>JARHVA010000090.1:2867500-3467500 GCA_037957365.1 Torreya grandis | reverse complement strand
TATTATGATTATCACTGAGCTATTAAACATTCTTAAAAAAATGCTTCAAATTAACCCATAGGATATACTATCTTATTGATGACAACACTATTAAACTAAGTACACCTAAAAAGGAGTCTAGACCATAATCAAGTGGTAATTATAAGTTAAAAATATTTAATGACCCATTTTTGAGGCATGAGGTAAAAAAGGCTAAGGATACCTATGAATTACATTATACATACAATGCATAGCATCATCTTATAAAATATGGTCACCCAATAGATGGGATTATTAGTATGATTACATGAATATCTCCACAATGAACCATGATTACATTTGAATACAGTGATGTTGTCGATGATGATTTGAATCTCTATACACTATTCATATAATCTTACATTAATGTGAACCCTACATAGAGTGTCATGGTTGAAAATGATTCAAGTGAAAACATTTGCACAATGAGACTTATAAATTCTATTGGACACACACAAAATAATATACAAGATAATAGAAGAGTGGTTAAGGTATTAAATGGATATACATATAACACTTTTAGATACCTTTCACTTCTTCTTCAGGTAGACTCTGCTATAGTGGCTACTTGATTCCTAATTGTATCCAATAATAGGGTTTTTGACATGTTGTTAGGATGCACTTGGATAAAAAATATCCATGTGGTACAATATAAATTGCATTAATGTACCAATTATATACACTAAAATAAGGTAGTCATAATTTTATGAATCCACTAGTGGTATCTCCTCTTCCATCCCCACCACCAATGTAGTTGGTTGTTACTCATATTCAAGATAATTATATGGAGGCAATTGTTGTACCCATTTAAAATCCTTCTACACACTAAGTTCACATGAGATTATTTAACTCCCCTATGCAATGATTTCCTTAGTGCCCATCACATCATAGAGTTATTCAAGACTCACTTAAGCCATTATCTATTACAACACCCACCAAACTAGTACCACAGGAAGTTCAACATGTTTCATAGTGAACACAATCATCAATACACCCTCCTACTATACAAATAACATCAAAGGGTCCTAGGCCTTATAGAATTTCCTATCATATACATGATCCTATGAGCACTGATGATGATAGCTACATTACAATTCCTAATTCCTTCTCAATTTATGATACACCTACACCTATTACTTTATGTTTACAAAAGGTGATTCTTACACCATACGATACAAGAACTCACCATGTATATACCATTGATGGGATGATTGGTTAGAACCATTTACATTTTCAAATATTTAAGAAAATCAATAAAATACCAAAACATTTTAAATATTCAAAAATAAAAAACCATGACCTAAACATGACATGATGGCTAGTTACACTATTTATAGATGTTATTTATCACATGTTTGGTACATGGCATATTATTTTCATAGACATATGCATCTCATGGTATATGAGTCTGATGTAGGACATACAAATCATACATGTACACATATATGTTGGACTTTATTACACCTATGGGACATGTCAATGTTAGGGGCATCTTCTTCTATAGGTCACACTATTACATATTATATCTTTCTAAGAGATTTTGCCAAATCGAGATACATATATTGCTTACACATGCCTTACTAGTTACTCACATTTTACATAGTGCTACATGGATATGCTACTTTACTATGATGTGACATTGACATCCATGGATAGTGTAGACTAGTTTTTATTTTTTCTATGCTTATTGATGTTGTTACTTTCTTAGATATGATAGTCATTACTTGTCTATTGTATACAACCTTTGGAAATGTGTGTGTGACATTATTTTTTCCCTTGTTTGTTATGGAATATTTATGTCCTTGGTTTATTGCAATATATTTATATCCCTTATTTGTGGCCCTTGGCCTTGTTTTTTGTAACATCTTTATGTCCCCTATATGTGGCCCTTAGCCTTATGTATGAAATTGAATGTTATTGTGTAACATTAATTATTTATCTCTTTGATATTGTGTTATTATTATGTTTATGGGTCCATGATCCTTATCATTCATCTCCCTCTTTACATGTGGTGCTATGATTTATATCATGCACTTCCTTACTATGTAGTCTTATTTAGTTATTTTATCAATTATGGTTACTACTATGTGCCTAATTGATATATATATCTTGACATGACACTTATATGGCATGAATTACATATGTTATACACATGCCTTGATGACATATACATTACTATGATAATATATTACCCACATGTTGGCATGATTGTACATTATGACATATTTATATTGTTAATTATTCATTTTGAGATGAGTGGTTTGCAAGCTACATCCCTCATCTCAAACAAGAGGAATATTAGTGGGTTTGTCACTGAGACATAAATTTCTATGAGTTTAAAAATCATATTTTTATATAAAATACAATATTCATATATTTTAAAGAGGTTTATATATCAGATGGGTTCATATTTGGAATAGATATTCACACATTGATATAGATTCTCGGGGTATATGCTATGCATATCCAATCACTTTATAGAGACCTGAGTTACATGGTACAAATTTAAATACTCTTGAGTGTATATGATATGCAAGTGCCACAATTTTTAGGAACATAAAATACATCTTTTCACATACATATATACATTTGAGATACAAATTATTAGATTTGGCATATAGATGCATAACATTATATATTAGTTGGCATTGCTTTAATGGGGAATGATACCAGTTCATGAACATATACACCATTTTAGATATCAATTGGCATCGATTTGGGGGAATGATACTTATTCATGCACACATTTACATATTTGTAGTGAGCACTAGTATAATTATTTATTTTTAACCATAATTTGATGGTACTGAGTAGTGAATAACCTTGAATCTATATGTTTAGATGCAATGGTTGATTCATGTTTTTTAAGTTAATGTAATTGAGGTTCAGTGATGCTCAATGACCTTATAATTACTCATAAATATCCCATTATTTGGTTTACACCTTACCATATTGAGGTTCAATATTAGATATAGATTAATTATTTGATTTAGTATAGTTGAGGTTTAGTGATGCTAAATGGCCTTAACACTACTCCTTTTATATCATGGTTTAGGCACTTATTTTCCCAACCCACGGTGTTGCATAGCTATAAAAAAGTTGGGGTTGATCACCCCAAATTATTCAATCATTTAACATGAGGAACCATTATCCAATGCTTTAATAGAGAAGAATCATCTCCAATAAGTTACATAACAACATAATTTCACCCAAATATAGGTGTACCCCTTCCTTTCTCTTATGTTTTTCTCAAAATTTCAAGTATATTTTAGATTTCATATTTCATTATATGGAATTGACTACTACATTTTCATTATAGGTTTCATGGATTAGCTTGCACATTTGGATCCTTATCTCAAAGACAAAGTGTGTTGTCTACACTAAAGTAAATATTTATCCTTTTAATGTAGTGTTTTCATTGAATTTCAATAGTAGAATAAAATTGATGTAGATGGAGAGAGTTGTTAACACTAATTTCAAGTTTCTTGTATAAGGACTAGTTCCTTGTAGCCTTCCAAAGGACAAAAATATTTGGTTTGAATAAAATACAAGGTTTAAAGTCAAAATAATACTAGTTCTAAGTACCCATTATCCCCTTACTACTCTATACAAAGTTTTAAATCCATACACTCAAATGAAGTACACTAACTCACACAGTCTCCTCACAGTTAAGTCTCTTTAGGCCTATTTGACATGCACAATACTAGTAACTATACCATAAAATATAATACCACTCTAAAAACTCATGAATCTTAAATATCATATAATACTTTTTATGATCAATTTTTAATATTTTTAGTTGGTGGAATCATTAATTATTCAAGTTACAATTTGAAAACCCTAACTCAGGGTTATGCAAGAATGTAGTAGCCTGAGAGCCTACTATAAGGGATAAATTAGGTTTTTTTCAAATATAAACTCTTATAATACATATTTTAGGTCTATTCCAACTTACTCCACCTTTATTAATATTTTTTAAACTTCTAAGGTCACAACAAGCAATTTAAAAGAGTTTTAGACACTTCTATAGGATTGTGTGTCTCAAACTTGAGGTTTAGATGAAGTCTAAGTTAAGTTGAGCTTAGATCTATTATGAGACTTAAAAAAAGTTACACTCACTAGGCATAACGTCTCCACAACCCTTCCAACCTTTAAAACATTTGAATTGAATTTAAGAGATAACCCCTTGCTAATCATGTTCTTGACTGTGATAAAGGAAACATAATTCTCAAGGTTGTATTGATTACCTTTCACCTGTATATGAATAAAAAGAGATCATACTCAAAAAATAAACCCTCTGCAACACCTCTCAAGTTTTAAAACATTTTAAAGGAGCTCTCAAGGCACCTCTATCTCCCTCAGCCATATACTGTGTTAAAATAAAATCTTTATTATGCAGAACTAAATTGTGTTTTGTGATTCAATAATGTAGATTAGAACACAAATTTAGTTTTAATCAAAATAAAAAAAACAATTTAAATTGTTCACATACTAATAAATGTGGGAGAGTATACAAATAATATTTTTAGTAATCTTTTGTTCATTGATCTATTTAAACTATAACATTCATGTACAAAATTCTTTTACATAGGCAAGGTATCTAGAAAATTTGATCTTTTTCTTCAAGTTATCTCCTTCTTCCACTTCTATCTCTCTACAATGAGACTCTCTTAGAACTCCTAAGACTATTTTAATCACCTGCAAACTCTCTAACAACCTAACTACTCCCTCCAAATGCACATCCTTTTATTGAATTCAACTTTAGTTATATTTGAACCAAACTCAAGGTATAGTTAAGATTACTATAAGGGTTAGGAACATATTAAGAGCATTGATATACTTCAAGTATCCCTATCTGCAAGTATTTGAATCATTATCAACTCACAAGAACATGACTAGACTAAAGAAATTATGCAAGAAATTTAAAAATTCAAATTGGCACTTTTGGTGGGAAACCACCAAAAGGGAGAAAATTCAAATTTTCAGACAATATAAAACTTATATCCTATGCAAATCACTACTTTATACCACCTAAGACTCAAATACAGCCAATATTTGACTAACTAGTGTTCTTAAGTGATGCTCCCGCATAAAAAAGGGGGGTGTTTTTGATGAATTCCATGAAGTAATACATGTAATGAACATACGCATGAGATATAGGATGCATAATAATTATCAAAGCATACACAACCATATCAATGAACACATTACATAAAAAATTATGTGGGAAACCCTCAAAAAGTAAAAAAAACACAAATGATGATATTCATATAATTGAGAGACAATTAACTCTAATACATAACCTTAAACTTATCACTTCTTCACCTAAGCCTTCACAAAACCTTTGTGAATATTTTCCACATTCAAATATCAAATTCACTGAGTGTATTTTATAATAGGGGTAAAACCCTATTTATAATGTGTATGAAGGGAGGTGATCGTTACAACCAATGGATCCAACCATCTTGAGAATCATTTAATTTAATTTTGTAAGTAATAAATATTTTATATTTTATTATTTATTTAAATGAGGTTTTCACCTCATGTTAATAAATAACAAATTATTATTATTTAATTACATACCAAGGTATGCTAAGCATCTAAACTAGCCCATTTAGACATTAAATATTCTAACACTCCCTGTTAATGCTAAGTGGGAAAAAATGTCATAGTCACCTTAATACATGAATTATACTATGTACACAACTGAAGGATTTAAAAGCCTTCATCATGCCAAATTTCCCTTTTGAAGTAAAAGGAATTATAATCCATAAACTACTATAAAGTAAGTCTAGCTAGCATGATCCTGAGACTACATCTCATAGTTTCTCATAAATAATCATCTAAGTATTTTTGGAGCCTTTTATAACATAAGAACCTCTATTAAAATATGATTTTAAGTATTTGGGTACAAAATTAAACCTTCCACATGAATTTTACTCAGATCACATAACTTCCACATGAATTTTATAATGCTTTACATTGAGAACAAGTATAGAGAAGAAGTATGTCTTTTTTTACTTTTTTTAAAGTGTTAAATCTTAGGATCATGTCTAGGGTGGAGCTTACATATTTATGTTACCACGACACCTCTGAAAACCATTTTAGTTCTTGATAGGATGAGGACATCGTTGGCTAGTGACTTACAACTATAGAGGTGGCTAGCACAGGGGATCGACCTTGAGACCTCCCACTTATAGCAATAATTACCTAACTAATGGGTTAGCTCATCAAGCTTAAAAGGTTATAGAAAGAGTTTTAGGGGACCCCTCCCACATATCCATTCCTAAATCATCGTGTAGGGGCTACAAACCTCTAGCTACCATTTCGGTGCCTGACATGTGGAGCCTAGTATAGGAACAATGCTATAGAGGTGGCTAGTGAAGGGTTTTAAAAATAATTTCAAGGGGAACCTTAACCTATCCATGCCTTAGTCACTGTGTAGAGGATACAACCCTCTAGCTATCATTTCAACACTTGACTAGTAGAGCCTAGTGTAGGAATAATGCTATAGAGGTGGCCAGTCTGAGGATTTGACCCTGAGAGCTCCCACTTGTAGCACTTAGCTCACCACCACTAGGCTAGTACATCAATATATATATATATATGTGTGTGTGTGTGTGTGTGTGTGTGTGTGTGTGTGTGTGTGTGTGTGTGTGTGTGTGTGTGTGTGTGTGTGTGTGTGTGTGTGTGTGTGTGTGTGTGTGTGTGTGTGTGTGTTTAAAAATCATATATAACAATGTTTAGATATAAGTTAGTGCATGTATATTCTTAACTAGTTTCCTAGAAGGGTTGGCGGTTCTACTTTTGCTAAAACCTTGTAAGGAAGATATCTAGTCTTCAAAACCCACTAGCTCTTTCATTTTTTGATCATGTCAAATTATTTTTTGGTCAATTACAAAACATTTTTGGTTTGCTAGTGGAGTAACTCATGTGCAAAACCTTGTGTAACTTCAACCTTTATTTTTCAACTTTTGACCTAAATTATATTTTGTCTAGCATAGTCATGTGACCAGTCATTTCATAGGTTTTGGCATATTACAGATGCATTGGTGTGATTAATTTTTTGTTTTGAAACTTCTTATCATATTTTTTCCTCATTATTAATCATTGTTATTATATTAGTGTATTTTTGTGACACTTGCAACACCTTATTTTATCACATTCTTTCAAAATTTGAATAATTATTATTTATATACACTATAAATTTGATTTACTATCAAATAAAATTAAAATTCACATTAATTTTTTTAACTTTAGTGTAACTAGTTATCTCCCAAAGTGGGGCCCAGGGTTGGAAAATAAATATTTAATAAATAGGTTATTTTTAAAATACTATTATAAAATATATCAATCAAATCTAATACCTGTAGCTGGTAATGGCATACTTGTAGAAGCATTAGTGCTCATAGAAAATGATATAAGCCACTAAAGACCTTTAAATTTTTCTAACCTTCTTGAAAGTTTGAAAAAATGCAAAATAAAGCTTCAAAATTCAAATTTTGATGAAGAATTAATTAGGCATTCCAATTACCTAGGCTATACTATGGCACGTAGGTGGTTGAAATTTTTTTATACAGACTTAAAAAATTATTTTTAGGCTATGCAAATGATTTTAAGAGGCTTAAACAACCATCATTTGATCTCTTATACCAATAACTAGACTCAAACTAACAAAATGAATTTATTTACTCAGTTTTATTCCTTCAAAGGCCATACATGGGTAGTAATGGTGTCCCAGGTGGAGATAATTTTTTTAGAAGATTGGAATGTCCTTCTCAAGGCCTCCAAAAATACAAGAGGCCTTGAAAATTCATAATAATGGAACCATATCCAAAAAAATGATTTTAATTTTTTTTCAATACCACAAGGTAGTACAACCATACCCAGGCAATGTAAATATTCAAAAAATATAATTCTACTTGTTTAAAAAGAGATTGGACTACTTGAATGGTGTTTGGATAAAGATACAAGTCTCCAACAATGTTGAAACAGACCTCCACTAGTGGTAGACAAAAAGTTCACTTTACTAGGTCATTGTAGTGTCATACAAACTTGGAAGGAATAAATTTTATTTGAAATTTAATATTAAAATTCAATATAAATTACTTGAAAAGCTTGCCAATCCTCTACACTCCCTCGAGATCTAATTATATGATGAATTCCATGAAGCAACACATGTAATGAACATACACAAGAGATCTAGGATGTAGAATACTTAATAAAGTATACACTACTAGATTAATGAACATATAACATAAGAAATTATGTGGAAATTTTTGAAAGGTAAAAAACCACAAATGATGATATTCATATAATTGAGAAAAAATTAACCCCAATGCACAACCTTCAACTTCTCACTTCTTCATATAAGCCTTCACAGAACCTTTGTAAATATTTACCACACAAATATCAAATGCACTGAATGTATTTTAGAATAGGGGTATAACACTATTTATAATGTGTATGAATGGAGGTGATCATTGTAACCAATGGATCCAACCATCTAGAGAATCATTTAATTTAATTCATTAAGTAATAAATAATTTATATTTTATTATTTTTTTACATGAGGTTTTCACCTCATGTTAATAAATAATAAATTATTGTTATTTAATTACACACCAAAGTATACTAAGGGTCTAAACTAGCCCACTGAGACATTATGATATTAAACACTTGGAAATGTCAGTTTTGACCTAAATTTATGCTAAATGACTTGTGTGCACATATATGACTCTAATTTTCCATTCTTTCACATACACATGCTATTTATGGGTCCAATCCTTCCAAGTTGTTGTCAGTCACCTATATAAAACCTACATTCTCTGCCAAACTAGCTATCTTTCTTACTAAAACATCTCTAGGTCATTATATTAATACTCCAATATCCTAAATGTAAATGTTAGATATAGAATATATCATCTAGATGGTTTTGTTAGAATCTGAAAATTTTGGCTCTCACCAAGCAATGGTCAAATTTGAAAATCAAATCATTCTGATGGGTTAAACCATTTTCCTAGTATGTTATTGGTGAAGAGAATCACCTAAATAAATGCATATAAATACTAAATAAGTTTAGGTTTATTTATCATTTAGAATAATACACTACTACACATTCAAAAAAACTACCATATTTCTCCCACTTTGAAAATTATCACAAGGATCAGGTCTCATACAAATTTTAAGCACATCAAAGTCAAGTCAAAGTTACCATTTTTAAAGTGTTGAAATCTATATCATAGGTTTCATACATTAAACAAGCACAATTTCACGCATACACCTAATGAGGAGAACTACACATAACTTGATTTATCTCCTTGGAGTATTATATATGTATGCAATGCTAACTAATCATTAGTACTAGTTGAGGATAACTCAACCCACCATTTTCACCATAAAGTAGATAAAGGGTTTTGAAGTGAAGAAGATAGATTTTTAGGTATGTAATTAGACTTTGTTATTGCACATAGGGACACCTCCGAAGTAATTTCAAATATATGTAGCAAAATATAACATCAAAATATACAATGAAAAAACCATCCAACTTATAATATATAGTATTGATGGTATTGACTAGAGGTTAAAAATATTATTTGAGCATAGGTAGATATCCAAACCATGATTTGAATGACTTTTAGTCCATCTAGTCATTCTTCCTACTGTATACCACCTATCTTAGTCCTACATAGAACAAGAAAATCTAAGTATCTTAACCCCTATTTTAATTTATAAATTTAGCAAGTGTCAATATGAATTCAATTATAACTTCTTACATTTAGATTTATCATTAATTATCATATATTACCATTTCAATTAATATTCCATTTTTATCCTAATATGAGGTTCACATAATCAAAACAGAGTAAAACACTTTCAACTTATTTAAATAGTCCTTAAGAGATTAAATATAGATATTTTATGTATGCCTATACTTGAATCCTCTTGATGTTTGTTATTGGAATGCCTCTAGGAGGCTTTGTATAAATAGACTTCTGATGTTTGAATTAAGAACATATTGTCATGCAAGCCAAGAAAGAGAAAGAGAAAGAATTGATAATAACATATCCAAACATAGAAAATAGGTGGAGTGTATAAGGGCCAATAAAAAACAAGATACTCAATCGACAAGCCATTAATTATGTATGGGACACAATCGATATATCATCAATTTTGACCTATCAAAATAAATGGTAGGAGATAAAGAGATGAGGAACACAAGAGGCCTCTACACATAGGAAAAACTAATAAGAGAGAGAGAAAAAAGGAAAAATAATAATACGAGACCACATGGAGAATAAAGGAGGGAAAATAACATATGAAAAACTACCAACAAGACCTTAATTCTAACCAATGATACATATGCATAAAACATTTCAATATTAAGCCTTGTACAAAAACTAGGTGTCTTCACCTACTAATCACGAGCCTTAAATCCAAATCATTATGAATAGTTCCATGTACTAAAACATTGACAATGAGAAAAGTAGTAAGATAAATGAATATAATATGATTTTGGCTCCTCTAAATTTGATTAGAGTGTATGAAAGAACAAAAAAGGATCTCGAGAAAGATAATGATATTGTCCATGTGTGAAAATGTTATAAACATCATGTATCATCAATAAATATATAAATTCACAAGATATATATGATGACGTGATTAATAACTATAAAAAACTTCTTGTTAGATATTTCCCTATGGTGTCTTGAGTCAATGTACTAAATAAATTGTATCATATCATTTACAATTTGATAAAGCATGTAACATAGTAGAAAATTAATAGTAATAATAAAATATGATTCTTTGCCCCAACATATTTAAATAGAAATTAAAAATATAAAAATATGATAATTTTATGCACAATGATTGAATTATGTGAGTACTACTATCATACCAACTAAAGAATCGAGTTTGGTAATTTATTTTGAACCCAAATTTATAGTATTTAAATCAATTTTAAACAAATTAAAATTGTGCTTTTAACAAATGGGGTATTTTTCCACCACTATGCTTTTGGTAGGCACTGTATGGTCTTGGTAGGATTTGTGTGATCATAGTGGTTTTTCTATGGTCTTAAAATTTTATGTATTTTTTTTTATCTTTTTGATGCCCATATTTGTAAAATTGATATTGTAAATATTTTTTATTATGAGAGACAATCTTGATTTTTTTTTATACTTGCTTACTATGACACAGGGAACCATACATGTATAAGAGCTATGCCATGGCACAATGTTGAAAGTAATATACGGACTAGGGTTGGATGAGTCTAGGTGGGCACATTTAGATGCTATTGGCTTAAGCCACATACCATGCCTTCCTGTGATCCACTTTGACCAAATTATGCTTGTTTTGGTTAAGTAGTGGAAAAGAGACACACTTAAATTTTAGTTATAAGCATAAGAGATGAAATTGATACTAGAATATTTATGAAGGATACAAAGACTTATTATTATAGGGAGATAGGTTTCAGGAGAGTGTAAACAACTAAATTTAGTACATGACTAGTTAATGTGATTTTGGATCATTTGTTTAGATTAGGATATTATAGGCATTTTTCTTATGATTTTATGACACTTGAGACATTTATTTTTATTTACAATTATTTAATACTCTATGTGGCTATGTTCTCTCTCTATTCTTCTAATTTTCACTCTATTAAGTATTTTTCGAGTTTTTAACATGTTTCCTTCTATTCTTACTTTAGATTCTACCAATCATGAATTTTGACTAGGATCGAGCAGTTCAATCTTGGTAATTTTTTCTTATTGATCCCATTGGCCTTTATTTATCTTTTTATGCTATTTTTTCTTATTTTTACATATTTTTATGATCGTTATATATCAACTTGCGAGCCAATAAGGTCTTATTTTGAACTTGAGAAGTCTATAAATAAATGATTGCATTTATACATTTAGGGGAAGCATTCATAAGGATAACACACTTTGATCTTATTTATAATCCATTTATTGAAGTGTAAAATTTAGAATTGTATCACTAGGGTAGCAACCCTTATACCAAAAGTTGAATTTAAGTAGTGAAAGAGTATATAAAATCTACTAGTTACTTGCATCTCATTGATAAGGATAAGGGTCGAGATGTTCATATTGCACTAAAATTCTTGCTAAACTACATGATTATTGATTACTAAATTGTCTAAAAATAAGGGTTTGACTGAGGTGGGTCCCTCAAAACTACCCTTGTTTATACTCTTGTAAGGTACTTTGGAGCTGAGTTGATTAGGGTATGAAAGAAAGAGATCCCATTCGATAAGATTTGTAATATAATTTGATAATTTTAGAGAGGTTTTTGATCAATAAGAGTAGACAAATATGCTCATAAAATTTCATTAGAATCTAACACTATTTGTCTAGGATCAAACTTAGTGACCAAGATTGAGATCAATTTGCCAGGATCAACCCAAATATCATAGCTATCACTAAGATCAATTAGTTTATTCCCTATTATGCAATGATTTTTTGTGTTTGCTCTTAAACTAAATTTGTGCCTATTTTAATCTAATTTCAATTCTAATAACACATGAATAAGTCATAATCAATATTTATATAAGAACCCTCCTTATCCATTACAAATATTTTATTCAATTCAATTCCCATTTTTTGTTATATTGCTACATTTTTATTATATTTAAATTACATATTTTTTTCATGATTAGTATGTGTCTTCAACTTGAAATGAATTCTTATAAAAAAATATTGGGTGAACATGTGCTCTCTTGCACCCAACCTAAGGTTTCATCTTACTAGTTATCCTAATTATAATTTAGGGTTTCCCAATGCTTTCCTTTTTAAGTCTTATCATTAACATTAATCCTTGTTTATTTCTAGTGGTTCTTTTTTAGGGATTATGATTTTAATATTGTTTTATTGTGTGTTGATACCTTTGTATCTTTGTCTAACATAATTTTATTCTTATAAATTATCAATATGGATTATAGCGATGTAAATGTGAATGGTATATATTTGAATGATAATGAGCAAGATATGTAAAATTATGATAATGATTTAAAATTAGAAGTTGAAATGTATTAAAAATATAGGGATGAGTCTATTGAAACTATTAAATCATATCTTATGGAAAATTATTCTCATCTTGTTAAGATTATGAAAATGATGTAAGAAGAAACTAGTTAAAATCGAGTTTGTGTTTTCAATTATGTACCTCTTATTATAGTGATTACTCTTTTTCCACTTTTGTGCCTCCAAATACCCTTAGTGATTATGTGCCTTTACCTGTAGATATTCCCTCTCCCTTGCTTAAACCTATTGAGGTTCTTAATGTTAAAACTGATAATGAAAATCCTCATCCTCTCCCCATAATAACTTTAAGCATAATCACTATGATGTGTGTAATTGGGGAGTTACAAAAATAAGTAATTTATCAATGATATTGACCCATCCAAGAATAATCCCAAACATTTATATAAGGAACACATGACATATTCTAAGATTCTCTAATAGTCCAAGTGCAATATTGAATAAACTACTTGAATTCAAAATGTTTGCTTTTCCACCTACTAGGTCATGTGATATGAATTAGTCATTTCTAAAACACACTAATATAAATATATATTTTAATCACCATAGAATTATGAACCATTCAAAAAGTGAATGCTTTTCCTTAAAGCATAAAATACAAGATCTTATCAATTTATAAAACATTGTAATTGATATTTCTATTGAAAACCACCTTCTCAAAATCTAACTCCTCAGATAAGTCTAGTCATTATGATGTTCCACTTATGGTTTTCAAAAGAAGATATATCGACACATCCATGTTATTAGGAACTGATATTTATTATTTCCTTTATGTAAAGTAAACAAAGACATGGATTGATGATTGATGTTAAGTTACACTATAATGATTGTACAATTCAATTTCTTAATACACTTGGGTTTAGTCTAAATGAGTTAACTAAGGTTTCTACATATATTATTGGACATGCTCCCCTTGGAACCTAGACCTTGGGATTTATCTTACTACCTATTACAATTGATCCTAAGACTATTTTCACACCATTTTATGTAATGCCTACCATGCAAAAATACAATGTTTTACTTAAAATTTCATGGATAAATTAAATTAAATCAACCCCCTATTGATCACAACAAATAAAATTTGACTATAAGGGTGACATTACTATAATTAAATGGGAGAGAATACAATCATTACAAAGTCCAATACACCCCATGGTGGTTCAAGTTAAATACAAACATGATAAAATGGGTACCCAAGCAAAAAATGACTAATAAAAACATATATACAACCATCCTTGAAAATACACATGCATCCCTTGATGCCCCTCCAGAAAGTTTGAATTAAATAATATATCAATATACTGGAGATATTTATTATGAATTTGATAATAATTTCTAATTATATTCACCTCCTATTAATGATATGGCTAAGTCATATACTTTAGAACCCATTATTTATTATGATACCTTGGGCCTTTCTCATATTATTGGTTAGCACAATTAATATACAATATGCTTTAATATTTTTCCATCTATCTGATTATGTTAGCATTTTAACTATTTTTTGCATAATGGTAAATAAATTATGCACAACACATTAAATCTATTTCACAATGCAAATATATGTAAAAATAGTCACACATGCAAATATGAAATTTGCCAAAATAGATATTTAAATTTTTGAAACTTGACAAAGGATGCCAATAGAGTGATGTTGGATTTATGACTTACTTGTGCACTTTCAAATGCTAAAAAGAGTGGAAAACATGGCCAAATAGAAAGATTCACAAAACCCAAAAACATTTTACAAATAGAGAGGTTTCATATTTTGGATAATTTTGACCTTGGATCATAATCATCAAACCCACAATTTTGACCCATCTCCCATAATTGCATCCTTTGTTGAATTTCATAACCTAAATTATTTGGGGTAGATTCAATAGAGGTAGATGACTAAAAATCCTATTTTTTTAATCTAATTAATGTGTAGAATTTTTTGATTTACTTCTCCTTTGATTTATACATAATTCACCATAATGTCATACGAATAAAACAATAACCAAGGTTAGTAGCCTAGGCAACCTCTGAAGGGATTGCACTATATATTCTGGACCTAAATAATCAAGGCTTAATTAATTTATTCTTCTTATGAGTGTTCCCAACCCAAAAATGAGAGAAAAGGCTTCACTTATTATTCCTAGATAATCAAATGCAAATGCATGCTTCTTCATGACCTTACTTAGGTATAAGATTTTGGCACAAAATATATGAGGGAAAAATTAGATCAATATGAAGATTCCTTTGAAAAATATGCATAACTATTGATTATTTGTGCATGAGAGACTTGGTTTGTAAGATATTTGAATGATAAGAATCATTTGTCAAATGACTAAGGGTACATTTTTATATATAGACTTCAAAAAATAAAATTTACACATAGGATACCCATTAAAAGTAGTGAAATCAAACATTCAAGGCATAAGAAACATGCCTAGTGGTACATAAGCATGAGAAAAACATAATGGAAAAGAGTATTCTAGCAAAATTATGTGTCTACATAATTCCCCACTTTGATGTGCATGTGCATGTGCATGAATATAATCATCTATCAAAGTAAAAAAAATAAAAAAAAAGTGATACATGCATACCACCTGAGGAATGGAAGGATGAGATCAGAACTTTTGGATTGGGTATGTCCACACTCTATCTTCATAAACTCACATGTACCTACAAGCAAACATGAATACAAACAAGTAGTCAATATATTAGTAAAATGATAGTCAATAAAAGAAAAAATAGATGAATTAGAATAAAATAAATATATACCCTTGGTGGTATGTGAATGGTGTTATCACTCTTGGATCTTTGGTACTGAAACTATAAAGTGACATATTTTAAATCAAACCTTGGAACTAATGTGTTTTAAATTCAAAAATTAAAAATTTATGGATTTTAAATTAAACCCTGAAAAATGAAGGATCTACGAGAGAATTATAAAAACTAAGGTCTACTTTGTGATTAGTGAAGTACATATATGGTGCTTCTTAGTAAATCTTGGTATGTTTTGGTAAATCATTATTAAAAATATGTTATATATTTTCTATGATTTACATTCTAATAGGAAAATTTTGGGACCATATTTATATATATTTGGGTGGTTTTAGCCCATGGTTTTGGTACCCATGTTATTGTAACACCACTTTGATAATTACCTATTGATTTGCCTCTATGTACTCACACATGTAGTAGGGAAAAAGTTATTTTGAGAAGTAATTTATTGTATTGCAAGATGATTAAGTTAATATAATATCAAAGGAGGTTATTGTACTGGGTTTTTCCTAAAAGGATTTATTAGGTGAAATATTATGTAATGTGTAATATTGTGTGTATTTCATTTCTCTTACTTTTTTAGCTTAAATATTTTGTGAGTATTGCTTCTCTCCTTTTAGTTTATTAGATCTATTTTCTCTTCATTTGGTATCAAAGCTAGGTTTTAGCTTTATGTAAAGTGTTAGGTTTTATTTAAGTTGTGATTAAATATTATTTAAGTGGGAGCTTTGCATGTGATATTTTTTTGAGAAAATGAGAATGATGGGAAGCATAAAGATAGTGATTGAAAAAATCAATGGTCAAACTTTTGAGTTGTGGATGGTCAATATGGAAGATCTTCTTGTGGATAAAAAATTAGTGGGTTGATGTATCACAAGTTCAACCTACAGGTATGAAGGTAGACTATTGAAAAAATATAGATATGAAGGAAAATATTTCAATTATATCATGCCTAAAAGATTCAATTTTAATAAATATCTCAATGGATGTCAGGCACCACGAACAACAAACCTGCTCTGATGCCACGTGTTGGGGAATACAAAACCCAACACCGGAAGCACACAATTGATTACCAAACTTCAAGCAACTTAATATGTGGAAATAACCATAATCAACAAGTAACTAGAATTCAGAATAACACAGAATCTGAGAGACAATACACAACTTGTATTAATAACTCTTACAGAAAAGAATACAATAAAGAAGATGCCACTTCTCCACCACCTCTTCAGAGGTTTCCCACACCTCAAGTGAACAGTAATTCTTTCCTCAAAGCTCTCTCTACTAGGTCCCAACACCCAACTCAAACACAGAGTTGGTGTTCACCTTACACCTGTGCTCCACGCACTCCACAAGTGCTCCACGCACTTCACAAGTACTCAAAGTAATTCAAGTAGATCTCCCATGAACTACATAGGTGACCGACGCCGGTCCCTGTCCGCCTGGGGGTCGCCGACACCGACTGATCCCTGATCGATGTCGGTTGCTCTCCTGCCCTATCCTACCGACGCCGATTGGCCTGACCAATGCCGGTGTCTCTGGCACTCCAGCAACGCTTCTGCACCCTCCTCCATGTCTGCACCCTCCTCCGTGTCTGCACCAATGAAGCTTTTAGCTCCACAACTTAACAATCTCCCACTTGGAGATAAACAATTGCACTGTACCTATACCTGTACCCCATCTAATCTGTTTCCTAGTTTGTATCCCTCTTCAAGATCAATCCTGAAGACAACCCACCACACATCCCGTGGTGTACCACCTGTCATTCGAGTACCCTACCACATCCGAACCTACAAACACATGTAGTGAAGTCCTGACCCTGCATGTATACCTACTGCTGGTCTCTCTCAAATCCCTGAGAGCCCACTTCCCCGAATTGGCTCCTAACTCTCTGACAGCTCCCACTGCATGGGAAAACTCAGGTCTATGCCAGACCTCATGTGATTTCAGACACTGTACCTGTCTAGCCCTTAGTGTGCTTTGGCTCTACATCCTGAACCTTGCCAACACCTGATTCACATCAGCTCCCACTGGAGACAAAATCTACCTGTGATCTCCATGCCTCCCATGTCAAAGAATTCCGCTGCTCCAAACTCCTCATGACATGCCACTGAACTAATCTTACCCTTAGCTCAGCAAAACCCTGTATGTACTAACCTTGTTAGCAAATATACCATCCACATACAGCAACAGAATGATGTCGTGACTCATCATCCACTTGGTAAGACAAACCACAGTAGTTACCCTGACATTGACTGAAGCCATGCTTCGTCCTCCACCTGTCAAAACCTGTACCACTGTCCTGCAGCTTCCTCAAGACCATATGCCTGGTCTTCCATCTCACGTGTCCATTCACTCTATTCTTCAACTAAGGTATCCATTCATCTTTGTGCTTTCGCACCAGCTGGCAACCCTACCAAAACTCCCATTTGGTTCTGCATCATATCCCTGCCTAGCTCCCACCTATTTCCTGGATCCTTCCTGCTCTACAATCAGCAACGAGTATAAAGAAGAGGAACAATGAATTTGAGGGCCTACTTACATCTTCAGTCCTCTGTATGGGTGTTTGAGACTCCTTGACAACATGCTGTCCAACCAAAATTTGTTACAGTGACCGACCTCGGCCACCCCACAGTCTGCATCCGACCGACGTTGGTTCCCATGCGTCTGTCCCTGACTACCAACCTGCCGTTGTCGGTGTCCCTGTTGCCGATGTCGGTCCTACTAACCGACATCGGTCTTACCCTGCCCGACACTGCCGGCTTCGGTCTGCACATGACCGACATCGGCACCTATCTGTTCGATGCCGATTCCTCCTGACCGATGTCGATATCTGTGTTCGCCTGTGAGTGATGACTTTTTTACCCGCGAGCTCCTTTGAATCAAAACCCATGTCTAAACTGCTCTGCTCAGAAGTATCCAGCACCATCCATTGATTTCTGTCTGCCATCTCCTCCAAGAACACCAAGGCTTTCCAGTTATTAAGCTTGTCAAATACATCTGTCTTCCGCTTAAGAACATGCATCTCCTCCCTGCTCATGTGACCAAGCCTATGAAGCCACGTCTCCGCTACAAAAGAAGAATCAGTAATATAAACAAGTAGATAAAGAGTACTTGTTTTCTTACCACCAGCTAATTCAAGTGCACCCGCTATGAGAGTTCTTGTGCATCTCTCATCACCCAATCTTTCTGAAGAAATTAGCCATATCTCCAAACCTAGGACCTGCATGACCTTCATCAACCCCTGTGTGTTGGCCGCCTGCAATTTCAGCTTCACTTCCCCTTTGCCAATTCTTTGGCAAGGCTCACCAGCTCCTCTACCTAGGGCTACATGGAAAGAGGCAACCGAATCTTTTATCCAAGATTCAACTATATCCAAGAAACCTGCAAACACATCCTGTGCAACAACACCTGCTACATCTGCATCCTCAGTTTCTTCATGTTGATCTGCTACCAACCAACAATGTTCTTTTACTTGCTCTTTCTTTCCATGGGACCTTAAGTAACCATCTGTGCTTTTCAACTCCTCCATTCTTAGCTTACTTTGATCTGCCATTGCTCTACTCCCACTCAATCAGAAACCCCTGAGAGTGCCCTGTAACCAAAACACAAAACCTGCTTCCTGCAACCTTAGCTCTGATACCACTTGTCAGGCACCACGAACAACAAACCTGCTCTGATGCCACGTGTTGGGGAATACAAAACCCAACACCAAAAGCACACAATTGATTACCAAACTTCAAGCAACTTAATATGCGGAAATAACCAGAATCAACAAGTAACTAGAATTCAGAATAACACAGAATATGAGAGACAATACACAACTTGTATTAATAACTCTTACAGAAAAGAATACAATAAAGAAGATGCCACTTCTTCTCCACCACCTCTTCAGAGGTTTCCCACACCTCAAGTGAACAGTAATTCTTTCCTCAAAGCTCTCTCTACTAGGTCCTAACACCCAACTCAAACACAGAGTTGGTGTTCACCTTACACCTATGCTCCATGCACTCCACAAGTGCTCCACGCACTTCACAAGTACTCAAAGTACTTCAAGTAGATCTCCCATGAACCTGCAACAACCTGCAATTCAATAGACCATACTTATGGAAGGAACTGCCATGCCTTCCTCTTAGCTCTCCATGTACTCCACGTACATACCAATGAGTACACATCGTACTCCAAGTAGATCCTGCCTGATCCTGCTCCCTGTTGTGTTGCTGTCTTATCTGATCTCCAACCTACAGATCAATAATGGTTCTGCACACCTGTGAACCTTGACCTTGCACACACACACACCTGCAGATCAACGATCTTACTTACCATGTAGATCTCCTATAAGGGCCATGCTCACCTGATGACCAAGATCATACATACATGAAGAATCCAGCTGACTCTCTAATCCAGCACCAACACACCTGGTACCGCTGTGGAACTAGGAGGAACACCCTTGCTCACCTCACACACAGAAGAAGCAAACTTTGCTCAACTCAAACTAGCCCACTTTTACAATACAACCATGAGTCTAATATATAGAACTCATCCAAACAATAATTAGACACTCAGTACAGTAATTAGATCCGCAGCTCTTAGTCTATAATTAGCACTAAGCATGCAAACACTTGGTTCGACAACCAACTACCCGTAATAAGCTCGCAGTTGAACTACACAGGTGACCGACGCCGGTCCCTGTCCGCCTGGGGGTCGCTGACACCAGCCGATCCCTAACCGACGTCAGTTGCTCTCCTACCCTATCCTGCCGACACCGATTGGCCTGACCGATGCCGGTGTCTCTGGCACTCCAGCAACGCTTCTGCACCCTCCTCCGTGTCTGCACCAGTGAAGCTTTTAGCTCCACAACTTAACAATGGAGACAACTTCTAAAGAACTATGGGAGAAGTTGGGGACTTTTTAATAGATAAAGTTTCTTATGAACAAACTATTTCTCTAAAAGAAGTTTTATTCAGTAAGAATGAATTATAGTGTGTCTATATATAAACATCTAAATGATTTTAATCTTTGGTAAGTTAGTTATGATCTATCAAAATTAAAATAGTAGACTAATAAAAATGTATTACTTTACTTTATTCTTTGCCCAACTCAGGATAATTACTTATGCCAATAACTAATATTGCACCAACATTAAAATTTGAGGATATAGTGGGAGCCTTATTATCAAAAGAAATGAGGTGGTAATAAATACTACTACAATGACATTAAAAATTGAGGACATAATGGGAACCCTATTATCAAAATAAATGAGGTGGAAATATGCTAAGGATTATCAAACAAAGGATGCCTTGTTTGTAAGAGGTTGTTCCCAATAAAGAAATAAATAAAGTTGGGATAGTCAAATTTTAGAATTAAATCTAAGACTACAACAAAAAATAAGAGGAAATATTAGAATAGTGGTAAAACATGGATTTTCAAGAAAGACTACGAATCTAAAAAGGTTGAAAAGGGTAAGTCATTTGACGATTCCCAGTATATAAAAGCAAATCCATCTAGTGAATACTCAGGGGATTTATTATTGAAAACTTGAATCTCACATGTATGTGATGGTAGATGGTTGAATCATGTGCCTCTTTTCATATGACTCCTCAAAGGGTGTGATTCTATGAATATGAAAATATCAATGAAGGCAATGTCTTCTTCGGAGACAACTAGACCTATAATATCATAGGTTGAGGGAGAGTCAAGTTGAGGTTTAAATATGGAAGGGTTAAAACCCTACCTAATGTTATGCACATTCCACAATTGACTAGAAACCTACTATATCTAAGTAATATGAATGATGTAGGTGTATAGGTAGTAATTAATAAAGAAAGTTTTTATATGCTTTGTGGAGCAATGGTACTAGTAAGAGGATTCCATACAGGAACATTATTTAAAATTGAGGCAATAACTGTAAGTGATAAATGTAACAACTATGTGGTTCTTAAACTGAATAATATGTCATATTAGGCTCCTACATATCATGTAGAGAAGAAAATGTTGTGGCATCATAGGGTGAGACAAATTGGAGAGAGGCCTTCAAGCATTAAAATATAAAGGTATGGATAAAGAAATTTTTGACTACCCATTAGACTTTGATTTCTATGAGCATTGTGTGTTTGGTAAGTAAAATTAAGTGAAGTTTCCCAATAGTGATACAAGATTATAAGGGATTTTGCATTTAGTTCATAGTGATGGGTTTGGACCTGTGAAAGTTACATCATTAGGGGAATTTTTGTATTATGTTTCTTTTATAGATGATTATTTGAGAAAAACTTGGGTTTATTGTATCAAGACTAAATTTGATATTTTCAAAAGGTTTAAAGATATTAATTCTCTTGTTGAAAAGAAGAAAGAGAATAAGATTAAGGTCTTGAGGAGTGAAAATGGTGGATAATAAAATTCCAATTATTTTAAGTAGTATTGTGAGGATTATAGAATAAAAAGGAAAATACAAATCCACATACACCACAATAGAATAAAGTTGTAGAAAGAATTAATATAACTCTCATGAATAAGGTGAGAAGCATGCTCAGTCTTACAGGAATGGAAATAAAATTTTGGGTAGAGGTAATCATGACTGCTTGTTACTTAATCAATAGATCACCCACATCAACCTTGGTCAATAAAAATCCATAAGAAGTATGGACTTCAATGTGTATCTATATTGGATATAGTATTGGTATGAAGGGATATAAGATATGGAACCCTAAAATTGATAAGATTATTTGTAGTCATAATATTATCTTCAGAGAGGTAAAATTGGTTTCAAAACAAGGACATTTAAAGGATAAACCTAAAAAAATTCAGTTTGAAGATGAAGAGGAAGAACAAGTGTCTAAATTTGAAGTAATTGTATAAGATGAACTAGAGTGATATTTTCAAAAGGAAGATTTAGGTCAAGTTGATGAGGAGGAACCAAAAGATGCAAAACCAAAAATTACAGTCTTGAGAAGATCAGATTGGGTGAGAATCTCACCTAATAGGTATAATCCTAATTTCCATTTTGCATTTAATTTGTCAATTTTTTCTATTACTAATGAAGACCCTAAGATTGTAAAGGATGATTTCACCTCAAAAGAAACTAAATATTGAAATAAGGCTATGGAGGAATAAATGGAGTATTTAGATAAAAATTAGAAATGGGACTTGATAAAATTACTTCATGAAGAAATTTTTTTGGCTAAAAATGGGTATTTAATAATAAGTACAATGTAGATGCAAAAATGGATAAGTATACAGATTTCCTAGTATAAAATTGATTCTCTGAGGTTGAGGGAATTTATTTTGGTGAGATTTTTTTTATTATTTATAAATTACATTCAATTATATTTCTTATATCTATTTTTGTTGCTTTTGATATATAATTAGAATAGATAGATGTAAACATAACTTTATTCATGGTGAGCATGAGGAGGAAATATACATTACACAACCAAAACTATTTAAGATAAATGGAAATGAGGATTTGATGTGTAGGCTAAAAATGTCTCTATATGGATTAGATCAATCACCAAGAATGTGGAACCAAAAAATTGGTAGGTATGTGTTGGGACTTGGGCTTGGAAGAAGCAAAGTTGATCCCTATGTTTAATTTAAATAAGAAAGTGAATTTTTTACTATAATAGTATTTTATGTGGATGAAATGCTTATAACTAATAATATTAAGGAAAATATTAACCAATTTAAGTCTCAATTATCATCTAAATTGGTATAAAGGATCTTGATGTTGAAAAAAATATTTTGGGCATGGATTTTTAATGAGATTGGATAAATAGGAATCTGCAGTTAAATCAAACAAAGTATGTTGAAATGATATTGTAAACATTTAAGATGTATAAAATCAAGCATGTCACTTAGGGTAAATTTTAGTGATCCATATAGAAATGACATTGGGTGTTTTTTTGTGAATCTATAAGTATCTGTTTCAACATTATGGTGAAAGCTAATAGATGATGTTTAGGTGAGTAGGCAGAACATCATCACATGTAGAAGCCACATTACCACACATTAACACAATTGTTGATTTGTTGTCATGTGATAAAAATGATGTCACATGATAATAATGTTGTCATATAATAATAATGTTATTGCATGATAGATATGCTATTGCACAATAGTCATGCTATCAAATGATAGCCACATTGTTATGCTATAATCACATTATTTTTTAAAAACTATACATTTGGATGGTAATATAAATTTGATGAGTGATGGCCCATTTTGTATTTATAGGAATTTATATGTAGCTTCCAAATGAATGGATTTGACAAGTGATGGTTAGTTTCTTTACTTTTTACATGCATCTACTTCTAGACCATTTGTTATGTAGCTTCCAAATGTAAGGATTTTACAAGTGATGGTTATTTTTTTGAATTTTTATGTGTGGCTTCTTCTAAACCATTATCTATTTATCTTCCAAAGGTAATAACTTTCTTCTAGACCATTTTATATGCACCTTCCAAAGGTCATGAGTTGACAAGTGATGGTTACTTTTTTGAGTTTTTACATGCATCTTCTTCTAGACCATTTACTACGTAGCTTCCAAAAGTAAGAATTTTCTTGTGAACCATTTTTTACATAGATTCTAAATTTAATGATACATAGGACAGCTTTGGATATGCACAACATCCTTACCATTGGAATACAATACCACCTAACACACACCATTAATAAACAATGCATGCTACTGAATGACATCATACACCAATAATCAATAACATATGTTGTCAATCAAAAATAGGTGTTGTCAGTCAATAGCATATGCTATTGATTGATAATGTTAGCTACATATAAATAGCTTTAATATAATTTGAAAACATTAATTATCATTCAAAAGCATTTGCTGTCATTTAACATCATTTGTTGTTGTTGAGTGGTGTTTGACATTGGTGTCATTCACTCATCAGGCCACACCATCACCCAATAGTGGGCTACCATACAGATCCAAATCCATTGGGTGACACATTCACTTAGAATATATAGTCCTTATCAAGACCACTATTTTTCTTTTTCTCTATGGTGCTACACTTTCAGTTCATGAATACTAACTATCAATTCACAAACACCAATTGTTAGTTCATGGATACTAACCGCCTATAAATACTATCAAACTATTTCATTTTTTACTCTTGAACCTTGAATTTTTCACTCTAACCTCTTAGAGACCTAATTCCCTACAAATAAAATTACCTCCTAGAGATTGTATAGAAACCACCTGTGGCAAAATTGTTGCCCCAAGCTCATCCTCATTAAAAATACTATACTAGAACCTCATGTACCCATAGATACTTTTACTACTGGAATAAGAAGATGCATACATAGACTGGGTTGATAAGTGAAATTTGGAGGAGCTTATTAAGATACCCCAATATGACATAGACACCACTTTACTCACTTATTCACTTAGGATATACAACCATGTTGATTCCATGTTCATAGTGAAGGAGCAATCATAGCTTTTGTGGTTTGGGATCAGGCCAAAAGACATCCATTACTTAATAGGGATCCCCCTCACAAATGATAACCCTATGACCACCCCTACTCCTCTAAAAAATTAGGATAAGAAGTATATGGATTTTGAATTTCACCTGTTAATCGAGGGTTCGTACTAGTTCTTTAACTTATTATTTTTCATTTAAAGATTGTTTTAAAATTTGTACATAAGATCATCAATTAAAATTTTGATTCTCTCTAAACTAATATATTTGATTTTTGATACAGGTAGCCGAATCAAAAATCCAATAGGGGCCTTCCTGTATAATTTTTCAATAATTTTTCTTTTGGCCATGATAAAATTATTTTAGGCTAGAATAATAATATAGGGAAGATCATTAGACGTATTGATCTTGGCTATGGTCTACATCCTATGTACTTTAAGTGGCTAAAAATTTGATTAGTGTTCATACCTATCTAAAAAAATTATTAATGATTTAAATTTTTCTCTTACCATTACTAATTTTACTTTTACATGTACCAATTATATTATTATTTTGTATAATGGAGCATTTCACCAATTACAAATGGAGGGCATGAATATTCCAATTGCTCTTCATGAAAAATTGAAACTAACCTCTCTTTTAGTTATAAAATAAGAGGTAATTATGTCCTATATTTGATTATTGAAAATGTATTTAATGTTATCTATTTGATTGGATTAATTATGTCCTCCTCATAGAAAAGAATTATGCAACTAGTTTCAATAAGACAAGTGATAGTAAGAGATCGATAACCCCTCAATCATCTCCTCTTCCATTGACCAGACATAAAATTAAGTGGAATTATATTATGCTTCTAAGCCCTCCACCCATCTAATTGAACTGACATAAAGTCAAACTTACTCTCATATTGCTGGTAATACCATTGTCTTTTTCATATTATTGATAATTTCATTATACATTGTAGATGTGTTTAAATTGATTCAAATTATTTTTACAACATCATTTGAATATTCCCCCCAGTCTTCCCAAATACCTCATCCAAGTATTCAGTTGCAACATATATCTTCAGGGCATCTTTAAAACAAGGTATGCACTTATCCATTTTTTTTTGCAATATAATTACTGAATATTAAATTTATTATCATTTAGTAGTTATATGATCTCTTTTCCAATTTTTAGAGACCCCTTATCAAAGGAAATATTTTATGCTACCACCACCAACTCACCAAGTTATAAATAGAGGTAAACATTTATAATTTCTATTCGTAGGCAGTGGCACTATCCATTTGACAACATCAAAGTTTCCAAACCTCTCTCTTAGCGGTATGCCTAGCTTAGGGACTACTATTTTACAATATATAGATATTGATGATGAGTTTTTTGGGATGGAGAGTGGGGATCAATATAATTTTTTCAATCCCCATGATATTATTATGATATTATAGTCAAAGGGGCCAAACGTTGATTCCCAATAGATGCAAACAACTAGCTCTCCAAGGTCTAGCTTGCCCCTCCCCTATTGATCCTAAGATTCTTGAGACTGATGATAAGCTTACCAATTTTGATTTAGATAATTTATTAGAGGTTAATACCACTTCATATGTGGACAAAGTATTATACCAGTTAGTTTCAAGATATAATGTACAATAAGTAAGGGTAACTATGAATGGAAGGAGCGATGGCGAGTGAAGGAGCAATGGGCGGCCCGTCGACAGGCCCCAAGAAGGATGCATCCTTGCCTGGGGTGGGAGTCCCTAGTCAAGAAATGTTTTATTGCAGTGAACGCTCAAAGCTGAGCAAGATAAATGAGTGTTTATTGCATAGCTAAGATCGACCAGTTCTGGTCATTCCCCCCGAAGCAGTGCAGGAAGATGTAGATTATCTTTCATCACATACTCTGATTTGCAAATTTTTGGGAATTCAAATCTCCCTGGCAACCTTGGAAACCTGAATTCGGTGCTCCTAGCAAATAGAAGGGGATTTTGACATTATGTTGGTAGGTAATAGTTATTTTTTGGTGAATTTTTCTTCTGTTTCGAACTAGAATAGGATTTTTGAAGGGGGTCCCTAATTCTATGAGCATGTGGGTCTTTTTCTCAAACCCTAGCATGCAGGGTTTAATTCAGTAGAGGAACTTCTAGCTTGTGTACTGGTCTGGGTTCGACTTCTATGACTGCCCCTAGCATTTTGGCAGGAGGACATCCTCAGGCAGATAGCTGTCATGTTGGGTAAACCAACCGCTATAGCTCATCAATCATTAGACAAAAAGGTAATTTCATATGCTCGTGTTTGTGTGGACATTGACTTGAATAATCCTCTACCAGATTCCATGGAAATTTGTATGGGTTCCTCATCCTGGATACAGCAGATAGATTATGAATCTATTCCATTTCGTTGTCGTATCTGTCATGTATATGGACACTTGCATCACCAATGTCCTCAAGCTGCTAAGGACAATGAGATAGGCCCTGAATCCTCAATGCCAAATCTAGCATTTACTAGCAAAGGGATTGGATGATCAGCCTTTCTTGATAATGCAAAAACTCAGCCTGACAGGGGGGTAAAGTGAAAAATCTTGTGAACAATGCAAGTATGGCACAAGGATCAGCTGATCAAGGTGGTGCTGAGATGGATGGATTTACACCAGTCAGGCATCATGGGAAAAGTTGAGGCCTAAAGCATAGGAATGTGGACAGACAAGTTGAGTTGGGTTTCAATAGATTTGAAGCCCTAGACAGTATGGCCATCAAGGATGGAATTCCAATAGAGACCCAGGGGGACACACTAGAGGCAGATAAACAAATCTCAGACCCTAACAAGATACAGGATATGCTGATCCAACCAAATTTGGGGAGCTCTTTGAGGCTAGAGGAGGAATCACAGGTGGCTTTGCTTGGCCTTCAAGAGAAGGAAACTAGATGGGCTGATTTGGTGAAGGAAATTGATGCTGGTAGGAAAGATAAAGGACCTTCCTCGGCACTTGGTTCAATGCAATGACCATTCAAGAAGGGCACCTCTTCCATTCCTTACAAAGCTGGGAGGAGAAAGGATCAAGAAAGACTCAGACTTATAGGTGATTTATTGGTGGAATCAGGGGTTGTTAAAACCTTAGATGAACATTTCCCCCAATCCACTCAATGATTGTCGTATCATGGAATGTGAGGGGTTTGAATAGTTTCCCCACACAAAAAGCTATGCGTAGATTGGTGATGGATCACTCTCTGGATATTCTTTGTATCTAGGAGACCAAACTGGTTGTAGACTCAATGTTTGCTTATATGCCAAATATCTGGTTATTTGGCCATTGTCAATGTATAGGTGCTTTGGGGAACTCAGGGGGAGTAGCCATGTGTTGGGACCCGAGTAAAATCTTACCAATCTATTGGATTTCCTTCTTATTAGCTCTTTCAATGGTGGCCTCTTCCCTTGAAACAGGTGAGCTAATTCTGGTTACCACAGTTTATGCACTGATTGATATTGATGGACAAATTCAGCTTTGGGAGCATATCTGCTATGTTCAAAATTGTCATCTGTACCTTCCGTGGATTGTTGCTGGTGACTTTAATGTGGTACTAAGCTTGGAGGAGAAAAGAGGTGGGTTGACTCGATTAGGCCCCTCTTCTAATTGTCTTCACCATAATGTAGAACTGTTGCGCCTTTTGGATGTTAAACCTTCAAATGGGCTATTCACATGGAGTAACAAAAGAACAGGTAATGCTGCCATTTTTGAATGTCTGGATAGATTTTTTGTTTCTTATTTTTGGCAGTCTAGTGTTGTTTCCCTTAATTCTGAAATCTTGGATTGGAGAGGGTCTGATCATTGGCCTATCAAGCTATCCACCAGTTATATTGACAGACCCAAAAAGCCTCCCTTTAAATTTTAGCTGATGTGGCTTCGTGACCCATCTCTTCATGACTCCATCCGGTAGTGGTGGAGATAGGGGGGTCTTGCTTATGGAACCACTATGTATTCTTTCCAAAAAAAGCTACAATATGTAAAAAGAAAGTTGCAAATATGAAACCGAAACGGTTTTGGCAACTTACATTGTATGAAGAAGAAGGCTCAAGAATGGCTTGATGGGATAACTAGGCAAATAAGAGACTGTGGTTTCTCAGAAGAGCTCTGAGTGGAGGAATCTAGAGCTGTAATGAATTTAGCAGAGTGGGAACTTCGAGAGGAAATATATTGGAAGCAGAAGGCCTGCATTGATTGGCTCCAGGAAGGAGATAAAAACACAGCATTTTTCCATAATTATGTTCAGGGAAGGCATAACAGGAACTTTATTTCTTCTCTTGTTACTTAGTAGGGGATGCACCTTACCTCTACCCAAGATATTAATAGGGAAGTTGTCCGGTTCTTTTCAACACTCTTTGCTGGCGATCTCCCGTCAGAAGAGATGGCTGAAAACATAGTTTTATCTTGCATACCTCCTCTGGTGATTGCGGAAATAAATGAGTTTCTCATGAGGCCAATTAGTATGACAGAGATTGAGGAGGTAGTGTTTAGCATGAAGAGAGGCAAAGCCCCTGGCACGGACGGATTCCCAGCTGAATTCTTTCAGGACTTTTGGGATATCATTAATCAGGATCTGATGAATGCAATTCAGGAATCATACTCTAACAAAGAAATGCTTAGAGCTTTGAATGCCACATTCTTGGTTCTTATTTTGAAGAAAGAATAGGCTCATAGACTTGATTTGTTTAGGCCCATAGCGCTTTGCAATGTGGTCTATAAAATCATTACCAAGCTCATTGCTCAGAGACTTAAAGGGTACCTCCCCAGGCTTATTTCTGAGGAACAAGGGGGTTTTGTGGTAGGCAAACAGATCCTGGACGGAGTGGTTATTGCCTTGGAAGCTATCCACTCTATGAGTACATCTCAGGAGCGTGCTATGTTTATCAAGCTTGATCTTGCCAAAGCTTATGACAGATTTAGCTGGAGATTTCTGCACAAAGTCCTTTTAAAGTTCAGCTTCAATCAAGAGTGGATTGGGTGGGTGTTAAGCTGTGTTACTATGCCTTCCTTTTTGGTCCTTATCAATGGGGCACCGTCTGAGCTCTTTGGTGCTTCTAGAGGCCTTCACCAAGGGGATCCGCTATCTCCATACCTGTTTATTGTTCTGGTAGAGGGACTTGGGCAGCTTTTCAAACTTCATGTTTCCCAAAATGCCTTGCATGGGTGGAAATGGGGGAATGAGGTAACTACCCTAACTCACCTTCAATTTGTTGATGACACTATCCTTGCTGGAAGAGCTTGAATATAGGAAGTAGAATCTTTCCAGCTTACCCTTGACAGCTATCTAACGGCATCAGGGCAGAAAATTAATGATCATAAGTCCTCAATCTTCTTCTTTAACACTCCTGCACCTATTCAGAGAAGGATTGTAGCTATTTTAAGGTTTCAGATTCAAACCCTTTCGGTGATTTATCTTGGAATTCCCATTGTGGTGGGAAGGCAGCCTAGACTATTTTGGCAGAATATTTTGGACAAACTTAGGTAGAAAGTTAGTCACTGGACCCATAGGTGGCTTTCTACGGCAGGTAGAGTGATTTTTCTCCAATTAGTTATTCAAGTGTTGCCCATATATCGTTGTATGGTCCAGGCAGCCCCAGTGTACTTCTTGAAGGAATTTGATGCCCTTTCTAGACAATTTCTCTGGAGCGGTAATCTGCAGAATACAAAATGGAGCCTTATCAATTGGACTACTATTTGTCAGCCTAAGCAAGAAGGAGGGCTTGGACTGTGGTCTGCTATTTTGGCTAGTCAATCCCTTGTGGCCAAGCTCTATTGGAGATGGTGTTCCAACCATTCTTCTCTTTGGGCCCGAATTCTTTTAGTTAAGTACTTTCTTGGCATTGACACCCATGATATTTCCAGGCTCCCCCTTGAGGGTAGAGGATCGTTGGTTTGGAAGACTCTCAAGCTTGGTGCTCAGCTCATGAAAAATAGCTTATTCTGGGTTTGCAATAGTGGGACAGAGGCCTTCTTTTGGCGAGATTCTTGGGATGGAGCACCACCCCTTTTATCTTCACATCCACATTTGCAGCCTCTTAGTGTTACTTTTCATCCTGCTAGATGGCATACTGTGGCACATTATAAAGAAGCTTTTAACATGGGCACGACTATTGGTTACAGGTGGGAAAATTCCTTTGATTCGTTGTCAAGAGGCTCAAAAGAGGATAGGAGGGAATTAACTCAGCTCCTTGGCTCCAGAGGATGTAGCTCTCTACAAGGACGAGATGTTCTTGCCTGGGGAGGAGATGCCACTGGGTAGTATATTGTTGCTTCAGGATATAAGGCCCTGGCTAAACAATTCTTTGATGGAGGACAATTCCTTTGGGGGAAGAATATCTGGAACAGGGCTGCTTGGCCCAAGTGTAATTTCTTTTTATGGCTGCTTACTTACAATAGGTGTCTTACCTGGGACAACCTGTGCAAGTAGGGATTTTAGGGACCATCAATTTGTGTCTTGTGTCATAGCAATGAGGAGACTGCTTCTCATCTTTTTTTCCAATGTGAGTATGCTAAGCAAATTTGGCATCTGTGGTGAAATGCCTGGAGTTCTCCTTGCTGGTATGCTTTGTCATTGGCTAAATTTTGGGGTTGACTTGGTCATGCTCCTTCAAAGGTCTCTTTCCTTCAAAATGCCTAGCTGATTGGCCCTTCTTTTATATTTTAGAACCTTTGGATAGAAAGGAATAGGAGGATCTTCAGGGGTGCCCAATTGGAAATGCGTGGTCTATGGATAAAAATTGCTAGTTCACTTTAGGAGACCTTGCAAGTGAAGTGTGTGGGGGATAGCAATTTGGAACTTGAAGCTACAAGCTTTTGCTCATGTCTGGGCTTGGACCCGACCCTGACCCACGCTGCTAAGGTAAACAACCATTTGGCACATGGCAGAAGGCAGAATTCATGGTCTGTGAATAGAATCGACCACTGGACTCCTCCTGCTGAGGGGGTCATTAAAATAAATCTTGACGGCTCCTCACGTGGGAACCCAGGGGAGGCCGGTATAGGTGGAATCGGTCGAGACAAGACTGGGAAAATTTAGTTTATTTTTTCAATTTACAAAGGCCATCAGACTAACAACCTCATGGAAGCCATGGCTATCCTGGAGGTGGTACAATACTATTGTCAAAGAGGGTGGAATAACATTATGTGCAAATCAGATTCATAGGTTGTTATTAATCTGCTGAATAGATGTGATCCTGGTAAGATGGATTGGCAATTATAGGTAGTTATTCAACAGATCTTGCAATTAAGTACTTCCTTGCATTTGATTTCCTTCAAACACATTCCCCGTGAGTGGAACAGTGTTATGGATTGTCTTGATAAGTGGGCCTTGGAGAATGGGCCTTCATGGAATATTACTGAGTTATGGATGCTTCCTATGAGTTTATACCAAAAATTAGTTCAACTTGTGGACCAGGATAATGAGTTGTAACTGTTGTTTTGTTTGCGTATTTAATAAATTTTTACCCCTCTTTTAGTTTTAAAAAAATACCACTTCATATGTAAAATAAATTATTCATGGTGAACTTGAGTGTTTGAGGATATGGGAGGTAAGGGATAAAGTTTTGATATGGTAAATAAATGCCTAGTTTCAAAATCACTCATGATGTAACCAATTATGCAAATTGGTTGAAAATCAACTAGTAAAAATTGATGTTTTGTTGAATTAGGTTATTTCTAGAGAAATAACTATTTGTAATGATCACAATGATGAATTTTTAGATATAATGTTGAACAACTTGAGAATTTAAATACAGAGACCTAGGCATACTAAAACAAATGGGCAAAATACAAAAGCCTTGTCGTTATTATTGATGCATAAAAGGGGAAATTTGTGGTAAGTTATAGTCATTATAAGTTGTTTTTCATTTGAATTTAATTCTTGTAATTTTTAATCTAAATAATATTCATTATTTAATTGCAGTTAAAATATGATAAGTTGGAGATCAAGTGAAGGTACTTGAAGTGCAACTCCAAATAGCATGGAAAAGTTTAAATGCAATTATTTCTTTGAAATAAAAACTTGTTTTGTTGAATAAAAAAAATAATACATTGAATAAAATCATCAAGGAGCATGGATTAGATCTAGAAATATTATTCAAGTAGAAATATGATGTGGATTCCTCATTGTTTTCTATCGGAGATGAAACAAAGGATGAAATGACAAAACTTGATAATATTAATGCTGCAACCAAGGATATTCTCCAATTAGGAATCCCAAAAGATGATATAAGCCATAGAGAGGAAGTGTCTTCTGCAATAGAAAAGCAGATAAACACTCCACATGAAAATAAAAAATAATGAATCAATGTTAGTTGTAACATTTATTTATAGTAGAAATATTATAATATTCTAAGACAATCAATTGCAAACTTCAATATATATTATATTTATGGACTTTAAAAAATGTATTTGATTCTTATATGGCTTATATTTTTTGATGTGTTAGATATTATCTTGAAATGTAATACTTTTTTTAATTAATTTAGAGACACTATATATATGATATATGCTTTTAAATGTGTGTGTTGATTTTTAGTTTGATTTATAGTAGACATGTTTTTACGATTGGATTTTTGGAAAAATAATTTAATTTGATTAATATAATCACTATATTTATTTAATTGAAATAAAAATGGATAATTTTTAAAGTTATTAAGGGATAACAACCAATCTTATTAGTTCTCTTTATGGAGGTTTTAATAAGCATGGTTGTTGAATATCAAATTCTTGTTGTGTGTTTCTTTGGATTTTTGTTAATCAATAATCTTGTGATTAGCATGAGATAATATTTAAATATCAACCACATGAAAACATGGAAATATTTAGTAATAAATTATTATATGGTACCTATGAGATGGTTGATTATAATTCTTATTGATTTATTCATTGCATAATAAACAATTCTACTATGAATAGATAATATTGTGCTTCTAATATTTTAATGTAATAAATTTTACAATACCTAAATTATCACAGATAATATTTTATATTAAATATAAAAAATATAAAAATTGGTAATGAATAAGATTATAAAGTTTTAATTTAGAATACATGTAGATCTAAAACTTAGGTAGATAAAACAATCCTTTTACAGCTTGTTCTTTAAAGCTGGCATTTGTATCTACATTCATAGAGCCATTTTAACTATCATAATTAACATCATATCTATTAGTGGATATGTTTATGACACCTCTTATTTCAGTTAGTGAAATCCAAATTACAAGCACTCTTTCATAAGGAAACCCATACACTAGGTAACAGGAAATAGACAACCTCAAACATGTTTCTAGATTTTTATCCAATTTATTATGAAGTTTAGATTTAACAAAGGGTAATGCATTGCATACCCTTTTATCTTCCATATATCTTAAAATCATTGTTTGGTAGAGTTCATATAATATAAAATATTCACTAATATTTTACTATAGGACATTATTGGGGTAAAGTTTTTTCCATAGCCTCGTAATAGCATCACTTTCCATAGGTTCATTTAAAAACCAATATTGATATATCATTGTAAATATGAAATGTGTTTACTGAGACATCAATAAATCCTTTTAAAAAATACCTTAAATTTTAACTCCATCAATATCCATAGACTTGATGGAATGTTTAATGAGACTACCTTGTATTTGATAAATAAATTACTTGTCAGTTCTTCATCAATTACAATGTTCTAAAAAAATTAATTAATCCCTCCCATGGCTTCAAGCAAGTCATCCCTTTTAAAATGATCTCAAATTTTAATATTCAAGATTTTTGAAAACTTTCTCAATTTCAGTTGTTTCATAAATGATAATATCATATATAACTCTTGTAATAGGTATTTATTCATTTTTTGTTCCTACTAAATAAATACGTATTTGGAATGTGTGCATTGGTATATCCTTTCCATTAATAATGCTACAAAGATGATAATTAATGTTAAAACCAAAATAACTATTAGGGTCCTTAATATCTATTAAAATTTTCCAACTACCAAATAAAAGGCCCTTGAAACACTCTTGTGAGAAGTATAACATATCTAAAGATCAAAATCATTTTCTCAACTAAATGAAGTCAAAAATATATATAGTCTCTCTTATGCATGTTTCATCAAACATTGCATTTTTGTTAATATAGCTAGAATACCACACAATGTCAATAATGTTTCTAAATCTGTTAAACGGTTCAACAAATATCTTGCCTTGTCAACTTCTATCCTATATTTAAATATAAAACCTACAAAATATGGTTATTCTTTGAAAATTTTGCATGCTGACTCATACATAGAAATCCATATTGTATGAATATCAAAAGCTTTTTACTGTCAGTCACTCCAATCACAAAAATTTTAAACTCTAAACATTTTTTTGACTGCTTGACATGTATGCATGTAAGTCACGGATAACCTCCTCCACTTTTGTGACATTATCAAATGTAATAACAATATTGTAAGCAAGATTCATTCTATGATCCATGAAATGAATTGGAATCATATATGAGGAAACTATTGGTTGCATTTGAACATAGACTAATTCTATACCCTTGCATCATAGATGCACCATCAACACCCATAAAGACTAAATTTGTAGCTATATAATATTCATCCATCCCAACTATATCCTTCAAATTGGAAATAATAAATCTATAAAGCTTTAAGCATTATAATTTTCATTCATTTTATTTATAACTAATAGATGATGCTGCCTTGAATGGTTATGAAAATTATAAACATGAATGCAAACCCATGATGTATTTTCAGTTTTTGTGACCTCATCAATTGAAAGTGAGATAAATTGTGCATTTTTTACTTTTTCTTTCAGATACTTCTTTTCAATCATGGCTAGACATTTTTTCATTTTCCAAGCACTGCTATCTAACCAATACGACTGTGGAATGTTATGAAATCCATTATGTTAAAACAAAATCTTATAATCTAAAAAAATCTGATACAAGTCTACCTTTTTTTTAAATGTGATAAATGGTAGAGAACTATATATTTTTGGCATGAAGTTTAGCTTGAGTAACTTTTCCTAATTTAGATATTATTGTTCCTCCTTTATCAATGATATTTATTGGATGTTTATGATGATGATCATACTCTATTGTGTACCTTATATGCATGCATTATTTTTCATCTTTCTATATTTGTGTTTTTTATGTTTGTCCATCTTTTTTTTTACTGACACATACATTTTTCCATAATTTTTTTCAATTGTGTCCAACTTAAGTTGAATTTTCTGGTCCTTTCATAGTTTCCAACTACATATTATACATCTATATTTTGTTGGAGTATCATTTCCATTCTCTGGTTTAACTAGTTCAATAAATGGATATTTAGTTGCCTAGTTGAACTTAAACTATGTTCCAATTATCCATGTACTTTTATTCTTTCACATAGATTTCTTCATGTGGTCTTATACTAAAGTTTGTGTTAGATGAATAAAATATCATCTAGTATTTGAATCTCATTATTATGGATATCATCTAGTTTATTCTTCTTTCACACATAATTCTAAGTAAAATATTTAACCAAAGTTAGTGTTTCATGAGATATAAAATTATGTTCTTGTATTTTCACATCATCCAAGTCATATTATTTATAATTATCCTCCACTTGAGACATTGCATAGTCATACTCAAGTATGTCTTTGAGTGTTGACATGCCATCATCAATAATATCTTCAAATGTTGTCATGTGATTAAATTATTTAGCTGAAATACCATTATCTATGGGTTATACATTTAATAGGGTTTACCTTTGAATTGTTATTAAACCTTAATATGAAATGAAAATTGAAAAAAAAAAAACATTTCATCATTTAGTATAGTACCTATGGCTATATTTGGTGTGGATGCTAATTTCTTGGCAATTTTTTTTTTAGCTAAAATAAGATAATAAGGTTTTTTTATTGGTTGATTGTCCCACCCCCTTAACATTTATATAAGATGACATGAAACTAATAGATTATTATGCAAAAATTAATGTTATCATAAGACACCGATGTTTCTAAGAAATCCCAAAACTAATGCATGATACCAAAGCTATCATGCAACACTAGAGTTTTCATGTGACACTAGAGCTATCATGCAACACTAAAACTATCGTGCAACACTTGAGCTATCATGCAACACTTGAACTATCAAGTGACATGGTAGCTGTTAGGTGACATAGTGGTTGTCAGACATCACTAGGGCTAGAAATGGCACTAGTTTTGACTAGTGAATATATTTATATTTTTTGGTTCACATGTTGTGTATCACAGTTTATGGTAGTAAATATAGGTTGTGATGGGAGACTGTTGTGGGTAGGTGACAACTATGATGGCAAGTGATACAAGTGACTCTAGATAGTAGCTATACTGATATGCTTCATAGATTTAGTCCTTAAATAATTAAATATTACATATAATGGTGAATATGCTCATATTGACTTTTGATGGAGTGGTGAACTACATTTATATGTATGAGATTTATTTTAAATATTAGGCAAGCCAGCTTGGAAAACTAACTTACACCCAGATATTTTGGGCGAATCCATGTTGTTTACCACCCCTTAAAATCACCAAATGCCAATTTATAAAATTGAAATATTTATGAATTAATGAAAAATCACCACTAAAATCTACCTTGATGTCACTACTCTCTTTCTTATTGGTTAAAATTTATTTACTGAACAATATATTAAAATATAAGAGGAAATTAAAAACATATCTCTAGTCCCTTATGCTAGTGCTATTACTAACGTGATTTTTTCAAAGGTCTATACTAGAATTGACATTACTCATGTAATGGGAGTAATGAGAATATTTATGTCAAATCCAAGAAAGGAACATTGAAATGTAGTGAATAGGATCTTTAGGTTTTTGCATAAGAATTCTGACTATGCAATCTACTATTCAGGTAATCCTAGTAAAAGTAAAAAATTGAATCTACACAATTTTGTAGATTTAGACTGGGATATGGATCACTATTGTCAAAGATATACTAGCATGTATGTGTTCAACTTATTTTATGGAGTTATAAGTTACATGAGAAAACAACAAGCTAGTGTTACAATATCCACTAAAGAGGCAAGCGAGGAAGTGTTTTGGCTTCAAAGGTTAATTTTCTTTGTTGGATTTGTTCAAAAGGCTATAAACATAAATTGTGACTCTAAAAGTGTAATTTATATAGTAAGGAACCTTGAGTATCACTAAATAATGAAATAAATTGATGTGCAATACAATTTTGTAAGGGAAATGGTAGAGGAAAATAATATACTATAAAAGAAGGTGGACACATGTGATAACATTATCAATTAATTGGCAAAGGTATCAAGTAACAATTTTTTTTCTTGGTGAAAAAAATAAATTTTAATAGTTAACCTTTGTTTATAAAGGTATGGTTGTGTGGCACCCTATGTAAAGTATTCAACAAATAGGAATTTTTTGGAAATGTGTTTTATATTTCCCATGGTTTATGCTCTACTAGATTGTAGAGCCAAACTAAGGGTGGTTGGTTTTATCTCATGTTTTGTATAGCCCATAATTTTTGTAGCCATAGTATTGTAATACAACTTTGATGGTTACCTATTGATATGGCTATATATACTACACATACATTAGGGAAAATCAAAATTGAGAAGTAATTTATTATATTTTATATGGTTAAGTTAATATAATAGCAAATGAGGTTACTATGTTGTGTTTTTTTGAAAGGGTTTCTCAGGTGAAATAATATGTATTGTGTAAGCTTATGTGTATTTCATTTATCTTATTTTATTAATATTTATTCTCTTGTTTTAGTTTATCAGATCTATTTTCTCTTCAAAATAGTTATCCAAAAATTTGAATCTAGAAGTAGAGTAAATAGTGGTAGAGTATTTGGGTAGATGCCCAAATTTCAAGGTAAGGATTTGGTACTTAATCCTACATTCACTCGTGTCAAAATAAATATTCATGTGCATCACAGATTATCATAGAAAAATAGTTGAATTTTTCAAAATATTTGAAAGTGCATTGTAAACACATGCATGCCATTTAGAAAGACGTCATCATGTAAGGCTTGATATTAATATATGACCCCTATGAGGATGAGTAATAAATATGTCATCCACATGAGAGGGTGGTGATAGTATGCAGGATGGAAAAATAATATGCCCAAATATTACTTAGTGAGGATGAACAAAAATTTAGAAAAATATGATAGGATATGGAAATAAAATTAACCAATCTATATATGTAGTGGCCCAATGTGACTAGATGTAAGAAGGATAATGTGATGTCCTAATATAAACAATATAGAAATAATATACATGTGGGTACATCATTCCCCCAATATCAAGATACAAGTAGTTAAAGTGTAGGGATAAGTGGGTAAAATTCCCCCAATGGACATGTATAGATAGAATCAATGAATCTCATAAGATAGATATAGGTAAAATGCACCCAACTAGAGTATATAGGTCATAGGCTTGATAATGATATGGAAAAATGATATGCCCTCTTATGGATAAGATATTTCAATAAATATATCAAATTTGATGACTAACATGTGGCTAGGTGCATGGAGGAAAATGTGATATCTTGATAGAAGTAATATAGGATCAATAGGCACATGGGTGTAATAAGCTATGTTTACATAATTTATAGATGATAGACTCTAGAAATATGTAGGTTTTATGCATCCATTTAAAATTATGTGATATTATAAATAAATCTCATGACATAGGTGTGGGTATGATTCCCCCAATATAAATAAGTAATGTGGGTATAAGATAAGGACATGCCTATAGGGGAAAAGAAGAGGTTTGTAATATGGGGTGTATAAAATTGATGTAATAGTATGGAATCCTTGATAGCATAGGATATAATTAGTGAAACTCATGAGGAATATGTAGGTAGGATTCCCCCAATAACAATGTATAAACAAAAAATTCTACTGGTGATATATTTGTGTAACAAATGGAGATGTAGAATGGCTAATCTTTTTCCCCAAATGGAAAGATATAGGTGTTACACTTGATAAGGAGAAGGAAAAGTAATATTACCTAATGCAACAACATCAATATAAGAGGGATATATATAATAATGAAATACAAAAATAATAGTATTAGTTTTCCCCTATAGATGCATTGTAGAGACCATGGCAATGTAGGCACAAAGAATAATATATTTTAAGTATTAGCATGGATGATATATACCATGGCACCATGCATATGATATTAAATATCATAGGAAATAAAGTCACGCACAAATATGTAACCACACGTAGTAGATATAATCATCAATAAATAAGTGACATAGACACAACATAAAATGATAATTATAGGATTATTTATGGGAAACATTAGACAAGACACCAACACGCAACACATACAAGTCAAAGAAAAATGACTAATTAAGAAATTAGAAGTAAAATAAATGTAAAATAAAATGCTACCATAATGTCCCTAGATCCAATTGTGACTTCATGATCACAGGTGTATAGTATAACCCCCTATCAATTATGTAAATAAATTACGAAGCATTGAAACATAATACATGTTAAAAAATCAACTAATGATACCATTAGTTTCTAAAGGGTCAATGTGGATAATATGGTGAGGCATACTTGATGCATTTTAAGAAAATAAATCATCTCATTATAAATTGTCTCTAATACATGGATATGTATAATTAAATTGATTTTGCCTTAGAGATGTACTAGTAGATGAATGTTGTTTTTTTATTGAATTTGATCTTAATGATTTTTTATATTAGGTACAAACTTAAGTTATGTTGGATATGTAACATGATGTTCTTTGACATGATTTAAATCATTCTATATATTTGCTTTATTTATTTAAACTATAACTTTTTCACCTTGATATTTGAATGTAATATGCTCATTTGTACTATCAAGTGTTGCATTCATCATTTTACACCATGTAGGTTCTAATATAACATTTTATTGAAAGAAGTATCATATAACATAGTGTTTTACCTTAATTTAAATTAATGGATGGGATACTCTAATTAAAATGGATATTTGAAATGTAATTCATATAAATAGATATGGCATTCAAGTATATATTTGAATGTAAAAGACTAAGATTTATTCTTCTATTTTGATAAGGGCATATGTTAAATATAAAAATTACTAAGAAATCATGATAATTTTTTTGGTTGACTATCTGACTATGATAATATTTTAGAATTGAAAATCAAGGATAAGTAGGCTTGTGGTTTGTTTGGTTCTAAAACTAATCTATTTTTTGCATTAAATCAGTTCCAAAATATTAGGTCAGTATCACTCTTCAATACTGACCTATTGGCCCACACTAACCTACAAATAAATGTAACAAAATTACTATACAGCCACTTGTGACTATCTTTACTTACTATGTATTTGTGATCCTGAACCTTGATGATATGCATAGATCTATAAACCAACCTCTTATGCTTGGAAACCCTATATCTGATTATGAGGGATATAAACATAGAAAAATGGGGGAAGTGTAATGGTATTACCTAATCCTAAACACCTTCATTTGATGATTAGATGATGCCTCGGTATCCAATACTCAAAGGAGGTAAATCAAACTATATGTAGTTTTCCCACCTAGTGTGATTGTGAAATTATGCTCCTTTGATATGTGTATGCAACTAATTATTGATATTTATACTTGAAAATTCTTATTTTGACTTGGGTTTTGAATGATTAATAATTGGATTGTGACTGCTCATAGTTATAGGGTTCTAATTTGGGAAGAATTTGATAGTTTTGATCAATGTACAATTATGTACAGATGTATATTAAATAAGTTTCAAGTCACTTTTGAGTGATAATTTGATTTATTTATATGTGGATCCAATTAAATAATTCTTCATTCCACTTATATATTAGGCTTATGGGATAGTTCTAAATATGGATTTGATTTTAAAAATAACATTGTTGGGAGTAGGATGGTTTTGATTGGACTAGTCATCATTGACTGCCCGTACTAACCACCCTGATGTAACTAACATGTGTACAATCAAACCAAATTGAGAGTATAGAGATGTATGTGTAAGATATTTATTAGGTTTGAAATAGATAGTGAGTTTCCTATTGTCAATCAGGGGTGCTACCCTTGTGAGAATGTGTGTCACTTCCCACTCCTGCTGAAATAATGGAATCTCTCCTAAGTGTGGGTGACTTTAAGGTGGAGATAATATCTAGATAGAGGTTTGATTCCCTTGATGCACTCACTAAATTTTATCCTAATCCTACAAACTACTGATTTTTTGACTAAGGGAAAGGATAAAGGGGTAATGCTTGCACTAGAATTAGCATGAAAAAGCTTGAAATAAAGGCGATGTACCAATGTTTATGACCACTTTTGCTTAAAATTGACACTCTTAAGAAATAAAGGATCCTGAACACATTATCTTCACTTTAGGTATATGGATTCTACCATGGTGTTTCATACAAATGACTTGATAACACTCACTCTTTGTATGGAAGCAATAAAATATTATTGCATTCACATCCAAACTTGGGTTGAGATTAAACCTAGACAATTAGCATAACCTATAGAAACTCAAATATTTTGTAATAAGGAAAAAGAACTAGACATTAACATATGAAATATACTAATTCACAATGTTCTATCAATAGAAACCACACACACACTTCACACGGCATCTTGAAAATGGAGGAAACTAGCTTCTTACTTCTTTAAAAGGTGTAGTACAAAATTTTGATAGCCTTTCAACATATCTAAATAAAAAAAGTGATATGATAATTATTTAAAAGGAGATATAAATAGGAAAATAATAGGAGAGGGGAGACAAAATAGCCCCAAAATAGGGATGACTAACTTTATCTTCACACCCTTCAACCCTACATAGTAGTTCCTAGATTTTATCTACTCTTTTCTCACAAGAATGGAGAATAAGGTAGATAATTACTTATTTTGGAAACTTGAATAAGTATTCAACATTGATTGGTCAAGTTTGACCACTTGAAATGCCTAAATCTTTGCTTACATACCCTATATACTAGTTTGTTTGTCCTCCTTGATGAAGAAATCTACTTTCATGAAAATAGGTCTTCAAGTAATCATTAATTCCTTAGTTAAAACCTTTTACTAATAAATTTATTATGTCTTTCCACCTTGAAAGTGATGTTAGAATACTCTTTGAAGCATCTTTGACTTTGTCTCCTTGGTTTGGCATAGGAGAGGAAAAGGTCTCTTTCTTGATTGTTGAGACTCTTTAAAAAATTTAAATGTTATTTGTACCTGAATTTTTACTTTTTATTTTCATAAAAATGGTGTGGAAGTTGATAATTATAATTTAAATGCCTTTTTAAAAGTTTTTATACATTGACTTGGTGATTTGATCATTCAAAGTCCTTTTGCAATGTGGCATATGAGAGAGAAGACTTAGTTTTGATTTGAAGAAGGTAATTTTCCTTGATTTATGTCATGTCAACATGACATTAGACATATAAAAATATAATTGGAGCCATAAAATATTTCAAAAGATGTGTTTTTTCTCCTCTAGCTTATTTTTCTCCCTATTCCTTATAGCCCTTACAACAAGTAAACCTCCTTGTATAGAAGAATGTATAGATTTTATTGGATAAAAAATCAATATTTGAGGACCCAATATCACCTTACATCTCAATTCCAATTTTTATGACCTAAATATGATTGGAAGTGTCCTTTTTAGCCCATTTTCTCTCTCCAATTAGGCCTAATTAGGCCTCCTAGGCCTAAAAATTGAGATTTTGGCTCAAATGATCTCCCACACATGTGAAACCTATGAAAAGTTTTTGATTCACTTTTAAAATTACAATAAAATGATCCATGTCAAATTTCAATTTTTGATACCTTGTACGGATGGGTGAATCATGAAATGGCCAAAAAACTTGGTTTAGGCACTTGTGCATGCTTGAGAGGAAGTTTGAGTGTTTTTCATTATTTTTTCTGGTTTTAGTGCTTTTGAATATTTATATAAGGTTTTAAACATAATAATAAAACTCATAATTCTTAAGAGAGGCCTCTTGAAGTGTTTTCTAGGTTTGCATATAGGCCATTTGGCTTGCAAAACAGTGATTTTCTCCCTTCTTGGCTTACTTGGAAACTTGAAGAGATCATGTACATATATATAATAATTGAATATATGTGTGTAATGTAATATTACCTCTTTTAAGTCTTTTTATTCATCTTTCCTTTATTTGGAATCCAATCTACACTTTGTATACTCACAAACAAGCTTGTAGCCTTGTATTCTTGAGCAATCTGTATAATTGTACCTTCAAGTGTAACATAAAGTACATTATTCAAGTGTAAATGAGGGTTGGAAAGGTCAAAAAATTAATTCATAGGTTTAAAAAGTCCACTATAAGTAATTTTAAGGTCAATCTCTCATATCAGGTCACTTGGAAGGTTTGAGGCATGTTTTGATCTTAAGGATTATTCATACAGAATAGATCCTTCCCCCCCACCCCTCATAATTCCAAAAGGTGGCATTGGATATAACCCTTAAACACCTCCAAAAAATAATTATTCCAATTCACAACCTCATGATATTTCTAATTGAAATTTGGTGGTCTCTTAGGCTCAAGCATGCATTCTATGACTGCTCTAAACTCTTAGCATTTATTCATAGCCTATAGGTCTCCAAATCAATAAATATTATGATGAAAAAGGAGTATGATGACAAAATTATCACATAAAATTTAAATTACATTCCATACATCACCTTTTAATGATAAATGGGCTTTAAAATATCATGTAATCTGCTTATTTACCATGAGGATTTATTGATTATTCTAGCTTCTTAACCCTAAAGGTCTGAGTTTGTTCTCTTCTCCACTATAAAATGGTTTTATTCTTCATATCAATTTACCTTGATATATTTATCACTTTATTATATCCATCATGTTCTTATATCATCCTCAATAGACTAACTCTTCCCTATTTTGAGACACATAAGGCTGTGTAGGGTCTTAGGCTTGTTTGGTAAAATTAAACTTTTTATCTTCTAACCTGCCATCAATAATTTTGTGAGTTCCCTATTATTTTAGGTATGTGTTATTAATTTTCCATTATGTCATTCATTTATCCCATGTATTTCTTATTTTCACACTAAGCAAGTAACTTCCATTTAGCCATGTAGGTAGGCCTACAACTAATGGTTATGAAGGTAGGGTTGAGATGAGTATTGACCAATCATGTTTTGAACCTCCTTTAAGTCTCATTATCCACAAATGGTTTATTTTAATTTTTCACTCATTTAAACTCCAAAATATCATATACTATATTCTCAAGTTTATAAACCACTTGAGTCACCTAAGTAGTCCTATAGGTAACCATTTTATTTGTAGGTTTCCTTTTATGCCTGATTATGTATGAATTTTAAGATTATATGTAATTCAGTGAGTAACTCAAAGACTATTAAATGATTTTCAGAACTTTATTAACTATTCTAAACTTTCTCAACCTATTTCAAAACATATTAACACCTTTTTGACCATGCAATCTCTCTCTCATACTCTGTCTAAGCCAATAGGTATTGACTTGACTGTGTAACTATAGGTGTTTGAGATGAATCTTTCCTAGTCATATTCATTATTTTAGTCACTCCATCACTTTAAAATTCCTTTAAATCCTTAAAAATATTTCAATTTTTAAAGTTTTATTCAAATGTTTAGGCACAGGCCTATAGGCAGCAATCTCGCTCTTGATTGTATCCTTTGTGTGTTAAAGGTAGGTTTATCTTGTACGCCACTCTTTGAAATTATTTATTATTTTTATGACCTTAATATATGTATGTAATACTTATTTAATTTATTCAAACATCAATCTTATAAATTCCTTTTTAATCTTGAAGACTAATTCTAAAATGTCCAAATATGCCTGACTGTGTACTAAAGCACTCTTAGTTGTGAATGAACATTGGGCATTTTGGCATGTATTTTGGAGTTTATTTTAGGGTAGATGCCTTGTATAAATATATGAATTATATATACACAATTTAAATAATTCACTTAGACCTTTGAACATCATTCCAAACAAAGAGTTACTTTCATTTTGTATGCAAAAGGGACGTACAGGCCTAGCCAAACCTGTAGGTCTGCATTTTGATACAAGGAGTCTTTTATAGGGTATTTCATCACCTTTAAAAATTTTATATCACTCTATAATACCACCTTAACTATATCATGAGTCATAATCCTCACACAACATTAAAAATGTAGATTTCTCACCCTTTAATCCATTTTATGGAGGAGGCTTCAAAACACATTTTTTGACAGTCAACTTGAAAGCTAATGAGAGAGGTTGATATACGATAACCAGATATGTTTTATAACCTTTAATTTACTAGGATTATTATATAATACATATTAAAAATCCCTTGAATATACTGAGGTTATCAAACTCCTATAAAACTTCAAATGCAAATAGTGACACATTTGGCATGAAGGCTCCTCTTAACACTATGAAGGATCACACATGAAAAATTAGTGAAGGTGATAATGAAGTGGTTTTAAATTCCTATTCATACATTATAAAACACTTTCCATGATTCAATAAACTTCAACCTACAATAAAATGGTGAAAAACATGAGCCTATGGGGTTTACTAGCCCTTTTGACCACCCTATCTCCTTAGAAATTGTTCATAAAGGAGAGGGGATGGATATAAATAAAAATTACACAAATATTAATCTTACCATGACCCCCTTCTCTGTAAAAAATTTTAGGACCCAACTCTCTATCCTCTATCCATACCATCCACATGAAAGTTGCCTTTAAAAGCTTGCCAATGAAGAGATGGGGGTTTAGAAACATGTTTTGCACTTTTAATACGTATGAGAGATTAAAAATCCTAAATATGACCTATATAATACCAAGTGACATTATAAAACAATTTTCACCTAAATGGGACCTTGAAGTCTTTACAAACTCCTAAAACTACCTTTTTGGCTTTGAAACTGTCATACTAACCATCTTCTGAATTGCAGTGACATAAATGACCCATATGCACATTTTAAACTTAATTTATGAGCTTGTAAAATACATTTGTACATACCTCTCTTCATAGTTTCTTTTGAAAATAGCTTTGGAGCCTTATGAAGTGAACAAAAGATCAACATATGTGAAAATGATTTCATGGAGATGGAGTACACCTTGTTAAGACTTAATAGAGTTTGAAATTACACTTATTGTTTGTTCCATGCAAGAATTACACCTTGATAAGGCTTGGTTTGGATACAATGGAAATCTAGGTTTCTCCAAAAACTTAAAAAAATGCTAAAATACCTTAAATTCATCAAACAAGATTAGCAAGCTTTAAACCAAGTGATCAAGTGAAAGGACTTGACTTGACAAACTATGTACCCTATTGACACATCATGACATACCGCTATGACCCACTAGATTTAATTTCAAGGAATTACAAAGCTTGGTAAAAGACACTACCTTAAACAATGATAACAAGGTAAACAAATCTTCATTTTAAGACTTCATAAGGCATGGGATGGGTTATGAATAGGGTAAACAAGCATGATAGGCAAAGTTTCAAACTATAGGGGTGAAATTTTGACCTATGAGGTCAAACTTGTCAATAGTTCCCATAAGTGTATAACAACATAACAAAAGGATTGACTCATAAGATAGCATGCAAGTGTGAGAGGATGGTGAATTAGGACTTTATTGTGTGCTCAAGTAATGTGTGGTAAACATGTGTCAAGATTTTCATTATGAATTACCAAAGAAAAAAATTTAGTATTTATAAATTCCATGCTTTCATTCTAGTAATGGAATGTATAGAGTACAAGGATAAAACTTATTTTTGTGTGTACATCACACTTTTCATTTTGGGAGATGGTTCTATATCTACAACATTGTTCTTGGAAAACCTGCAATGAGTGTGTAGTCAATGCCCATATGTGAGATCCAAAATATAAAATTTGAAAATTTTAAATAGTAACGGTTAAATAATGTGTGTTGGTTGAAATCATGTTGCCCTTATAACTTGTTAGATATTATGCTTCCTTGGTGAATCATTGGAGAATTGCACTTCATTTTTGAAGCACATGGAGAGTTGGGGTGATCATTCTGCCAAACTTGTGAACATGGGGAAAAGTACATAATTTACTAACCTAGATAACTATGAAATAAAAATAGTGATAACCATGTGATTAAGTTCAACTCAAAAAACTTATTACACAGGTAATGAGAGAACCTATCAAGCAAGGTTTGCTACAAAAATGAATTAACCCCTGCAAATGGATTAGATATTCAATTGTAATTTTTCATCTAATTTCATAAATTTTGTTCCATGTAAAATAAATTCATGACTGTAAGAGAATGAATAATGTTCATGTCCCCATCATGTACACAGGTTTTGGTTGTGTAGTTTTTCTCAATGTATGATATAATGCACAATCAATAGATAATTGACCATGTCTATGCCCCCATCATGACCATAGATTTGATAAGTGTGAAGTGGAATGACAACCATTTATCACTGTAATTGTGTTTTTATGCATGAACCAATATCATGCCCCCTGAATTTGTATGAACTAATATAGAATGTTATGCATCTATATGTTGAACTTGAGAACCTATAATTTTGTTCCTATAATTATTGTGTATATACCCATTCATATGCATCCAAGTTTGTATAAAATTATGCTCAAGTGTTTCTAAAGTGAATTAATATGCATGGCATGACCATATACTCTGTGTTAATATGCCAATCTTTATCGTGTATGTAATATCTAAAGTACTTTGAATCTCTAATATTTGTTAAACCTATACTTTGATATGATTTTTGATGTAGAGCATCAAAGGTGATATTAGGTGTTAGTATGTTTAAAAGTTTGTTTTGAACATTTTTGGTTTGTGTTAGGTCTTAAGGTTATTTTAAGGACCCATATATGGCATTAAAGTCATTAATAGTCTTTGTGGTTATGTGTTTGTAGGCCTTCTTGGTTTTCCTACCACAAAGCCTAATTTAAAAAATTGAATTTTGTGTCTAGCTTTGAATGGTTCTTTGGATATTGTAAAGAAATACAAAGGTTGGTAAAGGTTTTAGTGTATCCTAATTTATCCTATAAGTGTGTGTAAGTTTTTCATAATGTACAATTCATAATCATTATCAATTAAATGATAATAAAAAAATTCTAACTGCCCCTTGCATGGAGGTGGTAAGAAAAGATGGTTATTTACATGTTTAGCATGGAAAAAAGATATATAAATGCACGTTAGGAGTGTTGTGTGTTAGAGTGAGTATTATGAGGTATGAGGATAGGAGAGATGAGGAGTAAAGTTAAAGGAACAAAAAAATATTGAGACTTCAAGAAGACTCTACCTATCCTACAATTTTGTGTATGACTGTAGTATTGTAAAGACATCAATGAAATAAAGAATGGTTTAGAGTTTAATTATGTAATTAATAAGATGGTTTTTATGTGTTTAAAATTGTATTATTGTCTCCTTTGAATAGAGAATTGGTTATTATTACCAATACACATGTTAAGAATATTATGCATAATCAAAATAATATATGAAGAAGTATGTGCATACACAATCAATAAAACATGGTTATTTATGGTTTTGGAATATTTTAAAGTTTTATTTGAACTGGTATACATTGTTATCCTAATAAATAATCTCCATTTGTGCCAAGGAACCTTGGAATAACTTTTAATAGAGAAGATTAAAATGATAGTATCACTCCCTTTACATAGTCCTTTATAGAGAACCTAGAATTCTACCAAATCACTTGCAAAATATTTATGATGTTTTTTAAAAGTTTGATAACCATGGAAGAGGTTGTAAGAAGAAAACACAAAATTATGCAGTCATTAGTTCAGCCAAAAAATTAAGAATCAATTTAAAACCTCAAATTTCACTAACCCAATCCCATAACTAAACTCAGAGGTCTACAAACTAGCTTATTAGAGGCTCATTATGATTGATCATGAAAATGTATTCATTGAAAGAGGTGGATAGAGGTGATACAAACCCAATATAATAATTATATATTTTTTAAGTCATTATAACTCAAAATAAATCAATTTGTTCCCTCTCAGCGTTGCACATGCTTGTGTTCTTAAGACCTAAGGTTTTGAAATAGAAATTGGAATAACTTGTGTTCCCACCTTCTAAAAATATTTAAACTTTGTAATCATATTTATTTAAATGTTTAATTGAATATTTTAGTGGTTTTAGAATATTAAAATATGGACGGTATGATTTATAATATAGTAGCTTGGCATTAGGCATAAAAGAGACATAATAACATGAGAGGGGTGTGAGTTAATAGGATTACACTGAGAGTGGAGTCATGAAAATTTAGGATAAGATATATGGGGATAAAGGGTACCCAAAAATGTTCATAGTTTATATTAATCATCTTATTATAGATTAAAACTAAAAAAATTATGTGAAAATATGCCTAAAAAAAAGAAAGTACAAATTATTTGAGAATTATAGCTTGAAGATTGGATATGTTGGTTGGATAATGAAAGGGAGATAAAATACATTGGATGGATAAAATAAAGAGTCATCGGGTTAAGGTATCACGTTGGATCCATGTATTGGGTATATGAGCTATGGAAGTGTGATAAAATTAAACTATATAAAGAGAGAAAAGAGATAGAATATTTGTATGAGATGATGATGTTAGTGACAAAGAATGGATATTAAATATGTGGAATGAAGGTATATTGTCTTAAAAATAAGAGAGAGATGAATAGGAGGTCAAAGAGACTTATAAGCAAGTGAGGGAAAGAAATTGATAAAGAATGCCAAAGATAATAGATGCACCTGCATGACAAGGTAAAGCTAGAGTCATTAAAGGCAGATATCAAATTCAAGGATCAAAGAGAAGTTTTTAGGTAATAAGCACTACATCAAGTAGTATCAAAGTAAGAAGATTATACTTTTAAAGAACTCATACAACATACAAGCAATAATAGGTACATTTTTTATAATATATTATCTCTAATTTATGATTTTTTTATATCAAGAATGTGTAAAGTTGTTAAGATCCTTTGAAGTCATATCAAGTGTAAGTAAAGCCCATTGAGGCTTGTAAAAGATAAGAAAACCCAAGTGAGTTTATAATAGGTAAGTAGGAAAACTTGCTGAGAAAGATAGGTCCAAATGAGGCCTAAATAGTAAAAATAAGGTAAGATGAAGATGGAACATGTTATGAAGATGTAAGGCAAGGCTGAAATATAGTACCACAAAAAAAAGGTAAACTAAAATAGAAAGATGAAAGACTTAGATGTAGATAAAGAGATAAATTAGTTAATAGAAAAGATAGGGCAAATATTTGAGAGGTTAGAGCTCATGGTGAAACTTATACATGACCAATAAATCCAATGGTTTGGATATACTATGAGAAAGAAGGTCAAATGGCCTATAAGGCTACTCATGAAGAAGAAGAAGTTGATTGCCTTGAGAAGAAAAGTTAAGAAATAAATAAGTTCCCATAATGGCTTGAATAAAAAAGAGTTATAAGTGAGCAACCTTAAATGGAGATTTTAAAAACAGTTCTCATTATATAGAACATAAAGAAAGATAAGAGGGAGTAGGAAGTGCAAACTGGAGAATTTTATAAATCAAATAAGAGAAAGAAATGAGTGCCCATGAAGGAGGCCTCATGAAGACCTTTTGTTCTTTTTTTAAATTCTCTAATGTTGTGTTTAAGTGTGTGTGTGTAGGTATGAATAACATTATGAAAGAGGTCAAGAATAAGACCTTGAAATTCACAAGAAATGGGGAAAATAAGGCACCCATAGAGAAAGATGAAATTGAAATAAATAAAGGACAATTGATGAAAGTCTACAAGAAAGAGACACTTTACAAAATACCTAGAGCTAAAGGTGATTACATAATATAAGTCTTTTAGTATGGCAATTAAGATATTGCATAAGATATATAGTTTTATGATGCCTTGGAGAGCACTCCAATAGAATAAGGAAATAAAGTACACCAAAAAGGGATGATTGAAAATAGTGAATTCTTGGGAAGAAGCATGACAATACATCAGGATATTAAGAAGGTACATAGAAGTTTAAATTTTTATTTTGATCATGCATATGAAAATATGATTGAAAATATACATGTAGATAAGGAGAAGAACAAAATTGAGTTCTCAAAACTTGCAATAGACCATGGATATAAGATTCCTAAATGGCTTCAAAGACCAATTGTTGAGATGAAGTCTACAAATCCCAAGCAAAAAAAATTATATGATGAGGATATAAGTAGAGAAAATATAATAGAGTTGAATAAGAAAACAAGATTTAATTTAGATGTAGATCATAAAGTAAATGAATCGTGAAGATTTCAATCCAAACAAGCAAACCAATGGAGTCCAAGGTATTCCAAATACATGAAAATCAAATTATGGGTAACCAAAAGTAAGAAAGAGGTAGAAAAGAATGATGTTGTAAGACATAGTGATAAAGCCATGCTTGAAGAAATAACCAGGAAAATGAAAGGTAAGAAAATTATTTATGTTGTTTTGAATGATAGTAGTATAAATTCATTGAATGAGATTAATGTAAGAGAAGATGAGGCATAGAAGAATATGTGTGAAATAACTAATATGCAGTAAAGAGAAGGATATAAATGGACATATAAAGATGAATATTTTGATAAGGTAATAGCAATGGGTGAGAAGGCAATTGAATAATAGGATACTTTCCTCTTTGATGAATCTTGTGAAGACCTCTCAAGAAGATAAAAGTGATAGATAATTATGATGATGTAGAACATAATCTATAAGAATATTTTGGTGATATTAGAGGTGTGCAATCAGTCCACATAATTGATGAGGTGCAGATCAAGTTTGAAGAAGTTAAAGGAAAAGATATAGGACAAATAGTCCCTAAGTATGATGAATAAAGTGAAGATATGAATGATCTCTCATTGAGATAATAAGGATACTAAAAAAACTATTTAATCCCTAAAAAAAGAGTAATTTTTAATAGTTACTAGTGCAGATCATAATGTGAGGTTTATTAATGTTGAACAAAGACAATAACTTGATGTTGAAGAGGTAGACTTGAAGTTTCATGAAATAATTAAGGAATAATACTATGAGGTGGTAAAAATGGATCATTAGAGAGTCATGGAGGTGAAAAAAAGATCATATGAGCAGGGTCATGAGGTCCTTGAAGTAAAAGGAGGTGAAGTAGATCATGAAAGCCATGAAGGAAAAACTAAGTCTCAAGATTATAAGTTAAAATTTGACAAGGAAGTGGTTTGTGAAAATATATAGGTGAAAAGGCAAAATTCACTTCATAAGCATATGAAGAAAGAGAAAGTGATATTGAAGAACTCATGATAGATCAAGACAAAGTGAAGGTCAGTTGTATAGTTAATGAGCAGAATAATTTAAAGCTGAAAAATAGGTTTGAAGGTGGACAATATCGGTCTAAGGATAATAAAAGAAAATATTAACATCATATATGCAATAATAAAATAAGGAGAGATTAAACTCAATTTGAGAACCAACCCAAGTAGCAATCAAGAAGACAAGCAAGTTAAGCCAATTGTAAAAGGAACTAGTCATCAAGAAAAACCAAGAGAGATGACTAAAAATCAGAATTTTGAAGAAGAGTGATAAGAAGGAATAGTATAATTAATTTGAATCAGAGTTATAAGTATTATAGATGAAGAATATAAATAATGACAAAGGTTTCTATACTTCAATTAAGGTTGAAAAAGGTTGACAAAGAAACAAATCAAGAGAAGAAGACCAGATAAGTTAAGAAGACAAAGATAAAAGGAATTGATAAAGATAAATGGGATAAAAAATAAGAGGAGATTATCATATTATCAAATAAATAATTGGAAATCAATAAAGAACATTTGATAAATAAAATTTGATCAAGAGTTCAAATTCTCCCACTTGAAGAGTATGATGTAGAGCATCAAAGGTGATATTAGGTGTTAGTATGTTTAAAAAAAAAATTGACAATTTTTTGTTTGTGTTAGGTATTATGGTCATTTTAAGGACCCATATTTTTTATTAAAGTCACTAATATTCATTTTGGTTATGTGTTTTTAGGCCTTCTTGGTTTTCCTCCCAAAAAGCCTAATTTAAAAAATTGAATTTTGTATCTAACTTTGAATGGTTGTTTAGACATTTTAAGGTAATCCAAAGGTTGGTAAAGGTTGTAGTGGATCATAATTGATATTATAAGTGTGTTCAATTATTTTATAACTTAAAATTCATGGTCAATAACAATTGAAACAATAATCAAGAACATTGTAATCGCCCCTTGCATGGAGGTGGCAAGAAAAGATGGTTATTTACATGTTCAATGTGGGAAAAAGATATAGTAAATCATGTTATAAGTATTACATGTTAGAGTGAATAATATGATGTATTATGATAGGAGAGGTGTGGATTAGATTGAAAGGAACAATAAAATATTGAGACTTTAACAACACTTTGCCTATCCTGCAATTCTATATATGACTGTAGTATGGTAAAGACCAATGAAATAAAGAATGGTTTAGAGTTTAATTATGGAATTAATGAGATGGTTGGTATGTGTTTAACCTTATACTATTGTCTCTTTTGCATATATAATGGGTTTTTTTACCGATACGTAGGTTAAGAACATTATGCATAGTGAAAATAAGATGTGGAGAAGTCTGTGCATACACAATCAACAAAATAGGGTAATTTATGGTTTTAGAAGATTGTAAAGATTTATTTAAACTGGCATATATTGTTATCCTAATAAATAATCTCCATTTTTTCCAAGGAAACTTTGAATAATTTTTATTAGAGAAGATTAAAATCATAGTATCACTCCCTTTACACAGTCCTTTATAGGGAACCCAAAATTCTGCCAAATCACTTATAAAAGATTTATTGTGTTTGTTCAAAGTTTGAGAACCATGGGAGAGGTTTTAAGAAGAAAAAATAGACATTATTTAGTCATTATTCCACCCAAAAAATTAATAATCAATTCAAAACCTTGAATTTCACTAACCCATTTCTATAACTAAACTCAGAGGTCTACAAACTAGCTTATTAGAGGCTCATTGTGATTGATCATGAAAAATTAATCATTAAAGGAGGTGGATAGAGGTGATACAGACCTTGTATAGTAATTATAAGTTTTTTAATCCATTATAACTCAAAATAACTCAATGTTTTCCCTCTCGACCTTGCATAGGCTTGTGTTCTTAAGACCTAGGGTTTTGAAATAGAAATTGGAATAACTTATGTTCCCACCTACCAAAAATGTTGAAACTTTGTAATAAAATGTATTTTAATGTTTAATTGAATACTTTAGTGGTTTTATAATTTTAAAATACATATTTTTATGAAAACTAATATAGTGGCTTGGTATTATGCCTAAAAGAGACCTAATAACATGAGAGGGGTCTGAGTCAACAGGGTTACACTGAGAGTGGAGTCATCAAAATTTAGGATAGGATATATGGGGATAATAGGTACCCAATAATATTTATATTTTTTCTTAATAATCTCTTTATGGATTAAATCTACAAACTTGATATGAAAACATGGTTACTAGAGAAGAGGCTTAAAAAGAAGAAAGTACATATTGTTTGACAAGTATAGCTTGAAGATTAGATATGTTTGTTCGATAATGAAAAGGAAATAAAATACATTATATGGATGACCTCAAGATTCCTTGGGTGAACATATCACATTGGGTCCATTCAATCGGTCTATGAGCTATGGAAGAGCGACAGAATTAAATTATATGAAGAGAGAAAAGGGATGGAAGATTTGCATGAGATGATTATGTTAGTGACAAGGAATGGAGATTATAGATATGTAGGAAAGGTAACATGTATTAAAAATAAGAGAGAGATGAATAGGAGGTCAAGGGGACTTATGAATAAGTGATGGCAAGAAATTTATCAAGAGTGTTAAATACAAGAAATGTACCTACATGACAAGGTAAAGTTGGAGTCATTAAAGACAGATATCAGAGTCAGGGATCAAAGAGATGGTTGTAGTAAATAGGCATTACATAAATTTTCCACTCATGGAGGGTTATGTATCTATGACAAGCCCACTATAATGGCCCCCATTTTGAGAGATGTACTGTGTATATCGCTCATCTCAAAATAAGAATTAAATGTATCATGTCATGTGTAAAGATAATATCATGTAATATCATTTGATCATGTGGAAAATATATCATCATTTTAATGTATATAGAAATAAATACGTGCATGTAATATATGGAATGTAGGTCATGTAAGTTTCATCTCTAAATAAATGTATCAGTGAAGCATGCAGTAGAAGTGTAACTGATTAATAATACAAAATAATAGTGCATAATATAGATCATAACACCCATCAATTTCAACAAGTCCAACAAACACAAGTATTGGTGTCACAAATAAGGCGAATGGATACATACAAGGGACATAAAATGTCAAAAATAAAAAGGCTAGGAGCCACACTCAGGAGGACATAAAAATGTGACAAACAAGGGAAATGAAGATTGTCACACAAAATGCCACGTCCCTAAAAGTGTCTCATCAGCGATTAAAAATGAATGCACCTTGGGATAGGATGGTGATTGGGTAGCCACATGTGCAAACTATATTCCTCAAGTGGTGGATTTTAAATATAATGATCCATCATTATTCAAATGTGAGAATAATTATTGCATAAAGTGGGAGGAAGCATGCCCTTTAAGTCTTTTTCAAATCATTAACACAAATTTATACCAGGACCTACTAAATTTCATCCTCAACTCAATAGGTACTATGGAGATGGGGGGTGATAAGGATCACTTGGAACCAACTTCCTACTTATAAGTTTGAGGTATGAATAAGATGTGGAAGAAGCTTCATTGAGGTAGGCTTACTGAATTTATGCCAAGGATAAATAAACATGATGTGTGCATTATGAAAGAATTCATTACTAGATTGAATAAGAGTGTCATCAAGTTGAGAGGAGTCAAAATCTAGGTCATAAAGGAGTTGATTGGAAAATATACAAGTAGGACATGTGATGGAGTACAGGAATATAAACACTAATAAAACAATCATGATCTATTAGAGAGGTTATTTCTCACCAATGAATTCATCAAGATAGAGAAAAAGGGTTTCCCCCGTATCGACCTCCCATGTTAATGGCCTGAAGTATGCCTACAATTTATGAAGTACTTGATGATTGCAAGTAAGCACACTCTAATATTATCTCATCACTTTTTATTGCTAAATCACTTTTAGGGGGTATAAAGTCAGCCTCCCCTTTTATCTCCTCAAATACCTAAAGAGCACTGCTCTCACTCACCAAATAAATAATGTGAACTCCATCAAACACCAAGGCCTCATCATGCTTTTAGTTAAGCAAAAATAAACCATATGGGGTAGGGAGGTTCCTCTAGAGGGGTCCTCTATTGAGGATGAATCCCATGAGGAAGACCCTACCTTTGGGTCCTATCATTCATTAATCAGTACTCCCCATGCTATCCCTTTATCTAAAACATCTGCTCAAGACCCTCCCCTGAAACTCATTTTCCCTAAACCTAAACCAATCCTATTGGATGAGGGTACCTCTGGGGAAGTTTTAAGGAAAGGAAAAATACCTTTGATAGAGGAGATCAAATCCAACAAAGAGTAGATAGAAAAATTTAACAGTAAGCTTCATGATGATGGGATGAATCTAGTAGGCCTTATACAGGATTATAACTCCATGAATAGAAAAGTGGCCAAGACAATATAATCCTTTACCCATTATATTAAGGTAGATGTGCCCCCCATGAAGAAACACATGATGGTAGTAGAGACCCCCTCTCCAAATATCCCCTATATTACCCCCACCAAAAATACCATGATGCAAGAACATATGCAAAAGAGACCCCTGATGATCCTATCCATGGATGATGTAGAAGGGCCTAGAAAAAAAACAAGGGATATAATTTAAAAGAGAAAATAGGTTACATAAGAGAAGATGACCAAGGATGCAAAGGAACAAATGGAGGGTCCCCCATCCTAGAATAGATTTATATTTATCTATCTGTTGTTTTGCTTTTTGAAGGGATAGTTAGTTAATTTCTATTAATTTCTATTGTTTTAGCCTATGGGGATCACTAATCAACTTTATACCTTTTAACTATGGTTCCTAGTCCCTATAAAACTAAGTCATTTACCTGATCAAATGAAAAACATATTATCATAGAAAGCAAGGCCAAATGCCACATACAATAGTCACACACAAAGTAAGATATCATGTGAAAGAGTAAGAACATCAATGGAGCACCATCCATTTATGTCAATGTCACATTGAAGTATAATGGTATATTATGTATCTCTATGTAACAAATTATTAACTATTGAGGCATGTGTAAAAAATACAGGTGGCTCAACATGGTACAAAGGTCATAGAAAGATAAAACCTATAATAGTGGAACATGTGAAATAAGATGCCCCCAATATTGGCATAGATAATGGGTTGAGGGAATACCAACATTTATATGTCCGTGTGTAACCTAAATGTCTTGCATATCATTCAGATACCTTGAAATTCATGTTCATATGTAAAAAATATGATGTCTAGCAAACATGTCAGAAATAACATATGAAAATAGTGTAAACTAGTAATCATGTCATATTTAAGTCCTAATTTTGGATTTTTTAAATATTTGATTTATTTTAAATTTTAGTATTATTTGATATTTTTGTTTTTTTGTAATATTTAAGACTAGGAAAATTTATCCAATGATCCACTCAATGGGAGGGCCATGTGAAATGTCTATATCAGGTGGTGGATGGATACTCTGTTATGGTTGGGAGGTATCAACAGGGGATGTATCAAAATCCAATATATAATCATGTGATGTATTATATATATATATATATATATCATGCTCAATTCTCATATAACTTGGGGTATGATAAGTGGATCTAGAAGGTCAAGGACCTTGTGGTATCCACTGTGTAGTAGGAGGATGTCTCATTGCTTGTGTTTGGTATGGAACACACTAAACTGCCCATGGTACTAATTAAATATGTACTCTATAATATGGTGGCTTTTGTGATCTCTAAGTAACTATATGATGTAATATATATTAGTGATCTATATATATGGATCATGTATATGCATAAAAATTGACTTTATATGTCTTGAATAGGTGTGTCAACAATCTCTAAATAATGATTATAAATATGTGTATCAACCAATCACGATGGTGGTGGGGGTGGAAGAGGAAATATTACTAATTATAACATATACTCATAAACCACTCTATTATAATATATATATTTTAGGCATTGATGTATTGTAGAGTGAACTACACAAAGTCTTTGCATCCATGGGTATCCTAAAAATATGTTGAAGACTCCATTAATCTATAAAATTAGGAATGGTGTGGCTAATATGGATGATACCACCTAAATAGGTATTACTATGCATCCCAAGGTACTATGTCTTTGTCCATAAAATCCTTTAATTGATTTCATTATATCTTCTACATCTATTTGTTTGTACCCAAGATATTGGAAAAATTCCATCACGTAAACATTCTCGCTCGAGATATTGTCAATCATAACAATATAGGTTGTCCCTTAATGTAGCTCATATGAATAATGTATGAAAATATGAAATGTTGTCAACTATATCACCATCATCAAATGTAATCATGAGCTACTAAGGTGGAGTATTGATAGGTGTGCCAAATATAATATCTATTGGATGATCATATTTATTAGTGGGGGATGTATATTGTATAAAAAGTGTACCTCTACAATGTCCTTAGTTTATGTTGACTGTTATTAGGAAAATGATCACTAAATATATTAAAATTTTGATTTCAATTGTGTTGTAGTTTAGATTCCTTTTTAGGAGTGCTTAAATTGATGATGTTATCATCTATGAGGTTTTGTATCTTATGTCTTAGCTTAAAACATATGTTTTTTAAATGCCCTACAATTTGATTATATTCACAATATGCATTATTATTATATTTATTTGTTCTAGATTTTCTTGGACTAAGCTTTCATAAAATGAGTGTGATAAGGATACACTAGAGAAATGTCTTCAGTAGCATATGATGAGGTGATGGTAATCACGAAAAATTCCTCTTCAGTGGAGTTATCAATTGTAATTAATTTTTAGGTTGCAAAAATGAATTTACTATAATCTTTGCCTCATTCTTGTTATCACTTGGTTTGAAATTAATATTTGATATGATTTGAAACTTCATTATTGAAGTAGTCATAGAATTTGATGTATACTTAAGCTTGTTCAAAGTAATTAACTTAGCTTATCTGATCCTCACTGTATGGCATAACTCATCAAATGATCTGAAACTCTTGAATAAATTGATTCATGGAGTGGTGAAAGAATTTTTTTTAATATATCTTTAAATTCATTATTAGCCAAAACATTGGTCATCTTGGATGGCATGGTATTGTATAAAAGCGCATAGTCACTGATTGGTTCATTAGATCCTTATTTTAGCTTAGCAATTTGTCCATAGGATAACTTCTCATTGATGTTGATGTAAAAGTGCCCTAGAAATTGGTCATCCAAGGGATTGAATGCTCTTAATATTGAATAAGGAGATCATAAAACCATCTTAGTGCATATTTATTACTTACTGAAAATAACTTGGTCAATAGTTTGATGTTTTATGCATAATCTAAACATATTGCATGGAATAATCTAAGGTATTGCTCAAGATCAACTTTTTCTTCATATAAGTAAAGATTGGAAGCTATAAAACCTAAGGGTAAAGGTTAGGCTACTTTATCAGTAGATAATGGGTTATGTAGTAAGGTGTGTGAATCCATGGCATGAATAAATCTTGATGCAACTTGCTCTAAGTGCAACACCTTGGTATGTAGAGTTGTAACAACTTGATTAAAGGAATGTGCATTATGTGAGGCTAGAAATGGAATGTACATAGCCATAAAGTGAGGAGATAAGGTTGCATTTATATGGATAGGCATAAAAATTTGGAGAAGTTATTATGTTACCCCTATATTTTGAGGGATGTCACATAGGTCACTGAAGGTGTGGGTATGGGAGTATTACTGATAGTAGTGATATGAATACCTAATATAAAAGATTGACCTAATTTTTTCTACTCATATATTGATATATAACATGGAATCAATCTAATGTGGACTCATAATAAGATATTTAATGGATTTTTCATCTTCTAATGTATTTTATTGATTTGTAGTAGTTGTATAAGCAATATTGGTATTCATGATAAGTCCATCAATAGGGTGAATAGGCTATGTTTTAAAATCTATAATAGGAATAACAAGGGGGGTCATTCAATCCCTTTGGCATCTATAGTAAAAATAGACATCTCAGATTGGATGTTACAACAATAGGATTGGAGGAAGGCTTTGGATTGTTCATTGGTATCTTTAGCCTTATTAGTGAATTTAGATTTGATCTTTTTTACCCATTCACTTACATATTTGGTCCAAAGAAGATATACTATCCATGTAGAAAAATATGAAAAGATTAATTTAATTAGTTTTGGTAACCAATAATATTCATTTGACATGGTCATAATTAATGTGTATTATTAGGGAAAAAACAAAAATTAGGTTTGAAAATAAAACCCTAAAGCTCAAATTTGAAACCCTAAAGAAAAACCTATGGTTTTCACTATTCTATATGTGTATGGATTCATCAATATGTTTTAACCTAATTTATATTAATGGTCCAAATTAATATAATTAATACATATAATTTAATTATAATTTGGATCAATATATATGAAATTCAAGCATACATATGTATGTAAAAAATTGAGATAAATTCTTCATTTTTGACAAGGGCATATTATTAGGGAAAAGTAATGTGTTAACCAATAATATTAATTTAAGAGGGTCATAAGTAATGTGTATTATTAGGGAAAAATCAGAAATTAGGTTTTAAAATAAAACCCTAAAGAAAAAATTTGAAACCCTAAAGAAAAACCTAGGGTTTTCACTATTTTATAAGTGTATGGATTCACCAATATGTTTTAACCTAATTTATATTAATGGGATAGATTAATATAATTAAGATATATAATTTAATTATAATTTGGATCAATACATATGACATTCAAGCATACATCTTAATGTAAAATATTGAGAATGATTCTTCATTTTTGGCAAGGGCATATACTAAATATATAAATAAATAAAGATATAATGATACTTAACTTTGTTGGTTGAATTTTTGACTGAAATTATATTAGGAAGTGAAAATCAAGGATAAGCAGGCATGTGGTTCATTCAATTTTGGAAATAATTTGTTTTCTATATTGGGAATATTCTGTAGGAGCAGGTAAATGTCGATGGTCAATATTGGCCTAGTGGTTATTATCGATATGCACATAAATTTTGCATAGTTATTATATGGTCACTTATATATTTCATTTATTAATTTATATTGTTGATCTCAAACCTTGATGATGTATGCATATCCATAAATCTTCTTTTGATTTGAAATCCTATATGTGATTTTAAGGGCTATAAACCTAAAAAAATGGGGGAATTATAATGGGATGAGTTGACCCTAATCACCCCCATGTGGTGATTGTTCTATGCCTACACATCCAATACTCTAAGGAGGGAAATCAAGTCAGACATATTTCTCCCACCTAGGGTGATTATGCAATTGTGCTCCTTTACTATGTTATGCAGATAATGATTCAAATTAATAATTGACAATGATTGATTTGAGTTGGATTTTAAGTGCTTTAAACTTGGCTTGTGAATACTCCTAGTGATAGCTTTGAAAATTGAGAAGAATATGGCAGATTTACTCAATGTGTAATGGTGTATAGATGTATATCAGATAAGTGTCAAGTCCCTTTTGAATGATACTTTGATTTATTTATATATGGATCCAATAGAATAATTTCTCATGCCACCCACACACTAGGATTATGGTCTAACCCTAAGAATAGGTTTTATTTTATAAAATATCCATTGTTGGGAGAAGGTCAATTCCAACCAGATTGCCCATCATTAACTAGTAGTACTGACAAGCCTAATGGAACTAACCTATATACAATTAAACTAAACTGAGAGTCTCAAGGTGTTTGTGGTGGATATTTGTTAGGTTTTAAATAGATAGTGAGCTTCCTATAGGTGTATAACTATATAAAAAAAGTATTGAATCATAAATAACGTGGAAGTGTGAGAGGATGGTGAATTAAGACTTTTGTTTGTGTGCTCAAGTCATGCATGGTAAATATGTGTTAAGATTAGCATTTTCAAGTGTCAAACATCAAATTTTAATATTTACACATTTAATAATGTAGGACATACTTGGGGACTGACTGACAAATACATCCCAATGTTACATGTTTAGTCAAAGAAGGTGTTATTTGATTTAAATTGTCGATAACATATCCAAGATCCTAAAGGAAACAAAGGCTACACATATTTAATTGAGAATTAATATCTACCATCATTCTTTATCTTTGTTATCCTTATATATAAACAAAAATGCTTGAAGGTTTAACATGCCAAAAATAGTCTCTAAAGGAACAATGGGAATTCTGATTGGCACATTATCACACTTAGGTGATTTGAACTTAGGATTTGAAATTTCTATTTTATAAGATGAAACATCATGTTTTATAGGTTTTTCCTATATTAAAAGGGTGTGCCTTTAAACTTTTGGTTTCATATGTATGTTAACAACAATGTCACCACTATTAATAATGTTTTGAATTTTATGTCTTAAATCAAAGCACTTATCTGTAGTATGACCATTTATTCTCTGATAATCACAAAAGAATATTGAATTAAATGTTCATGGTATATGGTTCCAATTGTGATGCCTAAAATCAAGTAAGAAAATCATGTTCTTATCAAGTAACATTTCTAATATTGTATTTTGACTATCTTTTAGTTTTTTAAATTACCATTTTTTTATTTGATAGGTTAAGATCAAGTTTTACAAGGACCTAAAAAATATAGTTCAGTAAAATATAGTAGGCAAAACAAAAAGGAATAAGACCCACATGGATTGAAAAAACATAGTCCTTCAACAAAATATTAGTAAAAATGAAACATAACCAACTAACTAGACATATAACTTAGCTAAATTTCCTCTGATTGATTCTCCTCCCTACTACCTCCCACTAGGGTCTTCACACTATTATTCAATCCTTTCATTTTAGACCTCTGGCATCCTATTGAGTTATTGTTTTATCCCATCATACCTATGGTTGTGTCACTCTTAGTACTATGATCCCCTAGGTTGATGGTGTTAACCTCTTTGCCTTTAGGGGTACCCTTGCCCCCACCTATCATCTGAATGCATATTTTTGGCCATTTTATGAAAGGCCATCTCAGGGAAAACCCTTATTGCCTATGTGGTATATTGTGTCAGATTGGAAAAAAGCTTGCATAAGTTCTTGATTACATCATTTGTCCTTGAATGTCTTCATTCCATTCCAAGTCATTCTAGTTACTTCTCATATAAGTTCCTCAGAGATAGACACCATGCCCCTCATAAAAGTTACTTTCCTCTAATTCCAACTAGTTGTGAAGTCTCTAGTGAGGATCTCATAATGACCCTCGATCTTAAACATAAATTCTATAAGGTTTCCCCTCTAGAGATTTCTCCATAATTTATGATTAGTCTATATTTATGTGCAAGAGATAGGCTTGCATAAGTCCCTATCTCCCCCCATAACATTTTTTTTCCTTTTACAACTATGTTTTAAGTCATTGGTAGAGTATCTAGGCACAATTCTTATTTTTTGTTTTTATCCCCTACCATTGGGATGTGGTTTTTTGAAATAATGTTCATAGTCCTCAACTTCAAACTTCATGTCATTTTTATGGCATCGAGTGGATTTAGGCTCTTTACAAGTCATCATTAGAGTTCTCACATGTCTCTCCACCACTAGCCTATGGATTTAGATTATTTTATTCATTAATAAGTAGGGGTTATACACAAGGTGGTATGTTATGGGGCCTGATCCATGTAAGTAGGTTCATGATGGTAACTTCCAAGTTTGTTAAGGTGTCAGCCTCTTTATATCTTCACAAAAAAAATATGAGAGATGTTATAGGCTCAAGGGAGGAGTCATTTGGTATAAAAAATAATGTGATTGATGGTGTGGGAAGATTAAAATTTTTGTTGGGGATCCAACCAACAATGGATTACACTTGTGAAAGCAATAAACGCGGAAATAAATCAGATAGATAAGTAACTAAAATGATAAATAGCACAGAACAAGATATACAAGAAAACACCCTGAAAACTTGTATTAAAACTCTTTACAATAGGAATACAATGAAGAAACTTCATTCTTCCACACTTCTCTCAGATGCACACAAGATGTCTCACTAGATCTCTATTCCTTAAGAGCTCTCTCTCAAGTAAAATCAAATCCAACAACCTGGATTGATGCAACTCAGTACTGTCCTTCAAACATTCACAATGTTCTACTCATACAGTTCTACTCACTAAGCTAAGAAGATCTTTCCTACATATGGAAATAGGAAACTTGAGCATGCTCTTACAACAAACAGTTAAGCCTCTTCAACAAGGGCTCTAAAAATAATATTGCTAATAATAGAGACGCAAGCTTGAGACTACAACTCAAACTCATCATGCAAACACTCGCTTCTGTCCTCAAAAATCGCTTTCTAGACACACAGGTAATCGACGTCGGTTCCTGCCTGTTCGCCTGTGACTGTCGCCGGCTGACCCTACTGCCGACATCGGCGCCTCTGCAACTGCAACTGACCGACGTCGGTCGCTCCTGACCGACGCCGGCATCTATGTAGACCTAAACCTGTTTAAGTCTGCTCCTTGGTGAAGCTTTTAGCTCCACACCCTAACAATCTCCCACTTGGAGATAAACCAACTGAACCAGTACCTGTACAGCAACATCTTCTAGCTCCTCCATCTTCAACTCAATCATGAAGACCAATAGAATTTGAATGAAGATTCAACTTCTCCTTCGTAACTGACTTTGTTAGCATATCAGCAGGATTCTTGTCTGTATGGATTTTCTCCAGCTTCAACTCACCATCTTCCAATACCTGCCGTATGAAGTGGTACCTTAGCTGTATGTGCTTGGTTCTTGAGTGAAAAGCTGAGTTCTTAGCTAAATGGATTGCACTCTGACTGTCACTATACAATCTACAACTCCCATGCTCCCTTCCAAGCTCTTCCATGAACTGTGTCATCCATATCATCTCCTTGCTAGCTTCTGTGGCTGCAATATACTCTGCTTCTATAGTTGACAAGGCAACAACCTTCTGCAACTTAGATATCCAGCTAACCGCCGTTCCACCTACAGTAAAAACATAACCTGTGGTGCTCCTCCTGCCATCCAAATCCCCTGCCATATATAAATCTACATAACCATGTAGAGAAGTATCTGAACCTCCATAGCACAAGTGTCTACTGCTAGTTCCTCTCAAATATCTAAGGATCCACTGAACTGCTTTCCAATGTTCCTTACCTGGATTGGCCATATACTTACTTACTACTCCCACTGCTTGGGCAATATCTGGTCTAGTACACACCATTGCATACATCAAACTCCCTACTACGAAAGAATATGGAACCTTACTCATGTACTCTACCTCTTCATGTGAATTAGGACATTGTTCTTTACTCAACTTAAAATGTCCAGCTAAAGGTGTGCTTACCGGTTTAACATCCTGCATATTGAACCTTTTCAACACCTTGTCCACATAATCCTCCTGAGACAATATCAACCTGTGATTTTTCCTATTTCTCTTAATGCTCATACCAAGGATTTTCTTAGCTGCTCCCAAATCCTTCATAGCAAACGTTTGAGCTAATTTCACCTTAAGCTCTGAGATATCCTGCATGTGAGACCCTGCAACTAGCATGTCATCTACATACAACAATAGAATAATATATCTACCATTATCAAATCTCTTGAAATACACACAATGGTCTGATTGACACCTACTGTAGCCGTGCTCAGTCATAAACCTATCAAATTTTAAGTACCATTGCCTAGGAGCTTGCTTGAGGCCATACAAGCTTTTCTTCAACCTGCACACAAACTTCTCCTTACCCTTGACCTCGAATCCTTTTGGCTGTTCCATATAAATTTCCTCATCCAAATCTCCATGAAGAAACGTTGTCTTAACATCTAGCTACTCAAGATGCAAATCCTCAAAAGCAACCAAAGACAATACAACCCTTATTGAAGTCATTTTAACAACAAGAGAAAAAATCTCACCAAAGTCAATACCTGGCTTTTGTGCAAATCCTTTCACTACCAATCTGGCCTTATATCTCATCTGTCCATCCTCACCTTCCTTCAACCTGTAGGTCCATCTGTTCTTCAATGTTCTCTTACCAGCTGGTAATTCAACCAAATCCCATGTTTGGTTCTCTCCTAAGGACTCCATCTCCTCAACCATGCCACGCTCCCACTTACTCCTGGACTCCACCTGTAATGCTTCTTCAAAACTCTTTGGTTCTCCACCATCGGTTAGCAATAAATAATATAAGGAAGGAGAATATCTAATTAGAGGCTTACTTACCCTTTCAGACCTCCTGATGGGTGTCTTGGACTCGTTCTCAGCAATCTGTCCACCCAAATTTTTTGACAGTGACCGACCTCGGCCACCTGTAGACCTGTTACTGGCCGATGCCGGTTCTTCCTGGCTAACGTCGGTGCCTGGTTTGCCGACGTCGGTCTCTGTATGACCGGCATCGGTTTCTGTACTACCGACGTCGGTTCCTAACCTGCCGATGTCGATCTCTGTGTTTTCCTATAAGTGATTATTTCTTTTTCCCGTGAGCTCATTTTGGACCATAACTTCATCCAATTCACTATTGCTCTGCCCAGATTGATCTAGCTTCCTTATCTGATCACTGTACATCACTCTTTCGTTGAAAACAACATCATGACTCCTGATTACCTTGTTAGTTCCTAGATTCCAAAATCTAAAACCAAAATCATCTGAGCCATAGCCAATAAACGTGCACCTCATAGACTTAGCATCAAGCTTCTTTCTATTTTCCTTATCTATGTGCACAAAGGCTTCACAACCAAAAACTTTGAGATATGAGAGATCTACCTTTTTACCTATCCATGCCTCTTCTGGAATTCCACCATCCAGAGCTGTAGAGGGTCCTCTATTAATCAGGTACACTGCGGTGTCAACTGCTTCTGCCCAAAACTCTAAGGGCAACCCTGCATGCAATCTCATACATCTTGCACGCTCCATAATAGTTTTGTTCATCCTTTTAGCAATACCATTCTACTGAGGTGTCCTTGGAACCATCCTTTGCCTTCGGATTTCATGAGTGTAACAATACCAGTTAAACTTAAGACTGTAGAACTCACTGCCATTATCAGATCTCAAGCACTTTAATCTTCTGTCTGCTTCATTCTCAACCATAGCTTTCCAAATCTTAAAAGTCTCAAAAACATCAGATTTATTTTTAATACAGTAGATCCATACCTTTCTTGTGGCGTCATCTATGAATGTAACATAGTACCGTGATCCGCCAATAGAGGCTACCTGAGCCGGTCCCCACACGTCTGTGTGAACAAGCTGCAACTTCTGCCTTTTCTTAGTAGACCCAGTCTTGAGAAAACTAACCCTTTTCTGTTTTCCAAATACACAATGCTCACAAAATTCTAGATCCATACTTTTCAAATCTGAAAGCATACCTTTAGACTTAAGAATTGACATCCCCTTCTCACTCATGTGGCCAAGCCTTGAGTGCCACAATTTAGCATCCACATCTGAAGTAGATAAAACTGAAGGAGATTTGTTAGTAACACAATTACACAAATAGAGAGTACCTTCTCTCTTACCTCTGGCCATAACAAGTGCACCCTTGGTCACCTTCCAAGAATCTGTTGTGAGAGTTACTGTACAACCCTCATCACCTAGCTTACCTGCAGAAATCAAATTTCTCTTCAAACTAGGAACATACATCACATCTCTCAACACCCATGTGTTGCCATTCTGCATCTTCAGCTGCACTTTAACTTTGCCAATTATTTTACAGGGCTCATCATCCCCTAAGTACACTATTCCAAAATCTCCATGGATATAGTCACTGAAATATTCCCTGTTAGGAGTAGCATGAAAAGATGCATCAGAATCTAATACCCAAGACTCTATATTATTATGCAGAGAGAAAATTAAAGCATCCTGTGCAATACCTGCAATCTTGGCTTCTTCCTTTCCTTCATGCTGATTGTCCTCCTTAGGCTTTGACCAACAATCTCTGCTTATGTGCCCAATCTTTCCACAATTCCAGCATTGTGGCTTCCTGCCATTCCTGGATTTGGATCTTCCTCTCACCTTAGACTTAGATCTTAATCTCCTCTTGTTCTTTTCTTTTTGCCTTCCCCTGCTCTCAAAATTTAAAGTGTTCCCAGATGTCTCTTCTGTGCTTTTCCTGCGTATTTCCTCATTCAAGATAACACTAACAACATCCTCTACTTTCAAAATATTTGATGCAGATGCAGTATTAGAAACTGCCATTACTAAGCCATGCCAACTTTTAGGCAAAGAACATAATATCAAAAGAGCTTTTATTTCATCTTCAAATACAATATTGACAGAACTTAATTGATTAACGATTCCATTGAAATCATTCAGATGAGTAGAAATAGATCCACCTTCATTCATATGCAAATTAAATAACTGCTTCATAAGATATACCTTATTTGAAGCTGAGGGTTTTTCATACATATTTGCTAATGTAGTCATCAACTCTACCATTGTTTTTGCCTATGACAAATTAGATATCACAGTGGAGGCCAGACTCAGTCTTATAGACCCCAGAGCCTTTCTGTCAAGAACTTCCCATTCTTCATCCTCCATGTCCTTGGGCTTCTTTGCAATCCCACCTAACGGTAAGTAGAGATCTTTCTGATACAGATAGTCCTCTATCTGCATTCTCCAATGTTGGTAGTTCTTGCCATTAAACTTTTCCATTCTCAACTTACTTTCTTCTACCATTGCTTCTCCCACTCAAATAGAAATCCCTGCAGAAACCCCTATGAGCAACCTGTAATCCAAACACACTACACAGATCTGAACCACCTGTTAGTGAACCTCTGATACCACTTGTTGAGCTCTGAACCTATAACCAAGGCTCTGATACCACTTGTTGAGCTCTGAACCTGTAACCAAGGCTCTGATACCACTTGTTGGGGATCAACCAATAATGGATTACACTTGTGAAAGCAATAAATGCGAAAATAAATCAGATAGATAAGTAACTGAAATGATAAATAGCACAGAAAAAGATATACAAGAAAACACCCTGAAAACTTGTATTAAAACTCTTTACAATAGGAATACAATGAAGAAACTTCATTCTTCCACACCTCTCTCAGATGCACACAAGATCTCTCACTAGATCTCTATTCCTCAAGAGCTCTCTCTCAAGTACAATCAAATCCAACAACCTAGATTGATGCAACTCAGTACTGTCCTTCAAACATTCACAATGTTCTACTCATACAGTTCTACTCACTAAGCTAAGAAGATCTTTCCTACATATGGAAATAGGAAACTTGAGCATGCTCTTACAACAAACAGTTAAGCCTCTTCAACAAGGGCTCTAAAAATAATATTGCTAATAATAGAGACGCGAGCTTGAGACTACAACTCAAACTCATCATGCAAACACTCGCTTCTGTCCTTGGAAATCGCTTTCTGGACACACAGGTAACCGATGTTGGTTCCTGCTTGTTCGCCTGTGACCGTCGCCGGCCGACCCTACTGCCGATGTCGGTGCCTCTGCAACTGCAACTGACCGACGTCGGTCGCTCCTGACCGATGCCGGCGTCTGTGTAGACCCGAACCTGTTTAAGTCTGCTCCTTGGTGAAGCTTTTAGCTCCACACCCTAACAATTTTGTGGTGAGGGTGTTAATGATGTTGAGTGAGTAACCTTCAATGGATAGATTCAAGATGTTTAACTATGTCATGAACTAAATACCCCAAAGTGTCACCAAATATTCTATAATGTGGTTGGTTTGGGTGCCCTTGGGCCCAAAATATGCATCAATTACCTTTCCACACTCATCTCTGATGACATGTCCTCTTCCCATCCTTCTCAGGTTACCTTTAGAAGCTCTACCGAAGATAAGTTTAAGCCAACCCATTGGGGGGTAGTCCCATTTTGTATGTTTTCTATCTAAAAAGGTTTTAAGAGGGGGAATGAGGTTACACTTAGCTAGAATGGCCTATTCCTCCTTAGAAGCTCCCATTTTATCATTTAGAATTGTCATTCACCAATTCTCTACAATGGTCAATAGGAGATGTTTGAAGGATCTTGAAAGGATGGAATGTTTACAACCAAAGATATAGGAATTGGACTCAGTCTAAATGGTCCAATAAAAATAAGGGAAATACGCCAAAAGAAAGCTAATGAGGGGAGTTTCTAAGGGGGTCTCCATTGAAGAAATATGTCTAGGATAGAACTGGGTTTGACCCAATAGAGGTTGAAGCATTGGAGGATTTGGTTTCACATTTGAGCTTGAAATGAATAATCAAGTAATAGACAATTTAAAGATTATAAGGTAGAGAGATAGAGGACACATCTGTTAAGGATGGTCGATCCCCTTTTCTCCATATTGTTGATTGTGAGGAGTTTATTATGAGTTGCTAGCTAGAAGAAGATGTTTACCTTGGGGGTGAGGTGTTTAACCCAGAGATTTTTCCAAAAATCCCAATCCTTCACTTGGGCCATGTTGGCTAGAAAACTCAATTTGATCGAATATGTTTTTATTTTCATTCTTCCCATCTTGATATAGTATGATTAAATAAATTTATTATTATTATTTTTTTATACCATTGGTTTTTACATGTTTTCCATTTTATTACAAAATTTCATACTTCCCAACTTGATATAGTATGACTTGTATTTTTTTTTAATTTGGTACAATCTTTACTTACACATGGTTTGAAAACATTTGTTACCTATTACTTTACCATTTTGGTTTATTATATTTTTTCATATCTTATTTCTACACATTTCCCATCGTGATATAGTGTGTATTACATTTTATGATTATTTATAATTTTTTCAATCATTTAATTTTATTTTTAACCATGCATGTGTATCATATAAATGCTAGAAAAGAAAATATACATCACTAATTTCACTTAACATATATAATGAAAGTAAAATACATGTGTTAGAAAGGAAATACATCCATCCATCCATAAATAAATAAAAATCATAGACCAAGAAATGTCCATATATATATATATATATATATATATATATATATATATATATATATATATATACCATGATTTTGATACAAATATAATAAAAAATATAATAGCTATATATCTAAGTTTGTGCTATATCATGTCTCTCCGATGGTCGAGCCATGCTATCCATGGATGCCCATGACTGAACCTTCTAAATGGTAAGATTAATGAGATAGTCTAGGATCTCAAGCCATCAATCTATCCCTATAGATTGGACACTTGGGCCTCCACATGTCCAAGCTCTAAAATGGTCATCATATTGGTGGCTCACTCCTATGCCAATGTCTGCTAGGCTCGGGCCTCTCCCTCTCTTACACTTTTAGGTGGCTATGATCCATCTCCTCATGCCTAGAACTATTGATTAGCCTCCCCGACTAGTCTATACCAACTAGCACAAATTGGGGTAGATGGTACCATAGGATATATAAAGGTAGATAGATCATAATGTGACAATACCCCATCCAAAATATCATGGTGTGCAACCACAATCATGGATCCCCATCTGATCTCCTCCATTGTAGTACCTACAAAATAAAAAACAAATATGCATAAAATATCATGTATATATATTCAAAACCATCTCTCTATCAGTAAATACATAACCCATAATACAACTAGTGAATTATATCAAAAACTTAATAAATCAAAGCATTTATCACTAGTGCTAGTATCGTCAACCACAATTTCCCCATCAACTCAACTATCGAGCACCTCTTTTGTCGATTGCCTTTATACAATTGTAAAATCTAGAGTCACTACCCAAGCCCATCATGGACCCCTCCTCAACATCTTCTCTATTGATAAGTTATGTTTTATATATACCATAGGATCACCATGTGTGATTTCTTGTGTTTGTGTCCCCTCTCACCAATGGTGCCTTTGTCTCCTATGAGCTTGAGGCAGCCATTATCACCCTTGTTGTGGATCTACGCTCACATACTCACTCGTAGCATCCACAACCATGACATACTCTATACTAGGCCTCACCACCTCTTATTATTGTGCCTACCCTATACATGGTCTCACCCATCGAGGCCTAATAATAGGTATCTCTATAGACACCCCTACACCTCCTTTCCCTCTCATCTCTCTAGCATGTCGTGCCCAATAAGAAGACACTAATAGAGGAGCTTTAAAATGTGGTAGTACTAAATACCTAGGTACTTGAGCTAATAAATGTGGATACACCCATAAAGTATAATGGCCCATGATCTGAACATTCACCAAACCAATAGTAAAATTCACCTTACTTAGTCATATGACAATAATATCAGTGTAAGTTTACCACACTATCTACCCTCATTTTATATTCTATAAATTTAGGACATAGGGCATGACATGCACTACATGATCTTGAACCTATCACACCACGTAAGGTAACTTATTATTGACCAAATGGTGTAACCTAGCTATATAATACATAGGGAATATCTCATAAATATATCCACTCAACAAATTGATATGGCCCATCATTTTCTATCCCTGGGTTAGTATACCCTATATATCATTCATGAGTTGTACCTAAATGATAAAACCTAAATCATAAAATGCACCTTACTCTAGGATGGATTGATATAAAGTTATTATGTATAGTGTTACCTTCCCATCCAAATTATAACACAACACACATTTTATCACCAATCCTATCAAGGCCTTATAGATATCTAGAATGGTTGAGATATAAACATCAAACAAACTAATCTGTAACCTAGGGTAAATCCTATTTTATCCTATTATCTAATAGGTTAGGGATCACCTCTCATCCTATATCTTTGGTGAATCACATATGATAGGAGTCCCAATAATAGGAAGTCCAAACAATACATGGACATCCTCTAAGGTGATGCCCACCTTTATAGTAAACCCCTCCACCTCCCATCAAAAAGTTTTGGTCAGTCACTCCCATGCCCCTAGGAACATGATGACTAGATCAACACTAAGTGTGATCCTTCTCATCTCTATTATGCCTCTAGATCCCAAGGTAATCATACAATCTTGATTCACATATGATAGCCACTTGAATAAATCTAGTAGTCACGATCAACCAGTTAGCAAAATATTTGTCACCTCTATAAAATATCAAACAATAGAGAATTTATTATATCTTGATGTAATAATAATAAAATACATTTTTAAATATTCTCAAATACTAAAAAATTAACTACTTCATCAGTCTATTTGTCTTATTTTTTCTTTTTCATACACAATCAACCATTTTAATACTAAATTGGCCATGTAATCTCTTTGCCTTACTAAATCAACCCTTTACTATGCAATCAACCCATTATTGTAGTCACAATCAACCATTTTTGATACCAAATCAGCCCTTTCCTATCCTGTGCATACTATATTGGCCCTCTACCACATAGTTGGCCTACTTTAATAGACTATGTTAGCCACTTATTGCATACTATATTAGCCTAAAGGTACTATGTTGGCCATATCTATTTTCCTAATGGGATTGGCCCTCCATTATGCAGTCAACCAACCCCAATGATAGTAATTCATCCCTTTATTATGCATTCAACCACCTTTACTTCTCTCACCTTTTATAACTAAGTCGATAGGGCCCACTTTGTTCTTAATTTGTAATAAATTTTTAACCATTTACCATAAATGCCTTAGGCATATATTGGTCTAATTCTTTCCTACCCAGTATCTCATTTTACCCTTAGTTTACCTAAAAATTTCCTAGGGTCATTTTAGGTATCTACATTTTACCTAATATCTATTTTTTATATCTAGCTTAAATTTCAATTAAAATTTTTACAAAATTTGAAATTAATGCATCACTTATTTGAGCTGCACTGGTTATGGCTTCTAGGTGTCCTCCATGTCGAAGTTATCATCTCCTCACCATGGTCGCTCTTTGGGCATAATTAATATGTATGCCTCTAATGATGTGGTAAAAAGGGCCACACTTTGACATAGGCTTATTAATGAGTTTCCAAATGTGCACTAGATGATTCATGGTGATGTTAATGTTATTGAGTTAGATTTTGACAAACTTGGTCATCTCCATATGTTTTGGAAAACTTGTGATTAAGAGGCATGGTATTATATGTAAATTTGGGTTTAATGTCCCCAAATTTTCACATCATCCTACTTTTATGGTTTGGTACATATGGTCTAATCTATGTCATGAAGATAAAATATTCTTTAAATAAATTGATAGTGCCATGATGTTATCTCAACCATATTTTTATTTGGAAAATTATGTCTCATTATCGGTGGAGGCTTTATCATATATTATTCATTCTAACCATTTTTCAAAATATTTTTTCATTAAATGGTATTTCACATGTACTAAAGTTTAAAAGACATTTTTTCTTAATACTTATTTGTTAAATATTTTATTACTTTTAACTCACATCTAATGTATTTTTAGCCTTATACCCTATTTAATAGGAAATTATGGATGGATTGTTAGGTGATTTGAATAAATCACTCACACAACTCAGTGTCTTTTCATAGACAAGAACTAGTTATTATGCATATTTCATAATAACTAATACACCACCACCATTGAGTTGAGACATGTTATGGACATCTTGGAGAAAGATCCATTTTATGAAACTCTATAATTATAGGTTACGTCACTACAACATTGTTAGGAGTGGAGCCTGAGTGTCTTATAGGATCAGAGGTTAAAAATCTAATGTTATTTCAGCGAGATTTTGGATCCCATTCTTTGTAATTCATGATGGTATGGGGGGTTGTAAGGGGGGTTACCCCCTTGTGGGGTCAGGGATAGAATGAATAAGAAGATGGAATTATCACAAGGATAGTACATCAAAAAAGTGTTGAAAAGATTTAATAAGCAGAATACAAAATTAATTGGGACACCTTTGTCTACACACTTTAAATTAATAAAGGAACAATGTCCTAAAACACAAAAATAAAAGAACATGATGTCTAAAATTCCATACTCATTAGTAGCTGGTAGTTTAATGTATGAAATGGTGTGTATGAGGACAGACATTTCACATGTAGTGGGAGTGGTGAGTAGGTTCATGAGTGATCCAAGAAAGGAACATTGGAAGGTAGTAAAATGGATCCTTCATTACTTAATAGGGACCATAGATATAGTGTTAAGTTATGTTGGATCAAATGTGACATTACAAGGATATGTTGACTTAGATATGGAAGGTGACTTGGATGGTAGAATAATCACTACAAGGTATGTGTTTACAATAGGTGGTACATCAATTAGTTCAGTATCATGGTTACAAAAGGTTGTGGCACTTTCAACCATAGAGGCTGAGTGTGTTGCTGCTAAAGAAGCAAAAAAGGAAATAATTTGGTTACAAAGGTTGATAGAAGAATTGGGACATAGTCAATAGATATGTACAGTATATAGTGATAGTTAGAGTGCAATCCATCTAGCCAAAAACATAGCTTTTCACTCTAAAACAAAACATATTCACTTGCGGTATCATTTCATTCATTTAGTGATAGAGGAAGAGAAACTAAAATTAGAGAAGATACATACTAGTAAAAATCTTGCAGATATGATGACCAAGGTAGTTACTAGAGAGAATTTAAAGATTTGTTAAACTTTAATTGGTCTTCATGGATGATAATTAAATTAATGAACTTGTCAAGGTCTAGATAGTACAATGGATACAGTAGTGATGGAGTTGCTATAATTAGTCTCCAAGTGGGAGATTGTAAGGTGTGGAGCATGATTATCTTTCAAGATCAGAGGTTAAAAATATGATGTTATTTCAATTGGATTTTGGATCCCATTCTTTGTAATCCATGATGGTGTGGGGGGGGGTTTAAAAAATTTATTAAAATTGCTTTATAAAATTGTAATTTCATAATCAATCTAGGCCACTGATTAAAGGTTTCCAAATCTGATGATAGAGGTTATATTTAGGTATTTTTTACCCTAAAATGTATTATTACATGGTTGAGATGAAAGAGAAAAAGATATTGTACATAGAAAGGAGGCAGAGAAGGTAGAGAGGTGTAACAAATTTTGTTGTAGGATTTGTTTCTCCTTTGTATTACTGGAAATAATATACTAGATAAGTTTGGTGGATGTAGCCCATCTTGGGTGAACTATGTTAAATCTAGTGTCTCTTATTTTGTGCATGTTTATGAATTTTTTTGTATGGTTGATTGATTCATTTCATATTTATCTTATATGCAATTTGGGGATAAATTTATGTTTTATTTTATCCTAACAAGTGGTATCAAAGCAAAGGTTTTATTTGCATAATTTTAAATCATAGGAAGAAAAGGGTTTGACCTCGAGTGGGAGCTATGGAAAATGAAACTAAATATAAGGTGGATAAGTTAAATGGATATAACTTTGGATTGTGAAATATGCAGATAGAGGATTACCTTTACCAGAAGGACCTGTATTTGTCATTGGGAGGGCAAGCCAAGAAGCCATCGATAATGTTAGATGAAGCTTGGGAACTATTAGATTGAAAAGCCCTTGGAACCATATGATTATGCCTTACATCTTATGTATCATTCAACATATCATAATAAAAGACAATAGAAGGTCTTATCAGCACATCAGGCAAGTTATATGAAAAACCCTCTACCTCAAATAAAATATTTTTGATGAAAAAATTATTCAGTATGAAAATATCTAAAAATGGTTCAGTCCCAGATCATTTAAATGAGTTTAACATGGTTAATAGTCAGTTACATTATGTAAATATTGATTTTAATGATGAAGTTAGGGCTCTTCTCATTCTTTGTTCCTTACTTGAAAGCTGGAATAGCTTGGTAATGGTAGTAAGCAACTATGTGTCTAATAATGTTAAACTAAAGTTTGAAGATGTGGTGGGTGTTATCCTAAGTGAGGAAATGTGAAGGAAAAGCACATGTGAAACATCCATATTTAGAAATGCATTAATAGTGGAGAATAGAGGAAGAGGAAGTCATGGAAAATCAAAAAGGGGTGCAAGATCTAAATCAAGAGGCACGATGGAATGTTGGATCTATGGTAAGCCAAGACACATAAAGAAAGAGTGTTGGTTTTGAAAGGATAAATTGAGTAAGGAACAATAAGAAGGTAATCAAGAATCACATGTAGTAGGTGATGTACTAAAAGATGCTCTTCTGGGAATGTTTACCTTAGTGATGATGAACCCTATAGCATTGTTGGAAAAGGAAGTGTTCAGGTTAAATTACCAAATGGAAACTCTTGCATGTTGAAGGATGAAAGGCATGTTTTGAGTTTGAGGAGAAATTTAATCTCTACAAGATAGCTCGATAGTGAGGGTTGTATGGTCACATTTACAACTGAATAATGAAAGGTTAAAAAGGGTTCCTTAGTGGTTGCAAAAGGTAAGAAAGTAGACACTTTATATTTGTCTACAAATAATGTTAATTCATCTTGTGTTGTAGCTGTTATAGGTAAAGATGTAGTTTTGTGGCATTACAGACTTGGCCACATGAGTGAAAAGGGAATGAAGATCCTACATACAAAATATAAAATACCAAGTCTAAAAGAATTAGATCTAGACTTTTGTGAGCACTACATATATGAGAAATAAAATGTGTAAGGTTACTTAGGTTTAGACCAACCAAAAAGGAGTAAAAATTAGATTTTGTGCATACAGATGTATGGGGACCAGCTCAAGTATCCTCACTTGGTAGTTCAAATTATTATGTTACCTTTATTGATGATGCAACTAGGAAGGTTTGGGTATACTATATAAAAATAAAGTTTGATGCTTTTGATACATTCAAGAAATGGAAAGCTTTAGTTGAAAATGAAATAGGTTTAAAAATAAAATATCTTAGATCTGATAATAGAGGTGAGTATTGTAGTAATGCTTTTAATAATTATAGTTTAGAAAGTGGAATTTGTAGAAAAACATAGTTCCAAGAACACCATGATAGAATGGTGTGTCAAAAAGAATGAATAGGTCTATTATGGAGCATGCCAGATGCATGAGATTGCATGCAAGTTTGCCTTCATAGTTTGGGGTAGATGTTATAACTACTATAAGTTATCTGATAAATAGGGGACCTTTGAGTGCTTTGGATGGTGGAATACAAGAGGAGGCATGGACTGGAAGGAAGGTAGATTATTCTTTTCTAAGAGTTTTTGGTTGTGAAGTATTTTCCTATATTGAAAAAGATCATAGGAATAAGTTAGATGCTAAGTCTTAGAAATGCACATTTATTGGTTATGGAACTGATGATTATGGATTTTGGTTGTGGAATCTATAAGATAAGAAAATAATCAGGGGTAGAGATGTTGTGTTTCATGAAAAATTCATGTATAGGGACTAGTTGTAGAAAAAGAAGCAAGAAGAATCTAAAAGGGAATATACAATATTAGAAGACATTATAGAAAAACATGTCCCAAAAATTCCTGATCAAAATGTGCAAAAAGAACAGGTACCTCAAACTCCTATTAGAAGATTTACAAGAGTAAGTAGACCACCTAATCATTTTTATCCTTCTTTATATTATTTATTACTTAATAATGGTGGTGAGCTACAAAGATATGAAGAAGCAATTTAGATTGATGCCAAGGATAAGTGAGAACAAGCTATGGATGAGGAGTATGATGCTCTAATGGAAAACCAAACATGGGATTTAGTGGAGCTTCCTAAAGGAAAGAAGGAATTGTAGAATAAGTTGGTATATAGGATAAAGGAGGATAATGAAGGTAAAAATAAATCTAAGGCTAGAATGGTGGTTAAAGGCTTTGCACAAAATAAAGGTATAGACTTTGATAAAATATTTTCTCCAGTAGTTAAAATGACTTCTAGAAGAGTTGTTTTAAGTTTAGTAGCAATATAAGATTTGAACCTTGAATAATTAGATGTGAAGACTGCATTCCTTCATGGTGATTTGGAGGAGGAAATATATATGGAGCAGTCGTAGGGATACGAAGTCAAAGTTAAGGATAAAATGGTGTGCAGGTTGAAGAAGAGTTTGTATGGCCTAAAACAAGCTCCAAGATAGTGGTATTTGAAATTTGATAGTTTTATGATATAAAAAGGTTATTGTAGATGTCATTCAGACCATTGTGTATATTTTAATTTTTTTGAAAATGGCAGCTACATTATTTTGCTCTTATATTTAGATGATATGATTATAGCTAGTTCCAACATGCACAATATTAATGTACTCAAGAAATAGTTAAGTGATAGCTTTTGTATGAAGGATCTAGGTGCAGCTAAATGGATCCTCGATATGAGGATAACTAGAGATAAATAATAGGAAGCTAAAATTATCACAGGGAGATTACATCAGAAAAGTGTTGGAAAAATTTAATATGCAGGATGTAAAATCAGTTGAAACACCTTTGGCTACACATATTAAATTAACAAAGGAATAATGTCTTAAAACATAAGAAAAAAAGAACCTGATGTCCAAAATTCCATACTCATCAATAGTTGTTAATTTAATGTATGCAATGGTGTGTACAAGGCTATACATTGCACATGCAATGGGAGTGGTGAGTAGGTTCATGAGTGATCCAAAAAAAGAACATTGGAAGGCAATAAAATGGATCCTTCATTACTTAAGAGGGACCATAGATACAATGTTAAGCTATGGTGGATCAGATATGACATTATAGAGAATTGTTGACTAAGATATGTTAGGTGACTTGGATGGTATAAGAAGCACTACAAGGTATGTGTTTACAATAAATGATACAATAATTAGTTGGGTATCATGGTTACAAAAGGTTGTGTTACTTCAACCATAAAGGTTGAGTATGTTGTTGTTACAGAAGCAAGCAAGGAAATAATTTGGTTACAGAGGTTTATGGTATAATTGAGACATAGTCAATATATATGTACTCTATATAGTGATAGCTAGAGTGTAATCCATCTAGCCAAAAACTTAGCTTTTCACTCTAGAAAAAAACATATTCAATTTTAATATCATTTCACTCACTTAGTGATAGAGGAAAAGCAAATAAAATTGGAGAAGATATATACCAATAAAAATCTTACAGATATGATGACCAAGGTAGTTACTAGAGAGAAGTTGAAGATTTGTTCAACTTCAATTGGTCTTCATGGATGATAATTAAATTAATGAACTTGTCCAGGTCCAGATAATACAGTAGATGCAGTAGTGGTGGAGTTACTACAATCAATCTACAAGTGGGATATTGTTAGGTGTGGAGCCTAATTGTCTTCTAGGATTAGAGGTTAAAAATATGAAGTTATTTCAGTTAGGTTTTGAATCCCATTCTTTGTAATCCATGATGGTGTGGGGGTTTGCAAAAAAATTATTAAAATTTCCTTGTAAAATTGTAATTTTATAGTCAATCTAGGCCATTGATTAAACATTTTCAGATCTGATGGTAGAGGTTATATTTAGGTCTTTTTTGCCCTAAAACATATTATTACATGGCTGAGATGAAAGATAAAAAGGTATTGTACACAAAGAAGAGGTAGAGAAGGTAGAGAGGTGTAATATGTTTTGTTGTAGGATTTATTTCTCCCTTGTATTACTAGAAATAATATACTAGACAAGTTTGGTGGATGTATCCCATCTTGGGTGAACCAAGTTAAATCTAGTGTCTCTTATTTTGTGTATGTTTATGATTATTTTTTGTATGTTTTATTGATTCCCTTCATAGTTTATCTTGTATGTGATTTGGGTATAACTCTATGTTTTATTTTATCTGAACAAGTGGTATAAGAGCAAAGGTTTTGTTTGCATAATTTTAAATCGTAGGAAGAAAAGGGTTTGGCCTCGAGTGGGAGCTATGGTGGATGAAAATAAATCTAAGGTGGAAAATTTTAATGGACAAAACCTTGGATTGTGAAAGATGTAGATAGAGGATTACCTTTACTAGAAGGACCTATATTTATCATTGGGAGGGCAAGCTAAGAAGCCATCGACAATGTCAGACGAAGCTTGGGAACTATAGGATCAGAAATCCCTTGGAACCATATGGTTGTACGTTGCATCTTCTATATAATTCAACATAACATAATAAAATACAATAAAATGTCTTATGAGTGCATTAGGCAAGTTATATGAAAGACCCTCTACCTCAAATAAAATATTTTTGATGAAATAATTATTCAATATGAAAATGTCTAAAAATGGTTCAGCATCAGATCATTTAAATGAGTTTAACATGGTTACTAGTTAATTACATTCCATAAATATTTATTTTGATGATGAATTTAGGGCTCTTCTCATTCTTTGTCTCACCGAAAAGCTACAATAGTTTGGCAATGGTTGTAAGTAACTTTATGTCTAATAATGCTAAACTAAAGTTTGAAGATGTGGTGGGTGTTATCCTAAGTGAAAAAATGTGAAGGAAAAGCATATGTGAAACATCCATATATGGAAATGCATCAAAAGTGGAGAATAGAGGAAGGTAAAATAATAGAGGAAGAGGAAACTGTGGAAAATCAAAAGAGGGTGCAAGATCTAAATTAAGAGGTAAGATGGAATGTTGGATCTTTGGCAAGCCAGGACACACAAAGAAAGAGTGCTAGATTCGAAAGGATAAATTGAGTAAGGACTAAAAAGAAGGTAATAGAGAAGAAAATGTCATAGGTGATGTACTACAAGATGCTCTTATACTTTCTTTGGATAATATTACTGAATCTTGGGTTTTAGATTCAGGTGCTTCCTTTCATGCTACCCCTCATAGACATTATTTTATAGATTAAATTCAAGGTAATTATGGAAATGTTTACCTTGGTGATGATGAACCCTATAGTATTGTTGGAAAATAAAATGTTCAGGTTAAATTATAGAATGGAAACACTTGGGTGCTGAAGGATGTCAAGTATGTTTTGATTTTGAGGAGAAATTTGATCTTTGTAGGGAAGTTGGGTAGTAAGGGTTGTATGGTCACATTTACAATTGAATTATGAAAGGTTAAAAAATTTTCTTTAGTGGTTTCAAAAGGTTAAAAAGTAGGTATTTTATATTTGTCTACATATAATGTTAGTTCATCTTGTATTGTAGCTGCTATAGGTAAAGACGTAGTTTTATGGCATTACAGACTTGGCCACATGAGTGAAAAGGGAATGAAGACCCTACATGCAAAAGATAAAATACAAAGTCTAAAAGTATTAGATCTAGACTTTTGTGAGTACTACATTTATGGGAAACAAAAATGTGTGAGGTTTCTTAGGGTTAGATCAGCTAGGAAGGTGCAAAAATTAGAGCTTATGCATACAGATATATGGGGACCAGCTCAGGTATCTTCACTTAGTGGTTCAAATTATTGTGTTGCTTTTATTGATGATGCAACTAGGAATTTTTAGGTATAATTTATAAAAAGGAAGTTTGATGTTTTTGATACATTAAATAAATGGAAAGCTTTAGTTGAAAATGAAATAGGTTTAAAACTAAAATGTTTCAGATCTAATAATGGAGGTGAGTATTACAATAACTATTTTTAAAATTACTATTTAGAAAGTGGAATTTGTAGACAAAAAATAGTTCCAAGAACACCATAATAGAATGGTGTGTCAAAAATAATGAAGAGGACTATTATGGAGTGTGCCAGATGCATGAGATTACATGCAAGTTTGCCTTTATAGTTTTGGGTAGATGCTATACCTACTTTAGTTTATCTTATAAATAGAGGACCTTAAAGTGCTTTGGATGGTGGAATACCAGAGGAGGCATGGACTGGAAAGAAGTAGATTATTATTTTCTAATATTTTTTGGTTGTGAGACATTTTATTATATTGACAAAGATCATAGGAATAAATTAGAAGATAAGTCTAAAAAATGCACATTTATTGGTTATGGAATTGCTAATTATGGATTCTGGTTGTGGAATCTAGATATTAAGAAAATAATTAGGAGTAGAGATGTGTTCCATGAAAAAGTCATGTATAGGGACTAGTTGTAGGAAAAGAAGCAAGAAGAATCTAAAAGGAAATATACAATACTAGAAGACATTACAAAAAACATGTCCCAAAAGTTCTTGATCAAAATGTGCAATAAGAATAGATAATGCAAACTCTTGTTAGAAACTCTGCAAGAGTAAGTAGACCACCTGATCAGTTTTCTCCTTATTTATATTATTTATTATTTACTAATGGTGGTGAGCTAGAAATCTATGAAGAAGTAGTGCAAATTGATGCCAAGGATAAGTGAAAACAAGCTATGGATGAGGAGTATGATGCTCTAATGGAAAACTAAACATGTATTTGGTGGATCTTCTCAAAGGAAAGAAGGCATTATAGAATAAGTGGGTATACAAGATAAAGGAGGATAATGAAGGTAAAAAGAAATTCAAGGCCAAAATGGTGGTTAAAGTCTTTACACAAAGGAAAGGTATAGACTTTGATGAAATATTTTCTTTGGTAGTTAAAATGACTTTTATAAGAGCTATTTTAAGTTTGGTAGCAATAGAATATTTTCACCTTAAATAATTAGATGTGAAGATTGCATTCCTTCATGGTGATTTGGAAGAGGAAATATATAAGGAGCAGCCATAGGGATACGAAGTCAAAGGTAAGGAGAAAATGGTGTGTAGGTTGAAAAAGAGTTTGTATGGCCTAAAAGAAGCTCCAAGATAATGGTATTTGAAATTTGATAGTTTTATGATAGAATAGGATTATTGTAGATGTCATTCAGACCATTGTGTATATTTTAAAAGTTTTGAAAATGGTAGCTAAATTATTTTACTATTATATTTATATGATATTCTTGTAGCTAATTCCAACATGCATAATATTAATGTACTCAAAAAATAGTTACGTGATAGCTTTTCTATGAAAGATCTTGGTGCAACTAAACAGATCTTTAGTATGAGGATAACTAGAGATAGAAAGGATAGGAAGCTGAAATTATCACAGGGAGAGTACATCAAAAAAGTGATGGAAAGATTTAATATGCAAGATGCAAAATCATTTGGGATACCTTTGGCTGCAAACTTTAAATTAACAAAGGAACAATGTCCTAAAACACAAGAAGAAAAGAACCTGACCTCTAAAATTTCATACTCATCAGCAATTGGTTGTTTAATATATGCAATGGTGTGTATGAGGCCAGATATTGCACATGCAGTGGGAGTGGTGAGTAGGATCATGAGTGATCTAGAAAAGGAACATTGAAAGGTAGTAAAAGGGATCCTTTGTTACTTAACAGGGACCATAGATACAGTGTTAATTAATGGTGGATTAGATGTGACATTACAGAGATATGTTGACTCAGATATGGTAGGTGCTTAGATGGTAAAAGAAACACTACAAGATATGTGTTTACAATAGGTGGTAAACTAATTATTTGGGTATCATGGTTACAAAAGGTTGTGGCACTTTCACCATAGAGGCTAAGTATATTGCTACTATGGAAGCAAACAAGGAAATAATTTAGTTACAGAGGTTGATGGAAGAATTGAGACATGGTCAATAAATATGTAATCTATATAGTGATAGTCAGAGTGTAATCCATCTAGCCAAAAACTCAGCTTTTCACTCCAGAACAAAACATATTTAGTTGTAGTATCATTTCATTCATTCAATGATAGAGGAAGAGAAACTAAAATTTGAGAAGATACATACCAATAAAAATTATATATATATATACGATGACCAAGGTAGTTAATAGAGAGAAGTTGAATGTTTATTCAACTTCAATTGGTCTTCATGGATGATAATTAAATTAATGAACTTGTCCAGGTCTAGATAGTATAGTGGATGTAGTAGCAGTAGAGTTGCTTCAATCAATCTCCAAGTGGGAGATTGTTAGGTGTGGAGCTTAATTGTCTTTCAGGATTAGAGGTTAAAAATATGATATAGTTTTAGCCAAATTTTGGATCCCATTCTTTGCAATTCATGATGGCTTGAGTGGGTTGTAAAATTTTTATTAAAATTGACTTATAAAATTGTAATTTCATAGTCAATCTAGGCCATTGATTAAAGGTTTCTGAAACTGACGGTAGAAGTAATGTTTAGGTGTTTTTTACCCTAAAATATATTATTACATGGCTTAGATGAAATAAAAAAGGTATTATACATAGAGAGGAGGCATATAAGGTAAAGAGGTGTAATAGGTTTTGTTGAAAGATTTGTTTCTCCCTTGTATTATTGAAAATAATATACTAGACAAGTTTGGTGGATGTAACCCATCTTGGGTGAACCACATTAAATCTAATGTCTCCTATTTTGTGCATGTTTATGATTATTTGTTATATGTTTGATTGATTAGTTTCATAGTTTCTATTGTATGTGATTTGGGGATAAATATGTGTTTTATTTTTTCCTAACAAGTGGTATCAGAGCAAAGATTGTGTTTGTATAATTTTAAGTCATAGAAAGAAAAGGGTTTGACCTCAAGTGGGAGCTATGGTGGATGAAAATAAATCTAAGGTGGAGAAGTTCAATGGATATAAATTTGGATTATAGAATATGTAGATGGAGGATTACCTTTACTAGAAGGACTTGTATTTTTCATTGGGAGGGCAAGCCAAGAAGCCATCGACAATGTTAGATGAAGCTTGGGAACTATTAGATTTGAAATCACTTGGAACCATACGGTTGTGCCTTGTATATTTTGTAGCATTCAAAATATCACAAGAAAAGACAAAAAAAGGTCTTATGAGCACATTAGGCAAGCTATATGAAAAACCCTCAAGCTCAAATAAAATATTTTTGATGAAAAAACTATTCAATATTAAAATGTCTAAAAATGGTTCAATACCAGATCATTTAAATGAGTTTAACACGATTACGAGTATATTACATTCTATAAATATTATTATTGATGATGAATTTATGGCTCTTCTCAATATTTTTTCCTTACCTAAAAGCTAATATAGCTTGGTAATGGAAATAAGCAATTCTATGTCTAATAATGCTAAACTAAAGTTTGAAGATGTGGTGGGTATTATCCTAAGTGAGGAAATGCAAAAGAAAAGTGCATGAGAAACATCAATATTTGGAAATGCATTAATAGTGGAGAACAGAGGAAGGCAAAATAATAGAGGAAGAGGAAACCATGGAAAATCAAAAGGGGGTACAAAATCTAAATCAAGAGGCAAGATGGAATGCTAGATATGTGGCAAGCCAGGACACACAAAGAAAGAGTGTTGGTTTCAAAAGGATAAATTGAGTAAGGACTAATAAGAAGTTAATAGAGAAAAAAATGTATTAGTTCATATACTACAAGATGCTTTTATACTTTCTTTAGATAATATTGTTGAATCTTGGGTTTTAGATTCAGGGACTTCTTTTCATGCTACCCCTCATAGACATTATTTTATAGATTATGTTCAAGGTAATTATGGGAATGTTTACCTTGGTGATAATGAACCCTGTAGTGTTTTTGGAAAAGGGGGTGTTTAAGTTAAATTATATAATGGAAACACTTGGGTGCTAAAGGTTGTCATGTATGATCTGAGCTTGAGGAGAAATTTGATCTATGTAGGGCAGCTGGGCAGTGAGGGTTGTATGGTCACATTTATAACCAAATCATGCAAGGTTACAAAGGTAAGAAAGTAGGAACTTTATATTTATCTACAGATAATGTTAATTCATCTTATGCTATAGCTACTATAGGTAAATATGTAGTTTTGTGGCATTACAGACTTGGCCACATGAGTGAAAAGGGAATGAAGACCCTACATGCAAAAGATAAACTACCAAGTCTAAAAGAATTAGGTATAGACTTTTGTGAGCACTACATATATTAAAAACAAAAATGTGTGAGGTTTCTCAAGGTTGGACTAGCCAGAAAAGAGCATAAATTAGAGCTTGCACATAAAAATGGATGGGGACCAACTTAGGTATCTTCACTTCGTGGTTCAAATTATTATGTTAGCTTTAGTGATGATGTAACTAAGAAGGTTTGGGTATACTATATAAAAAGGAAGTTTGATGTTTTTGATACATTCAAGAAATGGAAAGCTTTAGTTGAAAATGAAACATATTTAAACTAAAATGTCTCAGATTAGATAATGGAGGTGAGTATTGCAGTAACATTTTCAATAATTACTGTTTAGAAAGTGGAATTTGTAGACAAAAAACAATTCCAATAACACCACAACAGAATGGTGTGTCGAAAATAATGAACAAGAATATTATGGAGTATGCCAAATGCATGAGATTGCATGTAGGTTTACCTTTACAATTTTAGGTAGATGTTATAACTACTACAATTAATCTGATAAATAGAGGACCTTCAAGTGCTTTGGATGGTGGAATACCAGAGGAGACATAGACTAGAAAGAAGGTAGATTATTCTTTTCTAAGACTTTTTGGTTGTGAGGCATTTTTTTATATTGACAAAGATTATAGGAATAAGTTAGAATCTAAGTCTCAAAAATGCACATTTATTGGTTATGGAACTAATGATTATGGATTTTGGTTGTGGAATATGGAAGATAAGAAAATAATTAGGAGTAAAGATGTGTTCCATGAAAAAGTCATGTATAGGGACCAGTTGTAGGAAAAGAAGAAAGAAGAATCTAAAAAGGAATATAAGATATTAGAAGACATTACAGAAAAACATGTCCTAAAAGTCCCTGATCAAAATGTACAACAAGAACAGGTACTTCAAACTCTTACTAGAAGATCTGGAAGAGTAAAAATACCACCCGATCATTTTTCTCCTTATTTATATTATTTATTACTTAATGATGGTAGTGACCCAAAAAGATATGAAGAAATAGTGCAGGTTGATGCCAAGGATAAGTGTGAAATAGATGAGGAGTGTGATGCTCTAATGGAAAACTAGACATGGGATTTGGTGGAGCTTCCCAAAGGAAAGAAGGCATTGCAGAATAAGTGGGTATACAAGATAAAGGAGGAGAATGAAGGTAAAAATAAATTCAAGGCTAGAATGGTGGTTGAAGGTTTTACACAAAAGAAAGGTATAGACATTGATGAAATATTTTCTCCAATAATTAAAATGACTTATAGAAGAGTTGTTTTAAGTTTGGTAGCAATAGAAGATTTTCACCTTGAACAATTAGATGTGAAGACTGCATTTCTTCATGATGATTTAGAGGAGGAAATATATATAAAGCAGCTATAGGGATATAAATTCAAAGGTACGGAGAAAAAGTGTGCAGGTTGAAGATGAGTTTGTATGGCCTAAAACAAGCTCCAAGATAGTGGTATTTGAAATTTGACAATTTTATGATAGAATAGGGTTATTATAGATGTCATTCAAACCATTGTGTATAATTTAAATTTTTTGAAAATGACTACATTATTTTTCTCTTATATTTAGATGATATGCTTGTAGCTAGTTCTAATATGCACAATATTAACATACTCAAGAAATAATTAAGTGATAGGTTTTCTATGAAGGATCTCGATGCAACTAAATAGATCATTGGTATGAGGATAACTAGAGATAAAAAGAATAGGAAGCTAGAACTATCACATGGAGAGTACATTAAAAAGTGTTGGAAAGATTTAATATGCAGGATGCAAAATCAGTTGGGACACCTTTGGCTGGACACTTTAAATTAACAAAGGAACAATGTCCTAAAACACAAGAAGAAAAGAACTTGATGTCTAAAATTCCATACTCATCATTAGTTGGAAGTTTAATATATGCAATGGTGTGTACGAGGATAGACATTGCACATGCAGTGGGAATGGTGAGTAGGTTCATGAGTGAAAGAAAGGAACATTAGAAGGTAGTAAAATGGATCATTCGTTACTTAAGAGGGACCATAGATACAGTGTTAAGCTTTGGTGGATCAGATGTGACATTATAGGGATATGTTGTTTTAGATATGGTAGATGACTTAGATAGTAGAAGAAGCACTATAGGGTATGTGTTTACAATAGGTGGTATAATAATTAGTTGGGTATCATGGTTACAAAAGGTTATTGCACTTTCAACCACAAAGGCTGAGTATGTTGTTGCTACAAAAGCAAGCAAGGAAATAATTTGGTTATAGAGTTTAATGGAAGAATTGAGACATAGTCAAGAAATATGTACTCTATATAGTGATAGTCAGAGTGCAATCCATCTATCTAAAAACTTAGCTTTTCACTCCAGAACAAAACTTATTTAGTTGTAATATCATTTCATTCGTTCAGTGATAGAGGAAGAACAACTAAAATTGGAGAAGATACATACTAGTAAAATTTTTGTAGATATGATGACCAAGGTAGTTACTAGAGAGAAGTTAAAGATTTGTTCAACTTCAATTGGTCTTCATGGATGATAATTAAATTAATGAACTTGTCTAGGTCCAGATAGTACAATGGATGCAGTAGTGGTGGAGTTGTTGCAATCAATCTCTAAGTGGGAGATTGTTAGGTGTGTATCCTGATTTTCTTCCAAGATTAGAGGTTAAAAATATATTGTTATTTTAGTTAGTTTTTGGATCCCATTATTTGTAATCTATGATGGTGCAGGGGGGTTGTAAAAAGTCTGTTAAAACTGCCTTGTAAAATTATAATTTCATAGTCAATCTCGGATATTGATTAAAGGTTTCCAGATCTTATGGTAGCGGTTATGTTTAGGTGTTTTTTCCCCTAAAATGTATTATTACATGGCTAAGATGAAAGAGAAAAAGGTATTGTACATAGAGAGGAGGCAAAGAAGGTAGAGAGGTGTAACAGGTTTTGTTTTAGGATTTGTTTCTCTCTTGTATTACTGGAAATAATATATTGGACAAGTTTGGTGGATGTATCCCATCTTGGGTGAACCATGTTAAATTTGGTGTCCCTTATTTTTTATATATTTATGATTATTTTTTGTATGTTTGATTTATTCATTTCATAGTTTCTCTTGTATATGATTTGAGGATAAATCTATGTTTTATTTTATCCTAACAAGTAGTATTAGAGCAAAGGTTTTATTTGCATAATTTTAAATTGCAAGAAGAAAAGGGTTTGACCTAGAGTGACAGCTATGGCAGAGGAAAATAAATATAATGTGGAGAAGTTCAACGGATTGAACTTTGGATTATAGATGATGCAGATGGAGGATTACCTTTACCAGAAGGACCTATATCTTTTGTTGGGAGGGCAAGCCAAGAAGCCATAGATAATGCCAGATGAAGTTTGGGAACTATTAGATCAAAAAGCCCTTGGAACCATATAGTTGTGTCTTGCATCTTCTATAAAATTCAACATATTACAATAAAAGAAAACAAAATTTCTTATGAGCACATTAGGCAAGTTATGTGAAAAACCCTCTGGCTCAAATAAAATATTTTTGATGAAAAAATTATTCAATATGAAAATGTCTAAAAATGGTTTAGTACCGGATCATTAAAATGAGTTTAACATGATTAATAGTTTGTTACATTCCATAACTATTGATTTCGATGATGAATTTAGGGATCTTCTCATTCTTTGTTCTTTACCTAAAAGCTAGAATAGCTTGGTAATGGTAGTAAGAAACTCTGTGTCTAATAATGCTCAACTAAAGTTTGAAGATGTGGTGGGTGTTATTCTAAGTGAGAAATTGTGAAGGAAAAGCACATGTGAAACATACATATTTGGAAACACATTAAAAGTGGAGAACAGAGGAAGGAAAAATAATAGAGGAAGAGGAAACTGTGGAAAATAAAAAGGCAGTGCAAGATCTAAATCAAGAGGTAAGATGGAATGTTGGATATGTGGCAACCCAGGACACACAAAGAAAGAGTGTTGGTTTCAAAAGGATAAATTGAGTAAGGACCAATAGGAAGGTAATAGAGAATAAAATGTAGTAAGTGTTGTACTATAAGATGCTCTTATACTTTTAAAGGATAATATTGCTAAATCTTGGGTTTTAGATTCAGGTGATTCTTTTCATGCTACCCCTCATAGACATTATTTTATAGATTACGTTCAAGGTAATTATGGGAATGTTTACCTTGGTGATGATGAAACTTGTAGTATTGTTAGAAAAGGAAGTGTTCAGATTGAATTATAAAATGGAAACACTTGGGTGGTGAAGGATGTTAGGCATGTTTCAAGCTTGAGGAGAAATTTCATCTTTGCAGGGCAGCTAGGTAGTGAGGGTTGTATGGTCACATTTACAATCAAATCATGAAAAGTTACAAAGGGTTCCTTAGTTTTTATAAAAGGTAAGAAAGTAGGCACTTTATATTTGTCTATAGATAATGTTAATTCATCTTATGTTGTAGCTGTTATAGGTAAAGACATAATTTTGTGGCATTACAGACATGGCCACATGAGTGAAAAGGGAATAAAGACCCTACATGAAAAAGATAAACTACCAAGTCTAAAAGAATTAGATCTAGACTTTTGTGAGCAATACATATATGGGAAACAAAAATGTGTGAGGTTTCTCAGGGTTTGACCAGCCAGGAAGGAGAAAGAAGTAGAGCTTGTGCATACAAATGTATGGGGACCATCTCAGGTATCTTCACTTGGTGGTTCTTACCTTTATCGATGATGTAAATAGGAAGGTTTGGGTATACTATAGAAAAAGGAAGTCTGATGTTTTTGATACATTCAAAAAATGGAAAGTTTTAATTGAAAATGAAATAGGTTTAAAACTAAAATGTCTTAGATCAGATAATGGAGGTGAGTATTGCATTAATGCTTTTAATAATTACTATTTAGAAAGTGGAATTCATAGATAAAAAATAGTTCCAGGAACACCACAATATAATGGTATGTCAAAAATAATGAACAAGACTATTATGGAGCATGCTAGATGCATGAGATTACATGCAAGTTTGCCTTTATAGTTTTGGGTAGATGTTGTAACTACTAAAATTTATCTAATAAATAGAGGACCTTTGAATGCTTTGGATGGTTGAATACCAAAGGAGGCATGGACTGGAAAGGAGGTAGATTATTTTTTCTAAGTGTTTTTGGTTGTGAGGCATTTTATTATATTAACAAAGATCATAGGAATAAGTTAGAAGCTAACTCTCAAAAATTCACATTTATTAGTTATGGAACTGATGATTATGGATTCTAGTTATGGAATCTAGAAGATAAGAAAATAATTAAGAGTAGAGATGTTGTGTTCCATGAAAAATTCATGTACAACGACCAGTTGTAAGAAAAAAATCAAGAAGAATCTAAAAGGGAATATACAATATTAGAATACATTACAAAAAAACATATCCTAGAAGTTCCTGATCAAAATGTGCAACAAGAACATGTACCTCAAACTCCTGTTAGAAGATATACAAGAGTAAGTAGACCACCTAGTCATTTTTCTCCTTCTTTATATTATTTATTACTTACTGATGGTGGTGAGCTAGAAATCTATGAAGAAGCAGTGTAGACTGATGTCAAGGATGAGTGGGAACAAGCTATGGATGAGGAGTATGATGCTCTAATGGAAAATCAGACATGGGATTTGGTGGAGCTTCCCAAAGGAAAGAAGGCATTGCAGAACAAGTGGGTATACAAGATAAAGGAGGAGAATGAAGGTAAAAAGAAATTTAAGGATAGAATGGTGGTTAAAGGTTTTGCACAAAATAAAGGTATAGACTTTGATGAAATATTTTCTCCAGTAGTTAAAATGACTTCTATAACAGTTATTTTAATTTTGGTAGCAATAGAAGATTTGCACCTTAAATAATTAGATATGAAGACTGTGTTCCTTCATGGTGATTTGGAGGAGTAAATTTATATGGAGTAGCCATAGGGATACGAAGTCAAAGGTAAGGAGAAATGGTGTGCAGGTTGAAGATGAGTTTGTATGGCCTAAAACAATCTTCAAGATAGTGGTATTTAAAATTTGACAGTTTTATGATAGAACAGGGTTATTATAGATGTCATTCAAACCATTGTGTGTATTTTAAAAGTTTTGAAAATGGTAGCTATACTATTTTTCTCTTATATGTAGATGATATGCTTATAGCTGGTTACAACATGCACAATATTAACATACTCAAGAAATAATTAAGTGATAGCTTTTCTATGAAGGATCTAGGTGCAACTAAACAGATCCCCAATATGAGGATAACTAGAGATAGAAAGAATAGAAAGCTAGAATTATCACAGGGAGAGTACATCAAAAAAGTGTTGAAAAAATTTAATATGTAGGATGCAAAATTAGTTGGGACACCTTTGGCTGCACACTTTAAATTAACAAAGGAACAATGTCTTAAAACACAAGAAGAAAAGAACATGATGTCTAAAATTCTATACTCATCAGAAGTTAGCAATTTAATGTATGAAATGGTGTGTACAAGTCTAAACATTTCACATTTAGTGGGAGTGGTGAGTAGGTTCATGAGTGATCAAGGAAAGGAATGTTGAAAGGTAGTAAAATGTATCCTTTGTTACTTAAGAGGGACCATAGATACAGTGTTAAGCTATGGTGGATCAGATGTGACATTACAGGGATATGTTGACTCAGATATGGTAGGTGACTTGGATGGTAGAATAAGCACTACAAGTTATGTGTTTACAATAGGCAGTACAACAATTAGTTGGGTATCACAATTACAAAAGGTTGCGGCACTTTCAACCACAAAGGTTGAGTATATTGTTGCTATAAAAGCAAGAATGGAAATAATTTGGTTACAGAGGTTGATGGAAAAATTGGGACATAGTCAAGAAATATGTACTCTATTTAGTGATATAGTGCAATATATCTATCCAAAAACTTAGCTATACTATTTTTCTCTTATATGTAGATGATATGCTTGTAGCTGGTTACAACATGCACAATATTAACATACTCAAGAAATAATTAAGTGATAGCTTTTCTATGAAAGATCTAGGTGCAACAAAATAGATCCCCAATATGAGGATAACTAGAGATAGAAAGAATAGGAAGCTAGTATTATCACAGGGAGAGTACATCAAAAAAGTGTTGAAAAAAATTAATGATGCAAAATTAGTTGGGACACCTTTGGCTACACACTTTAAATTAACAAAGGAACAATGTCTTAAAACACAAGAAGAAAAGAACATGATGTCTAAAATTCTATACTCATCAAAAGTTAGCAATTTAATGTATGAAATGGTGTGTACAAGTCCAAACATTTCACATGTAGTGGGAGTGGTGAGTAGGTTCATGAGTGATCAAGGAAAGGAACGTTGGAAGGTAGTAAAATGTATCCTTTATTACTTAAGAGGGACCATAGATACAGTGTTAAGCTATGGTGGATCAGATGTGACATTACAGGGATATGTTGACTTAGATATGGTAGGTGACTTGGATGGTAGAATAAGCACTACAAGGTATGTGTTTACAATAGGTGGTACAACAATTAGTTGGGTATCACAATTACAAAAGGTTGTGGCACTTTCAACCACAAAGGTTGAGTATATTGTTGCTATAAAAGCAAGAATGGAAATAATTTGGTTACAGAGGTTGATGGAAAAATTGAGACATCGTCAAGAAATATGTACTCTATTTAGTGGTATAGTGAAATATATCTATCCAAAAACTTAGCTTTTCACTCTAGAACAAAACATATTTAGTTGCAGTATCATTTCATTCATTCAATGATAGAGGAAGAGCAACTAAAATTGGAGAAGATACATACCAGTAAAAATCCTGTAGATATGATAACCAAGGTAGTTACTAGAGAGAAGTTGAAGATTTTTTTCAACTTTAATTGGTCTTTATGGATGATAATTAAATTAATGAACTTGTCTAGGTCTAGATAGTACAATTGATGCAGTATCGATGGAGTTGTTGTAATCAATCTCCAAATGGGAGATTGTTAGATGTGGATCTTGATTGTCTTCTAGGATCAAAGGTTAAAAATATGATGTTATTTCAATTGGGTTTTGGATCCCATTCTTTATAGTCCATGATGGCACGGGGGATTGAAAAAAAATTATTAAAATTACCTTTTAAAATGTAATTTCATAATCAATCTAGGCCATTGATTAAAGGTTTCTAGATCTGATGGTAGAGGTTATGTTTAGGTTTTTTTTTTCCTAAAATGTATTATTACATGGCTGAGATGAAAGATAAAAATTTATTGTACATAGAAATGAGGCATAGAAGGTAAAGAGTTGTAACAAGTTTTGTTTCAAGATTTGTTTCTCCCTTGTATTATTGGGAATAATATACTGGACACGTTTGCTAGATGTAGCCCATCTTGGGTGAACCATATTAAATTTGGTGTCTCTTATTTTGTGCATGTTTATGATTATTTTTTATATGTTTTATTCGTTTCATAGTTTCTCTTGTATGTGATTTGGGGATAAATCTGTGTTTTATGTTATCCTAGCAGGCATTGTATTTAGATTACAAATGCATATAATGCTTAGGGTGCATAAATTGAATCCAAGTTATATCAGCTATAATTTGGTTATAAATTATCTTTTTTTTTTAAAAGGTAATGGCTAAGCACTATGTGCTAAAAATCAAATCCGTTAGGAAATGTGACTAGTGAGTCATTGAGTTGTGTGTATGTTTCAATATATTGTATGCCATTATCAACTAATTTTAAAATCTCAGGGGCCTTATCTCGAGTGAGGAAAATGCCTCCAATAATTTATTTAGTGGTCCCTTACAAGATCTCTCATTCTCAATTAAAAACATGTGATAGTTTTTTCACCATTGAAGATTTGTATGAAGTTGTCACTCATATAGGTAATGCCAAAGCTCATGGGTTTCATGGTCTTCCATGTTAGTTTTTAAAATTGATTTGAGATACCATTGGAGATTATTTGTTAAAGTTTAATGCGAGGCATTTTCCACCTAAACCAAAGGCTAATTCATTAACAAAGGCTTATCAAGTTCATACCTAAATTGTGTGATCCTAAGTAGAACTATAATTGGTACCTTATTACTCTGCTCAATATCTCATGTAAGATTATTGCCAAAGACCTTGATATGCGTATTTTCCATATTATACCTTCATTTTTATTCATGATCAAACATGATTAATCAAAATTATATATATATATATATATATATATATATATATATATATATATATATATATATATATTAGGCAACAATAATGCAATATGGGAAGGCATGGAGTGGGAACACAAGGCTAATCAACAAATGATGTTCATCAAAATTGACTTTGAGAAAGCTTATGACTATTTTGAATGTTAATTCATTTTAGTAATGTTACAAAAACTGGTATTTATTCCTAATTTCCTCCAAATTTTTCAAATGTTATTTACATATGCCTCAACATGTCTCTTTGTCAATGGTTTATGCTCAATGTAATTTGGATTTTTCCACTCTATTAGACAGTTTTTTACTCTTGACCTCGTGTTTCATGTGTTATCTATTGAAGGTTTTGGTTACTTGTTAGTATATGACAAAGCTCAAGGTATTACCAAAGGCATTTTAATTCCTTTGGATAAGCCTATTTAGTGTGTTAATAACCATTTTGTAGATGATTTTTTCCTCACTCTCATTAAGGAGGAAAATAAAATCAAGCATGACATGCATTATCTTGATGTTTTCTACCTCAATTCAAGTTATATTATTCAATGGAAAAAAATCAATGCTATAGGAAGTCCTTTCAAGCTTCCCTCTGTATACATCTAAATTTGATTTTTTCATCTCATGTCACTAATAATATTATTAGTCGACACTAATTTTGTCATTCATTTTATCTAATCATCATATTAACACCATCTTAGTATTATTCTAACATTTCTTCTATATTCCTACATTTCCTTTCATCAAACACTAACCTTAACCTTCTTCCCATGCCTAATTAATCCTTCTTCTAATAATCCCACTTATCTCCCAATCATGTCTTAGTCAATATTTGGGAATTCAAAACTCCCTCACTTAATCCCCTATCTACATACCACTAAGCTTTAATACAAGCCTAGTCTCTAATTATCACTTAAACTTCTTCTAATCACACATAGATTTTTCTAATGGAGTCTAGAATACTCCACCATCCTCTCAAATCTCTAGAGATTTCTTATCTATAATGATCTAAAGAATTTATAATTCTTTAGAAATCACCCTCCATTCTTCTATTTAAACAAGTCATCACTACATGCAAAGGCAATGGGAGAATTTTGGGCATTCATGCCAATATTATTATCTGAATATGTCTTGCCAAACTTGGTTATTGTCAAGCAAATTCATCATCCTCCATTGCTACATGCTATCAAAATTATGAGTCTAAAACAAAGTAATCCACTTGTCTTGGGACATCATCATTCACTTTTGAGGTAAATTTGGATGCATAATAAAGGTATAATAAATTTATTTTCATTTTTATTTGCATCCATTTTACCTCCCTTACCAAATTAGAGGTATTAGTTTGAATTTGGTTTGATTTAAAGTGTTTTATTGCATTTGAATCCTTTTTCTAAATTCTTGAAATACATTTTGGTGACCACAATGGGAGAATCATTATAACTCTTATTTGTTGTGATTTAGCAGTCTTGAAGGTACTTTGTGAATAAGATTAGGTGGCCCCAAACTTGAAATTTTATTGATAGATTTTCTCCTAGTAGTTGTGACCTTGTCTTGACTGGGATTTCAAACTACTAACTATCCTTAAACTTTGATGTCCATTTTAAATTAAAATAAAGCCACTATTATATAACTTCAAAATTAGCGATATTGTTGACTCCAGTAATGGATTTGTTAAACATAGAAGTGATTTTCTATTGTTGTAATTTTGTTTAATATATTTACAAAACTATCTATATAGTTTCTTCAAAATAATGGATTTTGTTATAGGAAGAAGCAATTTTGTTACATAAAGCCATGATTTTGTACTAGTTGTTACAAACTAGATATACAAAGTCTCTACTAGGTGAGCTTTAAAATTAGTGATTTTGTTGAACTAGCATGCATATGTCACTCTAACTAGTAGTTTGATCCTCTAGTTTTGTGTAAGTTTTTAAAATGCTTCTAATATTTGTCATATAGCTTTTGATTTTTGTTTAACTACATTCGCTATTATAAAATAGATTCATTTCTATTTATAAACTATTTTATTTTTTTGTATATAACCCAAATTTGTTTTAACAAAGTTTTTATTAACATTAATCAAAATAAGTAATATTATCAAACCCCATTACAACTTTGTTGACTATAGAATGACTTTTGTGTTAAACATTCTTGTTTTCACTTTTAAGCAGTGTTTAAAATTACTTATTCCATGATCACTTATTAATCAACTATTATTTTTCATAGCTTTGTTAAATTTTCTTTTAGCCCTATTTGGTGTCTATTTCTAGTTTGTGTAGTGATTTGACAAATTCGTTACTTGTTAGAATCACAACTAGCGGCTTCATTAAAACTATAAATATGTGTATTTTTTTTTATAATTTTTAAAAACCACTATTATATACTAACAATTTTGTATTAATATTAGCATATTTCTTAACTATAAGATCATTTTTGTCTTGTTCTAACTGATTTTGCACATAAATGACTTTGTAGGTTATACAAATGATTTTGTGGGGTGCAGAAGCAACTTTGGCATGCACAAAAGCGACTTTGTTTTGAATGAAATTTTTGGCTTGATCTAACACCTTTCCTTTAGGCCTTATCCCTCAAGTTTTCCAACCTAAATTACTAAACCTTTTATTTGGACTCCAAATTCTTTGTTTTTAGTGTATTTTGTTAAAAATAAGAGGACTTTTTTGGGGTGAAATTAAGTGAATTTTGTGCAACTTCAAGGACCCTGTAAACTCCAAATTGTATTTGGTAATGGGATAAATGCCCTTTGAATCCACTAGGGGCTACTTCCCCCAAACTCCTGCACCCAACCCCTTGTTCAGTAATTTTAGTGTGCCACATTAGCTAGTGGTATTATTGATACTTATTCATGTTCATTCTTTTGAATGATTTAAACTAACTACTTATTTTTCAGGTCAAATTTTGTCTTTGTCTAACATATTTTCCACTCCATGTCAAATTTAATCAAATTAATAATATTTTTTTATAGGTCGATCAGTCCAAGACTTGGCTAGAAACCTTATTTTTGAATCATATTTATCCCTTGTTTGCATTGCTTGTCAAAATACTAAAATAATTGGGTTAAGGAAATTTTTTGGTTACCTAGTTATTTATTGGAGGCTAAGGTTGCGTATGTTCTCCTCCTTGCATCCTTAGTAATGACTCCTTAAGGATAAAAATAACTGAAAAACCTTCCCATTTTTCTTTCTAAGGTGCAACATGATTATGGAAGTGACATCCATGTGCTTGTCATTAGTCCATATGGGTTGGTGATGTGGATTTAATCACCACACATGATACCAAACTCCATGTTATAATGAAGTATAAATATCCTGGACAATTATCATTAGGCTAAGTGTCTTTCCCCATAAAAGATCACATGAAGTGAGGAGTTATCTCTCCAATACTAGGCATTAGACAACACCCTATACAAACCCTATCCCCACTATACCTTGAATATATTGGGGAATCCCATAGAGAAATTATATAAACCTAGCATAAGACCTTTTGGCTACAATAGGCATCTAAGGCAAGGGACAATATCAACCCTCATTATCACTCACCATGATCAAAGTTTGAGGGAGGGTTGGGAGACCAATTTATCACCGCTCTTAACGATATGTTCAATTAGATGGGTGTTGAGTTATAGACTAGTGTTAATCACTAGATATAGGTTTTTGTCTTGATTGCATTATATATGTGTTTTTGAGACCCATGATTTTTACATACCTTATAGACCAAAACACACAAACCAAATCCCCTAGTCAAACTTATCCATAAGTCAAACATAGACATCTCATCACAAATCAATCATCACTTATCCACTGTCACCATCTTGTCTTGTCCTAGTTTATACCCATCATCCTTTATCATATCCTAGACTTACCTCTAATCATCACATGTTTTAATTCCCTCCACATAATCCAACTCATCAAAGTTTGTAATCATATACCTACTTTGGTCTACATTAGTAATAATTCTCTAAGGGTCATCATCCTATGATTACTTGCATCTATATCTAGTCGAGTTTGATACTATTCATCCAATCAAATCTAAATTTTATTTTTTTGGTCCACTCTATCCAATCTCATAAAATACTCCTTGGGTAAATCATTTTAGTCTTGATTTAGTCTAAATTATCCATTCAAGTCAAAACCTTGTTCAAGGTCATTAACAACCTAGTTTTATCTCTTTGGTTAGTCAAACCTAGCCCCCCGTCAAACCCAAGGGTGTTTATTATCTCTTCATCATCAACCATCAAATCAATTATAATTATGTAACATTTAGATATATCACATCCTAATTTATTGACTCAATCTTATCACATCCCGTCTCACACCACCAACTCAAACTTGAAATCTAATTAAAAGCAAACCTTTGATTGAATTTTTTTGTCAATGTCTTACACCTTCTAATCAAGGCTAGTGAGTCACATCATCCATCTATTCTCCCACCTTGATCTATGGCCTATAAAATAAATTTAGATATTACCTTATCAGAAAAATATATCTTTTCCAATAAGGATGCACTCCTTTTGTAGCTCTTAAAAATGGGTACCCTGCTTCCTATAGGGTTTAACCCTATCCAACTAATATTTCCTAATGAGGCCACCAATTGCTTACTTTTATAACCTCATCCATGCTTAGTATATGTCTTTTTCCATGTAAATCCCATAATTATCCATCACTAATGCAAATGAATGAATGAAGTTATGATTTTGTATGTACATTGATGTGTGTGTGTGTGTGTTATGTTATGAATTATTGATGCTTTTCCCTTGATTGAATTATATTGGTGTGACTTTATCTAACAAGCATTTGAAGGGTCATGAAAGGATATAGAATCTTGCTAAGCCATAGCTACTACCGACTACCCGTAACAACTATAGGATTCACCTACAGGTTTTATGTATCCACTATAGATTACCTTCAACAACTGTAGGCTTTACCTATAGGTTGCCTGTAGCCACTGCAGAGTGCCTACAGCAATTATAGGCTTCACTTACAGGTTGCTTGTAGTGACTATAGAATGCCTGTAGCAATTTCAGGATTCACCTACAAGTTGTCCATTGCCACTATACAAAATAGAGCTATTGTTAAGGAGATATAAAAGACACATCCATTTGTCTTAGGAATTGAATGGATGATTAGAAATAATCATAGTTGTATGGATTCCATACAAGCAAGGAAAGATTGCATGTATTGCCAAGGATGAGAAAGACAAGGATAATGAGAAAAAGACAAAAAGAAATAAAACAACAAAATAGTATGCCTTGTCTCTAACCCAGTTAAACCTAAAACAAGTAGCTTCAATTACTAACCACGTGAAGGTTGACTGGTGTAGTTTCTAAGTATTTGTATTTTTCCTAGTTTGATGTTTTTGGTTAAGAGTTATAAACTACCTTTTGTATTTAATGGAAGAACCTAGATCAGATTAGGAGTTAGTTAATTTGAATAGATAATAGCAAAAGTATTAGAATTATAGAATTGCACTCTGAATATTGTAACTTCTTGTAGAAATCTTTAATTGCTACAAAATTGAGTAATGAGGAGATTGATTTTGTGAAAAGTTTGTGAATTCTCTTGAAGAAGGATTTTAATTCAGTTCTGAATGAGGAAGGGCCCCCTCAGAAAGAGTTGCATTGAAGATACTAACTCTCTTTATGTTTAAGTGTGTTGTGTAAGTTTATTTTAATTAGTTTGACTATATAAGTGTGATGCATGTGTGACTCATAAGTGTGAAGTAATTATGTAGTTCTGTCATAATAATTTCATAGTATATCTGTCTAGTGAATTCTACATAAATTTATTTTACTACAATTAGAAAAGTAAGATGATTTATGAATCAATAATGCATATATAGTGCTAACATCCTTGAAAAGTGTACGCACCTTGGGTTGATAATTAATGTTAATCAAACTTAAGAATCTGGTATTCATTGGGTAATTAGTCTACATAACATTTTGGCACTGTTGCCAGGGAGGGTCTCAACTATTATACCCAATCAAGTAAGTCAAGTGAGGACACTGCAATGTCTTATGCCAGATGTCTAAGTTTCTAGATATATAGTTCCAGTTAAGAAAGTCAAGTGAGGGCACTATGGTGTCTTATGCTAGATGTCTAAGTTTTTGGAAGTAAATAGTGCATAAGTTACTTAATTCATATTTCTAAAAGTTATTTTTTGTAAAAGTTATTTATTTTTGGCAAAGTGTGTTTTTAATTTTTATGCTTTCATTTCCTACTTTCTCTAATAATTTTCCTGCTTTCTAGAATAATTTTCCCACTTTTAGTAGATAATTTTTACTGCTTTCTCGAAGTAGAATTTCAATTCCTAATTGTTTTGATTTTTTCACTCCTATATTTCTATATTATTATTTTAGTCTAAAATAACCCCTAGAACACATGAAAAACAAAAAAAACTAACCCTGTGTAGGAAGGGATAGGACAACTGAAGGAGTGGTATAACATTTATGCAGAGAGAAAGAGATCTCAAGGGAAATTACTACCAAACAAGCCACAAGTTACTGCTAGGAAAGAACCACAAATACCTGTAGCAACTAAGAATCCTATTAAAGAATATATCATAAGTCAAAAGATTTGAAGAAGAGAACACTACAAATCGAAGGAGGCAGCTTGCAGAAGAAGCATTATTAGCTTTGAGAAAGGAAATAGAAGTAGAGAAAGTATTAGTTGAGCTTGTAAGAAGAAATAAAGGAAAGTAACTACATGAACCAGACATTCTGGAGAGTAACATATTTACAACATTTTAGCAAGGCTTTCTTAATCAAATCAAAGGAAGCTCAGGAGAATCTTTCGACCCTTCATCCAATAAAAAGATTGAGGATTAGCAGATAAACATTTATTATCATGCTAACCAAGGGATTGATACAAAATTTGAGGATGAGATCTTGAGTACCTTTGGTATCCATATCACAATAAGAGCCATCATGAGTAGAGAAGGAGACATTGTGGATGACAATGGGACTCCAGACATAGTTACTTTTAAATTTCTTATTCCAAATGCAATAGGCATAACACAAATGAAAAACATTCCACCCTCTGCCTTACCCAATTTTAGAGGTACATTATCAGAAGACCCAAACACATTCTTGTTCAAATTTTATATCCTCTATATAAGTTATGACTATAGGTAGGATGCACAAAAATTAATTTTTTTTCTAGATACTCTCAAAGACTCACACTTTATTAGTTTATGGGACTAAGTTGTAATTCAGTCCGCACTTGAGAGGACATGAAAAAGAAATTTTTGACTAAGTATCAAGAATATGGAAGAGGAAGAAGTTATAGAAGAAATGACACCTTCAGAATGACTCAAGAAGGGGATGAATCCTTGGAAGACCATGTTGAATGATTCATGTTTAGTGTACAAAAATTCAAACAAAGTGTACTTGAAGAAGAACCTTTAAAACTCATCTTCCTAAAAGGAGTCAGAGAAGATTGTCTGGAAGCCCTGGACCTAATGAGTGGAGGGGATATTTCCCACTTACCATTCTCAAACATCAAAGAGCTAAGCAGTAATTATTTTAGATCTGCCATAAACAAAGTCAAGGGCAATAAGATCCCATTGGCAGCTACATGTAGACACCTAAATTGTGTCGACCCCCCCTTGATCCTAACCCATATCTTATTAATTTAAAATAAACAACTTGTTTTAAATTATGACCTCACCCTGACACATCACCTAGGACACCTCACCTTGGACCATTTCCTACCCTATGACTCACCTTGAGACTAAGTCATCCACTTAAGACCTATTCTCACTCCTTTCCAAATACCTAACCAACTCTCGTGTGTATTTAGCTCGACCTTTGACCGTTCTCCAACGGACTATGCACTTGGCGGATGGAGAATGGGATTCTTAGCCCTTTTACCCATTCTTTACCGATCGACGTCGGTCAACTATCAGTCGACGCCGATGGGATCACCGATGTTAGTTTACTTAAATCGAGTTCTAACCTCTCGCTCGGGCTAATCACAAATCAGCTCTTGGACTCTCGAATCGACTTCTTCTCTCAGACTCTCTCTCTTGCCTATAGACTAGGACATCAATAGGAACTCTCTGAGATCAATCATCATACTTCAACCAACGCTCTCCAGGCTACAGAGACTCTACAAAAATCACTCTAGTTGGAAACATTGCAGGAGGACTCAACGGCAACCACACAGGGACAAACCTTCAACACCTTTGGCTCTCTACCAAGCAAGAGCTAAGTATTCTTTTGCCTTTCATTTTAGTATTTAGAACACATTAGTAATTAGTCAATTTGCTATCTCTAAATACTACCAGACTAGACCTGACCTTCAACCAAACCTGGCTTTCTTCCTGGAGAGGCTATAAAGCCTTCCTTTTATCTTGACCCTTTTTGACAACCTATCATCTACCTTTGTCCTTCTGCGGACCTTATTTGTCTCCCTGTAACCCTGCACAGACCCTTTTAACTCCCAGAATCCCTCTGTCAACCATGGACACAAACCTAAGACCCATCCAAGGACCATTGCCCCTACCGACGTCGGCAGCCTAACCAACGTCGACAACTGACCAACCGATGCCGGTAGACTAACTGACTATGACAGACTGAGAGTAGAGTATAGGTACACATTATCTCTATTTCTTTTGTTTAGTCTTTTACCATTTCTTTTCTAGCATCAATCTCTTTTATCAAATAAGTGGACTGTCATCCCTCAAGGAAGTCTTTGCACTTCTGGGACCGAGCATATTGCTTGGCAGTCCACCATATATCAATCTAGCAATCTCTTTGTTTGAGTCTTTCTTATCTAAAGGTGTCATCCTACATAGCCAAAGAGGAGCTCCTTCAATTGTCTGGATATGGTTCACAACTTCATCCGGGTACGTACAAACCCCTGACCATTTATCTTTAGTTTCTTATTTCTTTTGAATATTAAATAGCAAAAATGAGTAGAAATTTTTTGGCACGCCTGGTGGGACCCTGGAATTTTCCTTGGGTTCATTTCTTTTAAAAGCAAACTTTCATATAGATACATTAGGAAAAGATTTCTTCTTGCATCCTTCCTCTTTCTCCTTATTTCGAAAAGACACCATAAGCACAAGTTAAAAAGAACATATTTCTTTTTCTTGTCACCTCCTTCTTGCATCTTAGAGTAGTGAAATTCATGCTCTTAAACCTTTTCCCACTTGTCTGCATCTGAACAAACATTTCAATTTGGGTTAAAAATTAAATGCATTTCACTCCTGCTTGAATGCATATTTAGCTCATCTAGTAATTAAAAACTGCATTATGAATAAAGCGTAGTACACATATGTTACACGACCAGACCACATTCACAAATCAAACATCTAAACATACCTGAGATAAGGCCCGACTAGGATTTCATCACCTAGCAGATACCTTACCCTTCCTGGTAATCCTACTTGGACTTCACTACCAAGGGGAGAACCCACTCTGTTCTCTGGCAGAGTATAAACTCTAGGGGAAGTATATAGTGGCTAAGTGACCCAGCTTGGCTCTGGGCTCGTGAAGTGAGGGGAGTAAGCTCTTAGCACCAGGCCACGTATGGAACCTAATACATATTTTGAGCACCAAAACTTAACTTGAAACCAACCTTAGACTGCTTCTTTTAGTACTTGTTCTAAAAGCCAAATTCCCAAACATATTCTTCTAAGGCATAAGCCAACATGATTCTAAAATTTATTCTTAGGAATTAACGTTTAGAGGCTGCTTGTCTTCATCTACTTTTCTATTTTTATCTAGTTTTTTGAGCTGGTAAGGATGCATTATTCTGAGCTCCAAAAACAACTCAGAACTTTCTTCTTTTTTCTAAAAACTTTCAATTTTTTGAGTTTTTGGAAATACACAGTAACCGACATCAGTTTTTCACCGACGTCGGCAACTGATCTTCACCGACATCAGTTATCTAACTGACATCAGCAACTTACTTCACTGACATTGGTTTTTCTACTAACGTCGGTCACTGTCAAAAATATTTCTTTAAAAATAGCAAGTTAAAAACCCGACTTTTTTGCTGTCAAAAACACATTCTAGTTCCAGAGACTAAAATATACAGTTTTTAGAACCTGAATAAACTTTGCCTTGAATGGTTTTGACACGTAGTCAAGCTAAAGCTCTTGTTGATCACGCAAGGCAACAACCTCTTCCACCTTCACCTTTCATAACAAGTCCTCTAATGGAGTATCCTTCAGATACTGAACGTACTCCTACCTCAAACCAACCACCTATTATTCTCGCAGGGGATCAAGACTCTGAGAGATTCCTTAACCTCAATGTCAAGGCTCTTCATCACTATCTTGCGAGAAGCCAAACGCAAGATTCTTTAGGTAATCTTATTCTTGGGATGCCAACTTCATTAGTTAAAACGACAAATATATCAACAGCCTCTGTCACTCAACCCATGGTCACTCAGGCCATTACCTCAACTAATAACCAAACCATGGCCAATTCTCAAGAGTTGGCTTCTCCTTCTATTTTTGGACCTACATCCATCGGGGTTTTTGTACCCCCACAACCACAAATAATGCAAACAAGTTCCACACCATTTCAAAACTTGCTTGTTTCTATCCCACCCACTCTTGCACCCATATATACAAGAGTGACTACCTATCCTATAACTAGTGTTGCCACCATCCAACCACCTTTGGCGGCACCAAGTCAAGTTGTGTCTTCCAACTTCATGACACAACCTCCCTTGACCTCAACATCAATCCCCATGACAAATTATCCATATGTTTCACCTATACAAATGCAACCTACCACATCGTATGCTCCTCCCAATATCTTTCAGGTACCTTACAATCTAGGGGGTGCCCCACCTACCAATCCATCAATTGATCTCATCAAGATGTTGATGGATAAGATGTCTAATCTAGAGACATATGTTTCAGGTTCAAGAAGCGTTCTCTCATATGAACAAATCTGTAATGAGCCTATTCATCCTTCGGTCTCAATTCGGCCATATCCAAGCCAATAAGAACTCCTAAAATTCACTCATTTTCAAAGTAAGGAAGACCCATAGCAACATCTACGAGCATTTTGACACGCTTGTTACCTTATAGCACACGATGATGCGTTACTATTGCACACATTTCCCATGTCACTTTCTGGTGCTGCTCTTGATTGGTATAGTTATATTACCAGTCACTCTCTTTTTACCTTCACTCAACTAGCTCAACTTTTCCTTGACCACTTTTCAATCAACATCACTAAAAAGGTCTCCATCACGGACCTATACTCTATCAGACAATTCGACGATGAATCAATAGCTGATTTCATTGCCTGTTGGAGAGGCTTAATCAACCAACTCTCCTTTTCTTTACCTCAACCAGAGCTCATTGAGCTCTTCTCTCGAGCATGTGCTAAACACATCTCATCTACCTTGCGGGTCCAAACATTCTGCACGTTTGATGAAGCTTTCACCATGGCTAGAAAACTCAAACTTTGTGCTATCGAAAAAGATAAAGTCAAACATCGTAGTAAAAATACTAATGCAAAATCAAATGATCCTTCATCCAAATCTTCTTCTTCCAATTCCAAATCCAAGGGAATGACAAATGCTATGGTACTTAGATCATCATCATCAACCACAACTAACCAATCCGAACCTTCCACATCTCAAAGCATTACACGATAATTCCAACAATGATACGTACAGCGTCAATATACTCCAATAAGAGAATCATACACTTCTATGTTGGATAAACTCGTCAAGCAGGGAGTCCTTAATCTCCCTCAAATTTGACCACCCCAATTTGACCCCTCAAAATCCATCCCTACATGGTATAGGGAAAATGACTTCTATCACTACCACCGTGTCAAAGGTCGTGACATAGACAACTGCAAAACATTTAAAAACATCATCCAAGACATGATGGACAAAGGGGATCTTGTTTTGGATAACCCACATGTGTTGGCTAACCAAAACATGGATGTCTTTAGACAACCATTCCCTAACCATCCTCCTAATCAGAGTAACATTCAGACCATAGCCGTTGACCTTCAAGAGCATAATATACGCACAGTTGACATGGTTTCTAACCAACCTCTTCCAAAGTCTGAAGAGGTTAATCAACCTATTTGTCCATCACAGGTAGAAGAGCCTTCTTCTCCTATTTGTCCATCATGGGTAGAAGAGCCTTCTTCTCCTATTTGTCCACCATAAGTAGAAGAGCCTTCTTCTCTTATTTATCCATCATAGGTACAAGAGCCTTCTTCTCCTATTTGTCCACCACAGGTAGAAGAGCCTTCTTCTCCTATTTGTCCATCACTGGTAGAAGAGCCTTCTTCTCTTATTTGTCCATCATGGGTAGAAGAGCCTTCTTCTCTTATTTGTCCATCACAGGTAGAAGAACCTTCTTCTCCTATTTGTCCACCATAGGTAGAAGAGTTTTCTTCTCCTATTTGTCCTCCACCGATGGAGGATGATCCTCCATCCACCCCTCTTTTGCACTTAGGAGAGTCTACTTTGACCTCTCCCATATTGAAGGATGATTTGATGGCACCAACATCGGCTGCCTCACCCTCATCCTTCTTATCATCATTAGGGGATCATACTTTCCCTGCTACTCGACTACACGCAGAAGCCATGAACATCCCATGCCTCTCAAACCTCACTCACCCACAAGTGAAAGTAGGCTTGAACCTTAACTCGCACAATAGTAGTCCTCACACCATACCAAAGAAGGCTACTAAACCACATCGGAGAACTTCTCCCCCACCATCACCATTGCCCTCTATTTTAGGCCCACACCCGTCCACCTTAATAGGAATGATTCCCACTCCAAAACTTCACAGAGGCAAATTGCCTCCATTACTCTCTCAACCTAACACAAACATACCTCCTCCAAAACATCCAACACCTCTCAACAACAATGTGTCATCTCCACATGTGGCCACACTGCTAACTAAAAAGATGACACGACAAACTCCCCAAAAAACTCCTAAAAAGAAGTTGTCAACCCCAACTGCAACAAGCACAAACCCATTAAGGGGTTCATATGCTTCGATGTTATGCCAATTGTTGCAGTCATCTAGCATCACTCTCCCACCTATTAAACCATATCAACCTCTCAGATCAAAACCATCTTGGTTTGATGACACTAAAATCTGCTGGTATCATCGCACACCTGGACATGATACTGAGCATTGTTGTGCCCTTAAAGTTATCATTCGTCGGCACCTAAAAAAGGACACCCCTCACATTGAGGCTTCTTTTGACAAACATTTGACATCATCACATGCCTCTCAAACATCCTCACCTAAATCGGGATCCCCATACAAGACTATGGTCCCTTTATCACCTTCTCCACCTTTATTCAAAATCAACACTGTTAATGTGGCCACTAGGCCCCAAACCGTGAAGGATAAATGAAAAGACTAGACTTCTACACCTTTGACATATCCATTATTCATCAAGACCTCTCAACCAACACAACCCAAGATTTCTATCTTGGACATGTCTCGACCAACATCTCTGGGAGAAATTCCTCCTAACCTCACTAGTCCACATGACGCTTGGTATAAGTGACTTGTGGACTACTTGACATACTCTATCACACCTCCTAATCTCTCTAGCAATGCACAATGAGCTTTTATCAAACGTATTGCTTGATACATCATGCTAGGGGGACTTCTCTACAAACGAGGCCTTGACGGCCTCCTTATCCAATGCCTAACAACCACTAAGACTTCCCATGTCATCAAACAAGCCCATGACGGGATTTGTGAGGGACATTTCAGTGGTAACTCGCTTGCCAAGTGCATCTTTCATCTGGGTTATTTTTGGCCCACTATTAACCAAGACTACAACAACTATGTTCGGCATTGTACTGAATGCCAACAACATACCAACCAACTTCACGACCAACATCGACCAAAACATACCTACAATAATGATCAACATGTGACCAATTTGGAAAGAAGCGAATGGGGTAAGTTTGCTCCTAATTGACTCAAACCTTACATAAGCATGGATCAGGTACTTATCATCTGTCTTCTTTCGAAGGCTGACCAGAACTTGATCCCCTTTATGCCTTACATCTGTGACCATTTTTATTGTTAGTCAAGTAATCATTCACTGGACATTTAACTTGAGCTCATCCCTTGAGCAACCCCTGTCATCATCATTCATCATCCTTTCAACCCTTTTTCCCAACAAACATTAGTCATCCCTTTTGTCAAGAATGCATGCTTTGTCCTAATAAAAGGGAAACCCTTAAACCTCTATAGTTAAGTCCATGACCAAAAATCCAATCAAAAACAAAAAAAAAACATAAAACTGGGATGCCTATATTCCAAGGTCATAAACTATACATGTAGACTGCTCCCTTGAAGGACAGCTGCATCATTGCTATAATTAATAGACTGCTCCCTTGAAGGACAACTATTCACATATATCCAAACATATAAAGCAGAGTATAAACCACTCCCTCGAAGGATGGCTATGCCTAAAACTTTGCTACATACATAGCTTCAACATGACCATAAAGCATAACATCCCCAAGTAGACTTCCTGCATTGATCAGTCTGTTATATATATATATATATATATATGACTGACAAACTACTAAGTCATGGACTTGTCTATAGTCGTTCTCAGGGTCACCTATAAAAGAGGCAAAGTTATCCTTGCTAAAAAGGGTTACAATATCCTCACACCTCACATAATCAAACTTATCACCCCAACATACTCAAGGGATTTCGAGCTCACTTAACGTCAAGTGATTCGAGTACTTCTCTAACAACAAACCAATGGTCAATGACGTAATGCATGAACAGGGCTTTTGTTCTCAAAAAACCTTATCTATGCCATCATTATGGTCCTTGTCAATGAAATAGCAACACGCCTTTCACTTCTTACACCTTATTCACATACAACCAAATCATCTTATAACCAAACCAAACATTTTCAGACCACTAACATGACATAGCCCATTCACACTAGTTTCTATGGAAACCAATACACATGGAAACTATCAACCACACAAATTATGTCAAGCATAAACCATTACTTGTTGAAGCATAAGGATACTCATTTCATTTTTAGCATACATCCATCACTAATATGGAAACTTGCTAGGGATGGAAAACCCTATCACCAATGTTACAAAGTAAACCATCACATAATATGGAAAAGGCTGTAACATCCTCATACCCTCATCATTTATAACCTGACCAAACCAACCTATCAACCAGCCTGAACTACATTGGCTCGAGGCCCTTCCAACAGGGGCTATGTAGGTAGCACTCTGTTGACATGGAGTCTTCTGGGGTTAGCGCGGCCATTTTCCCGTTCGTCTCCCTAATGACATCGGCCATCCATTCAATTTTTAACCGTGACTTAACCTAGTCCAAAACTATGACATGACCAAACAACCAGCCCTGACATTGTAGAAGTCATTTTCGACTTCTCATGGGGCACATTGGAGATCACACACATCTCCCTGACCACACCAAACACACTTGAGATCACTTATATCTCAAATTGACTCGACCAACGACTTTGGAGATTGTGACTATCTCCTCCGACCATGACCACTTTCGAGACAACTCTATCTTGGTTGTTTTGATTACATTTGTGTTACCTCACGAATAGATAGCAAAATTGTCTGCGCCTCACATTTCAACCCTCACAAGTATACGATCGCACTCCAATTGATCCCCACTACTTGTGACATTTTCATGTTTTCCAAGAGCACTTCTTAAGCCTGAGATACTTGGAACACGATGACCATTGGAGCTACATCTTTGATCGTTTAACCCAATCAGCTATGACTAAATGTTGGGGCCTGGTTATTTCAATTTTAACACTCCTCGACCTTTGACTGTGACAATTTAACCTATCTCTCATGTGAAGTGTTGTACGTGCAATCCCAATTATTATAGCATTCAGACTCAAACTTCACCATAACCCATCCACTACCTATCAAATCGGCACCCGATATCGGGCTACCTTCCCTCGACTCCCACTTTGACGGGGAATACCTCATCACCATACCTGGGGCATCTACACCTATTTTTGTCTTGCAGTTCATCTAGAATAACCAACAAGACAAAAAAGGGCAAATGTAGACACCTAAATTGTGTCGACCCCCCTTGATCCTAACCCATATCTTATTAATTTAAAATAAACAACTTATTTTAAATTATGACCTCACCCTAACACATCACCTAGGACACCTCGCCTTGGACCATTTCCTACCCTATGACTCACCTTGAGACTAAGTCATCCACTTAAGACCTATTCTCACTCCTTTCCAACCGCCTAACCAACTCTTGTGCGTATTTAGCCCGACCTTTGACCGTTCTCCAACAGACTATGCACTTGGCAGATGGAGAATGGGCTTCTTAGCCCTTTTACCCATTCTTTACCTGTCAACGTCGGTCAACTATTGGCTGACGCCAGCGGGATCGCCGACGTCAGTTTACTTAAACCGAGTTCTAACCTCTCACTCGAGCTAATCCTGAATCAGCTCTTGGACTCTTGAATCGACTTCTTCTCTCAGACTCTCTCTCTCTCACTTGCAGACTGGGAAATCAATAAGAACTCTCTGAGATCAATCATCAGACTTCAACCAGTGCTCTCCAGGCTATAGAGACTCTACATAAATCACTCCAGTTGGAAACATTACACGAGGACTTAATGACAGCCACATAGGGACAAGCCTTCAACACCTCTGGCTCTCAACCAAGCAAGAGCTAAGTATTCTTCTGCCTTTCATTTTAGTATTTAGAACACATTAGTAATTAGTCAATTTTCTATCTCTAAATACTACCAGACTAGACCTGGCTTTCTTCCTGGAGAGGCTATAAAGCCTTCCTTTTATCTTGACCCTTTTTGACAACCTATCATCTACCTTTGTCCTTCTGTGGACCTTATTTGTCTCCTTACAACCCTGCACAGACCCTTTTAACTCCCAGAATCCCTCTGTTGACCATGAACACAAACCTGAGACCCGTCCAAGGACCATTGCCCCTACTGACGTCGGCAGCCTAACCGACGTCGACAACTGACCAATTGACGCTGGTAGACTAATCGATATTGGTGACTATGACAGACCGATAGCAGAGTATAGGTACGCATTATCTCTATTTCTTTTGTTTAGTCTTTCACCATTTCTTTTCTAGCATCAATCTCTTTTATCAAATAAGTGGACTGTCATCCCTCAAGGAAGTCTTTGCACTTCTGGGACTGAGCATATTGCTTGGCAGTCCACCATATATCAATCTAACAATCTCTTTGTTTGAGTCTTTCTTATCTACAAGTGTCGTCCTCCATAGCTAAAGAGGAGCTCCTTCAATCGTCTGGATACGGTGCACAACTTCATCCGGGTACATACAAACCCCTTACCATTTATCTTTAGTTTCTTATTTCTTTTGAATATTAAATAGCAAAAATGAGTAGAAACATTACAAATGGCCTATCAAAAACTAAGTTTAGTAACATGTTACAAGACATGAAATAGGATATCATTAATCATTTGGCCACCCAATTGGATAACCTACACTCACGATAAAAACAAGTAGCTTTAGATCAAGCCTTGACTATTTACTATCTAGACTATAAGAAGAAAAAGGCTAAATGTAGATGTCATGAAGTTTGGGCTAAAGTAGCTCACATCACAGCTGAAGAACCAAAAATAGTAGAGATACACATTATAGGAGGAGATAGTGACAAGATTTTCTATGTTTCAAAAAGAATGTCATGGGTTTAATGACCATATTATCAAGGTATGGGACAAAATATACCTTTTGAAAATTCTACCTCTTTTAATTCATAATTTGCAAATACTACTCCAAATTAGAATAGTCCTTGGATGAACATTCCACCTCCTAATTCTATTTGGTAGTCACCTCAAGCAAGCTACCCCACCACCTCTTAGAATCCTCTACAAAATGTATCCCCATCTTGGATGCAAGATTGGCAACCACCCTAAAGCCCACCCTTCATAAATCAGTGGTAACAACCCTAAAGACATAACCAGCCATGGGGAAGCTCTCTAGGAGGATTCCCTTCACAACAACAACAACCTCCTACTCTTATGCCCAATACAAAAGATGCACACAAGCCTAGCTAGCTACCTATCCAATCCATATAGAATCTTATAAATAAGTTGGTGCAATCCACATTTAGTACTGACCCTATTCAGTATTTGGTATACATGATGAATATCAATGAAGTTCACCTTCATTTAGGAAAAGTTATACCACCCCCAACATCACCCTTAATAATGGATTTAGATCATAAAACTTTAGAAAAACATGCTAACCCACCTCCATCACCTCAAGAACACTTTGAACCAGCAAATAAAGATGTTGATGAAATAGTCGCACCATTTCTAGAATGTCTTAACCTTCAATGCCATATAATTGAACCTGAGTTTGATTTCATGGGATATCTCAAAAATCTTTGTGTCAAGATCCCTCTATTATATGTTATCAAGGATGTACCCATATATTTCAAAGCTGTTAGAGACCTCTATCTATGAAAACCACGTAAGAAGAAAAAAAGATCCCAATATTGTGCATGTGATTGGTCAGCTAGCAAACATCATACTAGAGAACACCCCACCAAAGAAATATTTAGATCTAGGATGCCTGGTAGTAATAGTCCAGATCCATGACTAACAACTATCTAACACATTGATAGACCTGGGGGCTATAATAAATGTAATGATAACCAAAACTACACACAAACTACAATTGGATAATATTCATACCACATCTACAATGTTGCAAATGGTTTATATGTCTACATTCAGACTAGAAGGAATCATTGAAGATATTGTCATCACTATAGATTCTTAGGTGTATCCTATAGATTTCATTGTGTTACAACCTAAGTTTAATTTGGGTGGATATCCTCTTATCTTATGATGACTTTGGATTGTCATAGTTGATGCCTTCATCAGTTGTAGATTAGGTAACATGATGATCTCTAATGGCAACCACACTAAGAAGTTGGTCTTTTATCCCCTAGCACGGTCAATTTTTACACTTGAGCATTCATTATGGGTTGAATAAGATGAGGCAGAGCAGCCTTCCTTAATTTTTGTTTTTACCATAGACCATGCATGCACATTGGCTAATCAAGAGGAAGATACCATTCTCTCTAATGTTCTTCATCATAATTATCAAACTCCTACAGATCTCAACCACTTTCAATGTGTTGAGTGCCCATTTTATAGCCTATAAGAATAGGATAATCTAATGCATCTATATTTAAAATATTCTACTAATTGTTGCCTCATAGCTATAGCCAAACTAGATCCATTAGCAATATGAAAATAATGAAATCACTCTCACAACAAATTAAAATCTCTCCAAAAAAAGTATTGCTTATTAATAGCAAGTTGGAGTTAAATAAGGAAAAATGCCTAGTCAACATGTTGCGTGCAAACCAACATGTTTTTTCATGGGATTATGAGGATATGCAAGGAATCAACCTAGAAATATGCACACATCATATCTACATCAAATAAAAGTGTCAACCAATCAGACAGCCACAATGTAAGATGAATTCAACTCTTTGATAAATAGTCAAAATGGAATTACAAAAAATTTTGACCTCTGGATTTATATATCCCATCTCAGATAGTCAATGGGTTTCACCATTGGTAATTATACCTGAGAAAAATGGAGAATGGTATGTATGCATAGATTACAAGGAACTCAACACAACAACCAAAAAGGATCACTTTCCTCTACCCTTCATTGATAAAGTGTTGAACACACTAGCTGAGAATAAATAGTTTTCCTTTTTGGATGGCTTCAGTGGTTACAACTAGATTAGAATTTCTCTTGAGGATCAAGAAAAGACCACCTTTACTTGTCTCTGGGGTACTTATGTTTATGTTGTATTACCCTTTAAGCTATGTAATGCTCTTACAACATTCTAAAGGGATATCTTGAGTATCTTTACAGATATGGCCAATGAATGTGTATAAATCTATATGGATGACTTAACTATCTATGGAGAAACATTTGATAAGTGCCTTAAAAACCTAAAAAAAGTGTTACAACACTGTTAGGAGTACTATTTGTCTCTCAACCACAAAAAATTTGACATGCTTATGATAGAAGGTATTGTCTTAGGCCACCACATATCTGTTTAAGAAATTAATGTTGATCTTGCAGAAATCAACATCCAAAACCTGCCTATTTCTCAAAAACATAAATATGTTAAGATTTTTTTAAGACATGTTGGTTACTATAGGAGATTAATCAACAATTTTAGTAAAGTAGCAATACCATTATTCACCCTTTTGACTAAAGATGTTAAATTTCTCTAAACTCCTACTTGTGATACAACCTTCAAACCATTGAAAGGATTATTAATCACCACCCCTGTTCTACATGATCCTAATTGAAAGCTTCCCTTCTACATTTACACAAATGTTTTAGATATTATTCTTGCATTTGTACTTAGAAAAAAATAATAAGCACTCAATTATGTCATCTATTTTGTAAGTAAAAACTTGTATGTAGCATAATTAAATTACACAGTTATTAAAAAAGAGTTTTTGGTGGTAGTTTATGCTATCAACAAGTTCTATCACTACATCACAGAGTATCATGTCTTTGTTCATACAAACCATGTAGCCATTCGGTACCTTATGAACAAACCATCTATTCCATCTAGAGTGATAAGATGGTTGCTCTTATTACAAGAATTTGATATCACCATTATAGATAAGCCTGGTTGGGATAATGTGGTGACTAAATTTTTATCATCCCTGTAAACCCCTGAAGAAGATGCCATTGTGGATGACTCATTTTTAGATGAGCACCTGTTCTCTCTCACCCTTATGACACCTTGGTATACTGATATTACTAACTACCTTGTAATAGAGCTACTTCCACAACAGTTCCTCCCTAAACAAAGGATAACTTTGATTCATAGAAGTGTCATATATTCATGGTTGTCTGGATTTATTTTCTACACTGGGCCTAAATCAATCCTCAAAAGATGTCTCAAAGAGGATAAAGTTCTAGAGATCCTCAAAGCCTTTCATGATGAACCCTGTGGTGGCTACTTTGTAGCCAAGCATACAGTAGTCAAAAATTTGAATACAAGATACTATTGGCCCTCACTCCATAAAGATGCAAAAAGATATACTACTCATTGTGACAGATGTCAGCATATGGAGAGACCCATACATTCAGATGAAATGCCTTTACAACTTTAGATGGTCCTTAAACCATTTGAAAAGTGGGGCCTAGACTTTGTAGGACCTTTTGATCCAAAATCCAACAAAGAGTAAATCCTTATCTGTACTGACTATGTCACTAAATGGGTAGAAGTAAAGACTCTTACACATGCTAGGAATGAGAAGGTAACAACTTTCCTCTATGAAGAAATATTCACTAGATATGGCGTGCCATGAGAAATAGTCATTGATGAAGAACCCTAATTCACTACTAATTTAATTACTACCATAGTCCAATAATATGAGATCAGGCATAAGAAATCAACTCCATATCATCCATAGTCCAATGGGCAGGTGAAAGTAATCAACAGGGAGTTAGAAAATATTTTGACAAAGATTGTTTGTCTATCTCATAAGGATTGGGAGGCTAGGATTCCTAAAGCTATGTGGGCTTACCGAATCACATAGAAGACCACTACAATCTTCACTCCATATGAGTTGGTCTATGGAAAGAAACCTATCTTGCTAATTGAATTTGAGCATAAGGCCTTACAGACAACATTAGAACTTGGGATGGATATATTTGAAGCCCAAAAAGAAAGGATTTTGTAGTTAAATTCCTTAAATGAATATAGACAAAAGGCATTATAGAACATAGAGCTTGTATTATAGTAGCAGATTGGATATCATGACAGGTACATTAATACCAGGTAGTTCAATACAAGATATTGAGCCCTTCTTTTTGACTCCACATATAAGGATCAAAAAAGAAAACTCTAGACTAGATAGCTTGAACCTTTTGAGATTGAGCATGTTCATGACAATGGCATAGTACAAATCCAAACCATTGATCTAGTAAGATTCTATCTACTGGTCAATGGCCATCGACTTAAGTTGTAAAAAAAATCCACTCACTCAAAAAGAGTTTATCAGTCACATACACCAGTAATTATAAAATGGATACAATAATGTACTGGATAGGCATGTTATCTCACCAGACAAAGGGAGCACCAATCCACACTTAGATGAAGGAGAGGAGGACAACCTTTCCCTCCTCTGGTATGATGAATGAGACCTTCACCCAGTCTTTGACCAGTCATCCTTTTAGATGACTTGACAAGGACCCTGAATAAGCATTCTACTACAAATAGTAGTTAGATTAAAAAAAACCAATAATGAAAACCCTTTTTTGGGCATTGTTGGTAGCTTCTAGGTAGAAAACTAGCTTACTGGCTACCTAGATTTGTAAGATGGGCCTAAGTAAAAAACTAGCTTGCTGACTATATAGGGGCAAAATAAATAGAGTGAGAAAGAAAGCAAAAAAATGGCAATATTTTATAACACAACTGTTCATGTCACCACAAGTTTTTTATAGTTGTTATAGGCACCTTTGCCACTAAAGGTTTCACTTTAGTTTCTATGGGAAATTTTGTATCTACTAAAGGCACCTTCTACACAGTTGGGCATCACTTTGTAGCTTGTTACGGGCTTCACCTATAGCTGATACAGGTAACTCTTCATGCCCATTCTCACCTTTCTAAAAAGCATGCAGGATAAATCCTAGAACCCTCACATATGGCTTGACTATTGGCTTTTGGGCACTACATGAAATTCATCAGACAACCTTGTGGATGAATAAAGGAGGATTAGATCAGAAAATGTCACATTTATTACTTTACCAAGCTACATAGCCACAATCAAGCATACACCTTCCCTCTCCATTTGGAAGTGTTATAGACCATAATTTATGCCTATAAGGACACCCATGATTCATTTTCAATTTTTGGTCATGTCATGGAGATCATTTCACTATATTGACTAGTGAGATCTCATATTTCTTTGACACACAGGTCCCATGTTTGAAGACCCTAGTGATTACTATAGCCAAGTCCACCAGGTAAAGAACCTGCATAGCATAAGCAACATCAAGCCAATTATCAACCAATTTATGCAAAGGAAGGTTACTAAGTAATATCACCGTTAGTTAGCCACTTTCAAGATCCTCTAGCACATCATTTAGATCACCCAGCTTTTCAATAATCACCTTGTAGTAGGAAAGCAACTATTTGTCATCCAAGTCTTTGACATCTATCCTTGTTCCATATAGGTTGTCATACATCATATCTGTTGACCATTTTTTTCCCAACAAGCCAAAATCGGTCAACCTCTCCCCCTGCTGTGCTAGGCCATTTTCATCTTCAATTTTGCATGAATCTAGTGATTTCTACTGACTCTACAGAATTTCTACAGACTCTGCAGGTTTTGGATTTCTACGGACATTGCAGGTTAGTCTTTAGTGCATGGAGAATCAGTGTTCCAGAGAGAGTGCTGAGCTTTTCAAGGCTTCTTCAGGATCTGGTCTAAAGAAAATCACAAGAAAAGTTAGCATGGTTGAACTAATGAACCAGTCCAATCATTTGGTTCAACACCTAGTTCAATCGCCAGTCCAATCGGTTCAAGTTCAACATTTGGTTCAATCAATTCAAGGTTCATCAGCAAAGTTCACCAATTGGTTCAATGCACTGGTTAAAAGGCAAGAGTTTAACGGCTTGGTTCAATGGCATCGACGCGCAGTGGTTGAGCCATTGAATCGATTGAACCATTGAACCAATCTTGGTTCAATGGGTTGGTTTAATGGCTTGGTTCAAGAAGGCCGCTAGTTCAAAGTGAAGGAGCCCGCAGAAAAGACAAAGTAGAAATGGAAGAGCCTGAAGCTCTGAAAAGGCCGCAGGAAAGGCCTGATGATTTTTTGCCAAGCATGGTGACGTCCCAAAAGCTATCAATTTTAAGAAAATGAACTAGCCGTTTATTTTTTGAACTTTTTGAGCGTCAAGCATGGAAAAGCCCAAGGAATGCAGTGACCAGCCAAGAGATCGCCCTGAGGGCTAAAAAAAGTAAGAAGAAGACAAAAGGCAGAAAAAGACAAAGCATCCAAGTGGCTAAGAGATGAAGAGTTATTGAGCGGCGTGACCTATTTTTCTCCAAATTGGCATTGGAAGAAGACAAACCATAGTCTATTGCCAAAAAAGAGGCACGGCCATGTCCTGACATTAATGTTTGAATGCCAAAGTCAATTTGGGTGATTATGCAGCATGGTTCTAGTAGGCCTCTTCTAGAAGAATGACATTGGTAACAATGGTTTCCTCTTCCCAAGATTTAGAACACACATGGGCCACTGACAGAAAATGAGTGCCAAAATCTTTCCTAGAAAGTGCCAGGTTTCTCTTTCTCTTTCTATATATTGTAAACTTCTCATTTGAGAAAGGATCCACTCTCAACCTTAAGGTAAACTCAGCCAAAAAATCTCTTGAGCTTGTAAGGCAGAGTTGCCAAAATTTTACCTTCAATCGAAACTTATCATTTTTACCTCCATTATGAGTTTTGCATTTATAATATGTGTCTATGCCTTGATTCTATATTAAGTCATTTTCTTAATGCTTCTACAGAATGATTTCAGCATGTCTGGTGCATTTTTGAGTTTTCCTTTTACAGGTCTGGCAGAAGTGTCCCTAGAGGAGTATAGGTGAAGTGGATAGGCTACTGCAGTGCGTCTCAGAATGCCTCTAGTAGTTATTCCCTCCTTATATCTCCACGAACCTCTGACCCACTGATGCAGAAGGCTCTCTCATGATAGATGAAGTGTATAAGTGCTTCTTTTGGTGAAAAGTGTGTGTTCAGACCTGAGTGGATCACTTTTTTGGTGTATCACCTTTTCTTTTTTAGGCTTAGGATTTTGTTTTCAACATCTCCTCCTCCCTTTTCATCCCCCCCCCTTTTCATTTCATTTGTTAGCAATAGGAGAAGCTAGGGCCTGAATGATACATCAAAGGGAGCTAGCCCTCATCTAGAGACTCTCCCCTCTAGCTTCGTCAGTCCCACAGGCAAGAGGGGAGTTTCCATAGTTGCGAGGAGGAGGCAAGAGCTCGGCCTCCTGCCAAGGGTGCAATCTTCTATGTCAACAATTTTGGCACGCCTGATGGGACCAACTAGGACAGGTTTTGTCTAAAGAGTTGAAGAATTTTTGGTGTGTTCTTTAACTGACTAACCTTTGGAGGCTTTTGCATCAACACCAATGGTAACTCTGAGTTGAATCTACTGGTTAAGCAGTCCTGGTGCCACCAAGAAATCACATTTCTTTTGTATAACTTTGGTGGAGTTCAGGGTATTATGGAACCACCTCAAACTCCAGCGTTACTTCCTTCATTATTGAAGGGTAACTAGGAGAAGAGTTTGAGGTGATTGCATAAATATTCTGAGCTTGATCAAAAAATATGAAGAAATACGAGGTACATGGTTCTAAGTAATGGATTATACACGCCAAAATGTGCTTTCATTTGAAATAGCTTTTCCTATGCATTAGCAGACCCCTCCTAATCTTCCTCAACTCCCTCAGATCTTTCACCCTAATGGCAACCTCTTAACCTGGGGGGAAATAGTGGGATCATGGGGTAGGAAAGAGGAGAAGAAAAGTTTTGCTCAAAACCTTAAAAAAGATAAAGTTGCTCCTACCCATGATTCCTATGATCTCTAAGAAAGGCTCTTCCAAGAGGATCTAGCTAGGAGAATTGTAGAGTTGGAATCCAAAGAGAGATTCCTCAGCTAATGTGTGATGGACGGTTCAGACCAAATAGCACATTCCATGTCTGAACACACCCCATCTACACACTTCTAAGAGAGATATCAGGCCACACCCGATATTGATGAAGTGTTAACCAAGTTGAAGGAGGAAAATCATTCATTTCTAGCTCAAGGACTGCCTCCTCTTCCACATGCTTGTACCACTTCACCCCTTCTCAAGGAGGAACCTATTTTTCAAGAGGCAGGTGAGGAGCAGAAGATCCAAGTTATAGTTTCCCAAGGGGATATCATGAGTGACAACAAAGAAGAAATCATCATTGATGCTTCTTATGAAGACACCATCGGCAATGGAGAAGATGCAGGTCTTGCATATATGTAGATGTTCTAGCAATATGAGGAGGAACAAAAGCATGGTGAGCTCTCTTCCCCCTTGTTCGATGAACTTCCTTGTTGTTTTGATGATGAGGATGACTATGTTGAGGAGCTAGAGTTGGAGGAGGATTAGGTGAATACCTTTGAACATCTAGAGGTCCTGATCTTTGAGGAGGAAAAGGAGAGGTCTGGCTTCCTTGAGGAAAACTTTGAAGAAGAAAGTTTTGAACAGAGAGGTGATGTTCTGTGGGATGAGCAATTATTTTGTGAGTCCATTTTAGACATCACCACAGTCACCCTTCTTCAAGAAGGCCAAGAGGGAGCAGAGGATGAGTCTGACAAAGCCTGCAACGAAGCAGAAGGAAACGGGTCAGACCATGATGCATTGTAGAGGGAATGTACATGTCAAAGGGCTAATGGTGATAAGCCAGCAGCCACTGATTTCTTGGTGAAGAGTACCAATATGATGAACCAACATTCAACAAGCTTCTAAGAACAAATAGAGTACACATATGTTGGGAGCATGTTTAAATCTATTTCACTCAGATACCAACCAATGCAGGCGATAGGCAAGAAGAGAAAGTCACCAACTCTCCTTTTCATTCAGCTACTTGCCTAGCACCATAAGTCTTCTTGTCAAGAAGGGGACTTAAGAAATGTTCCCTTTGATCTAGGAGGGAGGAAAATTTTCCTGGTTAGCTGTATATAGTAGTTTGCTTTTAGTTGTCCTTCCTGTTTTCCCTAAGTGCAGTTTGCACAGGTAGTGTTTTTAGCCTTGTGTGTTTCCCTTTGCGTGTGGGGTAAGAAGCTTCATGTTCAATTCTTAGATTTTTGGGGTTGTCGCTAACTTTGTTCAAGCTACATTTGACTCTGTGACCAATGGACTGTAAGGCAACTGGTCTTTAAGCATAGCAGGCATGCTTCCCCTAGGAGTCGCCAGTCTGTTGACCATTTTTCACCCAATAGGCCAAAATCGGTCAACCTCTCCCCCTGTTATGCTAGGCCATTTTCATCTTCAATTTTGCATGAATCTGGTAATTTCTACGGACTTTGTAGAATTTTTACAGACTCTACAGGTTTTGGATTTCTATGGACTCTGCAGGTTAATCTTTGGCGCATGGAGAATCAGTGTTCCAGAGAGAGTGTTGGGCTTTGTAAGGCTTCTTTGGGCTCTGGTCTGAAGAAAATCACAAGAAAAGTCAGCATGGTTGAACCAATGAACCAGTCCAATCATTTGGTTCAATGCCTAGTTCAATCGCCAGTCCAATCGGTTCAAGTTCAACATTTGGTTCAATCAGTTCAAGGTTCATCGGCAAAGTTCACCAATTGGTTCAATGTGTTGGTTGAAAGGCAAGAGTTCAATGGCTTAGTTAAATGGCATCGGTGTGCAATGGTTAAACCATTGAATTGATTGAATCTTTGAACCAATCTTGGTTCAACAGGTCGGTTCAATGGATTGGTTCAAGAAGGCCGCCAGTTCAAAGCGAAGGAGCCCGCAGAAAAGACAAAGCAAAAATGGAAGAGCTTGAAGCTCAAAAAAGGCCGCAGGAAAGGCCCGATGACTTTTTGTTGAGGATGGTGACGTCCCAAAAGCTGTCAATTTTAAGAAAATGAACTAGCCATTTGTTTTTTGAACTTTTTGAGCGTCAAGCATGGAAAAGCCCAAGGAATGCAGCGACCAGCCAAGAGATCGCCCTGAGTGCTAAAAAAAAGTAGGAAGAAGAGAAAAGGAAAAAAAGGACAAAGCGTCCAAGTGGCTAAGAGATGAAGAGTTATTGAGCGGCACAACCTATTTTTCTCCAAATTGGCATTGGAAGAAGACAAACCATAGTCTGTTGGCAAAAAAGAGGTGCGGCCATGTCCTGACATTAATGTTTGAACGCCAAAATCAATTTGGGTGACTATGCAGCATGGTTCCAGCAAGCCTCTTCCAAAGAATGACATTGGTAACAGTGGTTTCCTCTTCCCAAGATTCAGAACACACATGGGCCACTGACAGAAAATGAGTGCCAAAATATTTCTCAAAAAGTGCCAAGTTTCTCTTTCTCTTTCTATATATTGTAAACTTCTCATTTGAGAAAGGATCCACTCTCAGCCTTAAAGCAAACTCTGCCCAAAAATCTCTTGGGCTTGTAAGGCAGAGTTGCTAGAATTTTACCTTCAATTGAAACTTAGCATTTTTACCTCCATTCTGAGTTTTGCATTTATAGTATGTGTCTATGCCTTGATTCTGTATTAAGTCATTTTCTTAATGCTTTTGCAGAATGATTTCAGCACATCTCGTGCATTTTTTAGTTTTCCTTTTACAGGTCTGTCAGAAGTGTCCCTAGAGGAATAGGCTGTTGCAGTGTGTCTCAGAATGCCTCTAGTAGTTATTCCCTCCTTGTATCTCCACAGACCTATGACCCACTGATGCAGAAGGCTCTCTCATGACAGATGAAGTGTATAGGCACTTCTTTTGGTGAAGAGTGTATGTTCAAGCCTAAGTGGATCACTTTTTTGGTGTATCACCTTTTCTTTTTTAGGCTTAGGCTTTTGTTTTCAGCATCTCCTCCCTTTTCATCCCCCCCTTTTTTCATTTTATTTATTAGTAGTAGAAGAAGCCAGGGCCTGAATGATACATCAGAGGGATCTAGCCCTCATCTAGAGACTCTCCCCTCCAGCTTCGCCGGTCCCACAGGCGAGAGGGGAGTTTCCATAGTTGCGAGGAGGAGGCAGGAGCTCGGCCTCCTGCCAAGGGTGCAATCTTTTACATCCACAATATGCATGTGAACTACGGGCATCATCAATTCCTAACCATTGGTGATCTCTTAATCACTCCACAAGGGGTCCACTTCAATCCAAATACAACTACCATCCCAATTATTGTGTCCTGTCATTCATTCACATGCAAACACTTGCATACTAACACACATGCAACTCTTCAGTGTTACCTTCATAACAATGTTGTATGACATATATTTAATCATTAAAAAAGTCTTCATTATTTTAATATAGTATGTATAATATTAATAAGTATATCAAATCATGAATTATGTTATTCATTTCATGTCCATCACATCACCTATAAACCCACAATTATACTCTCAGTAATGACCAGTCTTATCCCTTCCTTCCTATTCATTCCATGTCACCTGAGGACACATGATAGCTCAAGTGGGGGGAGGATGCTATAGGTTATAACCCCACGTACTAAAAAAGCCCTATGTATGCAAATTAGACACCATAAATTGCAACCTACAACCTCACATCTGCCATTGTTGAACAAAACCCTACTTTGCTACAGGCAGATTTCCATAGGCCAAACAGAGTGTGTTGTTATTTATTGGTTGAAAGGACTAATAGAGAAGCTAAAATGGGAGGGTAAATTGTGAGGAGAGAACCCACAGATCACAAGAAACTTTAGGGAGGTCAAGCTAGTTGGGATGTCTTCCATAAAGCTAGTTGGACCATTTATTTTGAGAAGTTGCAACATTTCTCAAATCTTATTGCTAGAGAATTTGTAGGTTCCTTTGATGGAAACCAAGCCACTATCCATGGAATCACATTCCCATTCACTGAATACTTGGTGAGCCAAACAACTGGGCTACCAAGTATGGGATAAAACTGGCAAGATAAACCCAATGGCCAGAAGCTAGACAACAATTTTGTCAGGCAAATGAAAGATTGGTATTAAAGAAAAGAGGTGTGGAGAGACTTAGCTTATTTGTATGATGGAGAGAGATAGAATCATACATCATCAGGTATATGACCTATGAGGGAAGGTATTTCCTCATTTACACTCTTCAATTTAAGTTTCTAAATCACTTAAGGCATAATAGAGTCATTAATGTTCCAAAATTCTTATGGAATATTTTAAAAAGGATGTCTAAAGAATATCAGAAGGGTATTGAAATAACCCTATCCCATCACTACCTAATATGGCTAATAACTAAACAAGGAATAAACTCTATCAAACCTGACCTAAGTTGGGAACAATTTTTGGCCTTGGAAAATAATGAACCTCAACAAAAAGATGGCATTGATAAGAAAGAATCCTCTAAGGACCAGGCCTAACAAGTTGCACAAGAAGATGTTGTGGGCACTAGTACTACTGGCTAGGCCACAGCTACTGAGGGTCCATCTGAGACTGCTATGAGCAAGAAAAAGAGAAGGAAACTAATCCAACTTCCTTATAACATAGAAGAGGAAAGTCCACAGCAGCATATTCTTCCTCCCACTATTTCCTCACCTCATATTGATTCTTCCACATTGTTTACTTCTAGATAAGAAAAATTTCCCCTATCAACTACTACATAAGAAAGACAAATTTCATCAGTCACCCCTCCTGAAATAAAAATAAAAACCAAAGGGAAGAAACCCATGGTATCAAAAAGGAGACTTCCTCCTAGGAGATCTCAAAGAGTGAAGAAATAAAAGACCACTACAACTTCCCTAACCATAGATATCAATGATGATGAAAAACCAAATAAGGAGCCTAGAGTGAGGAAGACCCCTGATGGGTTTGAAATAGAATAATGGTCTACTAATGAGGAATCTAGTAAGGTAGAAGAAGAAGAATAGTCACCTCCATCATCTAGATTCACTGAGAAGGACACTGATCTCCTTAGAAAGATTGGGTATATAGAAGAGGAATTGATAATGATAGAGCAGCAGGTAATAGAAGAGGAATTGGGTGAAGATTAAACTATGGATAAAGGAGAAGAACAAGAAATACTCCCTCATACTTAGGAGTTATAGACATTGGAACAAGCTTTAAAGGAAATATGTAGATTGAGAAATGAGATAGTAGAACTGAAAGGAAAGAGAGGCATTGAAACACTTTTGGGGGTAATAGAGTTTGTAGAGACTTCTATGAACAGAGAAAAGGGATTGGAGGGACCTATAGTAGCTTCCCTAGAGGAACCTGTAGCATCCTCATTTACCTTGACCATAAAAGCACCTACAATAGATTATGCTCTAGCTTTGGTACCCTTCTGTCATAGATTTCCTCCTCCATTGCCCACTACACCAACACCTAGAGTAAAAGAGGTTATTGATATGGATTTCTCAACCACCACTCCAGTGGAAAATAATGATCTTTTGATTTTTTTGGAAAAATAATTCAATAATAATGAAGCCTACCACAAAGAATTGGTGTAGATATTTAAGGGATATGTTGAATTAAAAGAACATGATGAATTACAAGAAAAATTAAAATTTTCTGAATTTAGGATCAAATATCTGAAGGAAAAAATTGGCAAATTGCATGAAACTACTAAGCTATTGATTGAGTGTAGACCCCCTTCTAGGGTGTACGATGTGTACTTGGAAGATAAATGACTTAAATTCAGGTATGACAGGATTTATAATGATAAATCTTACATGGTTTATGACCCAAAATCTTTCTTTGAAGAATATAGACATGTTGATCCTAACCTCCAAGCTCAGCTAAGTGAGTTCTACATCCACTAATATGTTGGACCCAGTGATACAGAATAGAATCCAAACATATATTTGGGGGATGTCCTACTAAATGTATTTTCCTCATATGTCCTGAATGAAATAGGAAGAAGGAAAAAAATGGAAGAATATCAAGCAAAATAAAAAGAAGCTACCTTGATGATCAGGAGTGAATCAAGCGATCCAAGATGTTGTAATAGATGAATGGATCTCCTTTATGAACATAGACACTCCATAGAAATTGGTTGTTAAAAAGTAGGTAGAAGTCCAAAACCACTATTTGAGTCTTATGGAAGGAGATGGAAAGCAATTTTTTGTTGCCTGCTCTCACAAATGGCCATAACTCTCGGATGCCTTGAAAAAAAAAGAATCGTACTCCCCTTACAACCTTAGGGAGGCCATTCATAGAGTATACTTGTATATTGAACTTGTTAGCAAGTGGAGAATACAATGGTTGGGATTGATGTTTCAACCCCCTATATTCTAGCTCCCAATTCCTGATTGGTAAGGAAATGTTCCAGCTGACAGAGAGGCAGAAAAGAAAAGATGGGAACACTTTGAAAATGCTAAAGGTTTTTACATCTTTGAAGGGTCAGGCTATCCTGAACCCCTAGGCTTTAGAAAATTTTGTGGTTTTAGAATGCAACCAAGGCTTGCTTGAGGTTGCATAAGAGGCTAAGTAGGGGGGAGTGATGAGGCCACCAATTGATTACTTTTATAACCTCATCAATGCTTAGTATATGTCTTCTTCCATGTAAATCTTATAACTATCCATAACTAATGCAAATGAATGAATGAAGTTATGATTGTGTGTGTGTGTGTGTGTGTGTGTGTGTGTGTGTGTGTGTGTGTGTGTATGTATATGTATATGTATATGTATATGTATATATATATATATATATATATATATGTATATATATATATATGTATGTATATGTATATGTGTATATATATATATATGTATATGTGTATATATATATATATATATATATATATATATATGTATATGTGTGTGTGTATATATATATATATATAATGTATGTATATGTATATATATGTATATATACATATACATATATACATACATATATATACATATATATATATATATACATACATACACACACACACACACACACACACACACACACACACACACACACACACACACACACACACACATATGTATGTGTGTGTGTGTGTGTGTGTGTGTGTGTGTGTGTGTGTGTGTGTGTGTGTGTGTGTGTGTGTGTGTGTATCTATGTATATGTATATATATACATATACATATATATATATATATATATGTTATGAATTATTGATACTTTTTCCTTGATTTAATTATATTGGTGTGACTTTATCTAACAAGTATTTGAAGGGTCATGAAAGGTTGTAAAATATTTCTAAGCCATAGCTACTACTAGTAGCCTGTAGTAACTGTAGACTTCACCTACAAGTTGCCCGTAGCCACTGCAGAATGCCTATAAAAAATGTAGGCTTCACCTACAGGTTACTTTTAGCCACTACAAAATTCACATATAAATTATAGGCTTCACCTATAGGTTGTTTGCAACCACTATGCAAAATAGAGCTATTACTAAGATCTCAAAGACACATCCAGTTGTCTTGGGAACCAAATGGATGATTGGAAAGAATCATAGTTGTTGTATAGATTCCCTACATGTAAGGAATTATTGGATGTGTTTCCAAAGATGAGAAAGACAAGGATAATGAGAAAAAGACAAAAAGAAATAAAACAACAAAACAATATGCCTTGTCTATAACCTAGTCAAACCTAAAACAAGTAACTTCAGTTACTAACCACTTGAAGGTTGACTGAGGTAGTTTCTAAGTATTTGTATTTTTTCTAGTTTGGTGTTTTTGGTTAAGAGTTAATAAACTACCTTCTGTATTTAATGGCATAACCTAGATCAAATTAGGAGTTAGTTAATTTGAATAGATAATAGCATAAGTATTGGAATTGTAGCATTACACTTTGAACATTATAACTTCTTGTAGCAATATTTAATTGTTATAGAATTGAGTAATGAGGAGATTGATTTTGTGATAAGTTTGTGAATTCTCTCAAAGAAGGATTGGAACTCAGTTTTGAATGAGGAAGGGCCCCTCGGAAAGAGTTACACTGAATATCCTAACTCTCTTTAGATTTAAGCATGTTGTGTAAGTTGATTTTAATTAGTTTGACTATATAAGTGTGATGCATATGTGACTCATAAGTGTGAAGTAATTCTATAGTTTTTTCATAGTAATTTCATAGTATATCTATCTAGTGAAATCTACATAAATTCATTGTACTACAACTAGAAAACTAAGATGATTTTTGAATCAATAATGCATATATAGTGTTGATATCCTTGAAAAGCGTAAGTACCTTGGGTTGATAATTAATGTTAATCAGACTTAAGAATCTGGTATTCACTGGGTAATTAGTTTGTACAACATTTTATCTAATCCATACCCATCCACGTCAGTCTACCTATATCCCTCATGTTACCTAGTCACCATCAAATCCTCCATCCCCTATTCATAGTCTTAATAGTAGCAAAGGGAATTCCATCTTAGAAAACTAGTCACCCCAAAGATCTAATTCAAATGTTTTCATGACCAAGCCAAAAAGTGAATAGAGGAAATACACTCCTCTTCCTATATCTTTGGAAGCCGCTAACATAATGGCTAATCCACCCATAAAATATCTTAATAAAAACAATCCTAAGCCCTCATGATATAGATAAAATCAATACTATCAATATCATAGAACTTGAGGGCATTCTACTAAGCGATGCCTAAATTTTAAAAACTTTGTCCAAAATCTCATTGATAATGGTGACATCAAAATTAAGGATGAATAAAATGCATCCTCATCCATAGATGAACTAGAAGGGATATGTCAAGATCATGATCAATCCCTTCCACTCCCAATCTAAGGTGAAGACACCGATCCCATTGTCCATGGTCCACCTATTTTTAGAAAACCCCTCTTCAATGATTAGTCCATTTATGATAAGCCTACTCCTCTCTCTAATGCATCTTTCCTCCATCAGTCTATCTTCAATGAGCCTATTGTTTCTCCACTATCTTCCTTTCACCCATTCGACCAAGTCCACCATTTCCACAAGTCCCTTCGTCCTAAGGCCTCCATTACCAAACACAAAGTGTGGAAGGTAATTACAAGAAATAATGTCATCCAATAGGGCCTATCTATGGCCTCAATAAAAACATCATATTTTAGCAACATCACATCATTTACATTAGAGTCATTATTGGGGGTAGTGCTAGTATTTTATGCATTAGGATCATGTTCAACACTAACAACTAAATCAAAATTTGTGTTTAAATCAACGTCATTTATTTATGTTGCATATCATAACTATGCCTACCTTTTTGAGGATCCCTCCTATTCAAATGTCAACCAATCCTAAGGCATATATTTTGATCCAAGACAAAATGATGAAGTCATAATAGAGTTCTTACAAGATTTATTATTTGATGATTATTAGAATGAATATGATCTTATCTCAAATGCATGTGCTAAAACAAACCATAGTGATCCTTTCACTAATATTGAGGAAATATTCTCTGATATTAAAATTGGGTATCCTAGAAACCTCTATGAGGATCATGTTGCCTGGGCACCACTCACTAACCTCATCATACCATCTCCCTTGCCTTCATCCATCATGGACCCATTTATTCCTATGGATAATCAATTAATCACATCCCTCTATGAGGACAAACATGATCATACATTATTGGACTCCTCCTCAAGTAATAAAAAATGTGCCAAAAATATTAAGGTCTAAGATCATATTCAAAAAATCATGCATAATTTTGAAATCTCCTTTGATCTAAGTCAAATATTCAGCCTACTCAAAAATAATCTTCCCTTAATGAAAATCTCTCTGATTTGCTAGGGCACCATCAAATTCAAAATAATTATCTATTAAATCAAAAGTCAAATTCCTCTAGTGAAGCCCAGAATTAAGCATTAGGAAGCAATTAAAATCCAATCATATTAGTAAATCAAAAATTATTTCAAAAAGTGTCAAGATAGCTGATAATTTTCCAATTAAATGGATAAAAGAGAAAAACAATCCAATGATCTTGGATCACTTAAATTATTTTGTCATATGGCACCTATCAAAAATAGAATGTCTAGCATCTCCAATGATGTATGCAATTGTCAGTCATTCTTCTTCATCCCTTGTCACACCATCAAGTCCTATACACCGCCATCATATCCTAGACCTAATCTAACCCATATCATAAATTACCTCCCTAGGCAACTTGTCTCTCAGAGAGGCTATGAAGATACTTGATCAAAACATCTAGAGGAATTTAACTCATGAGTCAATAAAGATCACAAAGACATCAATACATCCAACATCAACAACATGGTCCTAGCATGACATCTATCTAGAGCAGGTATCAGTTGAATATCATGAACATGTTTGTGTCACTACATCTCACATGCCTCTAATAATATGAGATGCCATAAATCAATAATAATGATAATAATAATAATAATAACAACAACAAAAACAACAACAATAAATCATAAAAACCATAAAATCTAAAACACCCCAGTCATCTTGTCTTGAGTCATAATCCTATTTAGGTCCATATCCTTGTCGAACATTTTGATCATGTCCAACTTCACATCATACACATCATTTTGTCACATCATCCAACCCATCTCTTATTGCTCATCCCAATCCAATCAACCTATTTAATTTTCAAAGCTTGGTCACCCTTTTTACACATATCAACCTCAATATCAGATCAAATTATCAACTCATCATTGTCTAACCATCCAAACTTGAGCAAATCCCATCTACTTACATTACTGAGCTACTATTATCACATCAACTTTGGTCAATCTATGACCTATTCAAATATTATCCTTGATAGTCTAAAACCTAGCACCCCTCAAATCATGAGCTTGTCTTTGCTCTCAATCAAAACCAATCAAGTTTAGGGTTACATTACCCTCTCCCATCATCATCAAGCTAGCTTGCTTACCTTAATCAAATTTGCTCAAGAGCACCTCATCAAAGTCTCATCACCAAAACATCATCCTTTGATCAAAGAAATATTATTAGTCTTTTATCCCTCATGTCATCTAATCATCCATCAAATTCAATGTCATGGCTCCTATCTTGTCACCTTGAGTCATAACCTGATCACTCATCCCATAGTCTTTTCATCAAGACAACAGATAAGACACTGGTTACATAACATTAAGACATCATGTAGTATTTATGTAGATACTTGTGTGTCTTACTTGTATGGTCTTTGCTAATGTTTGAAAAGTATTTTTTATCATGTATATATCTACATTTGTTTTCTTGTCGATCTCTATGTTTGTCTACTTGTCTGCATCTGTTTAGTTCTATTTGTGCATATATTTGTACATTTTTTTCTTTATACAAATAGCATATGGCACACATGTTAGATAGGTTCATTATACTGATCATGCATTATGCCATGTGTTATTTGAACACTTTATTTTTATCTTTGTGTCTTTTTGTGTCCGACCAATATGCACTTTGATAAAATAACATCATGATCACATACATATATCACGATGCATATTGCCAAGTGTTACATTAATAAGGATTGATTAGACTATGATGAGATTTGTTGTAACGATAATGGCTTGAAAATAGCCAAAATTTTCATCACATCCACATCCCATCAAATAAATCTTGATCACTTGACCAATTACTTGATTCGATCACGTCGATCATGTCTAACTTCTAGTATCCAATCATTTTTCCAAGTCATCTACCATCGACATCCCAAATAAACTATCAATTGAATATCCACGTCTAACATATAAGTCCCATCATATACTATCACTTCTACCAAGTCATTATCATCATTATCTATATATCCTGAATTACATTGGCTTGAGGTCTTTTCAGACTAGGTAGGCAACTCTTAGTCACATAAGATGATTGAGGTCAGATCGGCCACCAACATGCAGTCTCTCATCATTCATCAATCTTCCTCATATTTTGTCTATCTATTCAAATCATTCATCATCATAAACCATTATCATCAAGCCTTGCATTCATCAAATCCTTAAGCTACATTATCATCAGTCAAATTGATCAATCACCATCCACTCAATCATCACCTTCTAATATTTTCATCAATCACTTGCACCTATTGATTGGGCCTAATAGATCACTACATACATATTTTATTACATCCATCCTCAATTATTGATCAAATTATATTTTAGGGAGATGTCTATCCCCATCAATCATTAATCCAAGACCTGCAAATCTCTCAGCCATGCATTTTTGATTGGGATACATTGAAATATCATGACTCTCCCCTGTCGCTCTTTTGTTATAGTTGGTTCCCATTTGGGGCATGTATATAATTGTGACATCATCTTCTATTTCTCACTTACATGTGTATTTGTTAGGGGCATCGTTAATATCATCAATGTCATAGCTCATTGATTGGTAGCATTGCTTCACATCCACCACTATTATTTATTCACATCCAACATATTTATTTTGATACACCTTTCATCCATTCATCATTTATTCTCCCATCCATTACATAAATCTTCCCATTTAAGGAGAACTACATCAGATGAGGTCTTTGTAGACTATGTAGGCATCACATGGTCACATAGAATGCTTGAAATCAACTTGACCATACTAACCAAGTCTTCCCATTTCATACTTTGGTCACATGATCTTATCATTTCTTCTCCATCATCTCTATCTTATCACTCAAATTCAACTTTGAGCAACATCAGTCAAATCATTATTTTCTTTTGGCCTGATGCTCTCCCAATAGGCATCCTTTCTTGGGATATGTTAAAATCCTATGGCCTTTATTATCTTGGTTTGCATCTCTCCCAGGCATGCATCCTTGCCAGGGATATGTCTACAACTTGCAATCTTTTGTCTTATCATCACCCTGTTATGATTGGTTACCATTTGAGACATGTTGATAATCATGACACTACCATTTTCTCCACTATGCATAAATCTTTGCCTAGGGTATCACCAATTTGTAGCTCACTGCTCATATCAATTTCATATTCTTCGTCATCTATCACATGTTTAATGTCCCAATCCCTTGTACATTTGTCCATCCCACCCCTCATTTCTTATTTTTTGAGTGGCCATCCATCTCATTCTTCTTCGCATGTTCCTTCGAGATGCATCATCCATCCTCATTTACTAACATCCATGACTATGTTTCTTCTTTGAAAGAACATTGCTCCTTCCACTTTGTCTAGTCATGATGCCCTTTCAAAGAGGGGGAAAATGTATACATCTAAATTTGTTCATCTCATCTGTCGTCACTAATATTATTATTAGTTGACACTAATTTTATCATTCATTTCATCTAAATGTCATATTATTATTATTCTAACATTCCTTTTATATTCCTACATTTACTCTCATCACACACTAACCTTACCCTTCTTCCCATGTCTAATTAATCCTTCTTCTAATAATCCCACTTATCTCCCAATCATGTCTTAGTCAATATTTGGAAAATTAAAATTCCCTCACCTAACCCCTTATATGCCTACCATTAGGATTTCTTACAAGCTTAGTCTCTAATTCTCACTTAACCTCCTTCTAATCACACTTTGACTCTTCTAATGGAGTCTAAAATCCTCCACCATCATCTCAAATCTCTAGAGGGTTCTTCTTTAGAATGATCTAAATAATTTTTAATTCTTTAGAAATCTATCTCCATTCTTCTATTTAAACAAGCCATCACTCCATGCAAAGGCAATGGGAGAATTTGGGGCATTCATGCCAATCTTATGATCTTGAATCTATCTTACCAAACTTGTCTATTGTCAAGCAAAGTCATCATCTTCCATTGCTACACGTTGTCAAAATTCTGAGTCTACAACAAAGTAATCCACTTGTCTTGGGGTATCATAATTTGCTTTGGAGGTAAATTTGATTGCATAATGAAGGTATAATCAGCTTATTTCCATTATTATTTGCATTCATTTTCCATACCTTGCCCAATTAGAGGTATTACTTTGAATTTGGATTGATTTGAAGTGTTTTATTGCATTTGAATCCTTTATCCAAATTCCTACAATACACCCTCCTTGGTTTCAAAGATATGAGTGGAAGTAGATTCAACATGGAGAAATATTTCAATTTCTTTGTATCCCTTTTATGTTTCAAGCTACACCATACCGTCTTTGGTAGTATGTTATTGATCAGCTTTGAGAATAAGCTCTCAAAATAGATCACTAAAACTACTCTCCAGTAGTGAAATTTCAAATTTGTTCTAAAGTTCTCTCTACAACTCATATTTATTATTCCTCAAGTGTTAGGTCCCATCTAGAGCCTCTTACCAAAAACTTGAAAATTTGCTTAGAGATTTTTTGGATTATTTCATATCATGGGAAAGAATTTGTGTCCTAAAGGAGGTGGGGGGTTTTGGGTTTGGTTGACATTAGTTCCAAGGGCACTGTGTTATGCACAAAAATTATTATATGAACCATTAAAGGTGTTGAGTCATGGAAAATTATGATTTGTCATTGTATTGTTGAGGCTTCTCCTTACATGTGCTCAACTTGGAAGGTTTTAAGGTTTCATAACCTTCTCATTCTGCATGTCCCAGTCAAGGTTGTTGGGTCTTTTGTAATGAAAAGTATTTGGAAATCTTGGGAACAAATCAAACCTTGGTTGATTTGGTGCATAAATGGGTTAAATGATAGTGTTTCTATAAGCCATCACTCTCTCTAATGGTCTCCTATCAGTAATTTACACAATGTCCCATTTACAGAAGTATCATGGGTGCATTCTCAATATTTTTAGAAGAGGCATGTGCATAGTGAATGATATATTCTACAAACTAGCTAGAACTTGGTTTTCTTGGTTTGAAGCTAAAGCTAAGTTTTGTTTGAAAAACAATGAGAAAAAATCCTATCAGGGAATTATTAATGTGATACCTCCAAAGATATTAAACAAAATCACAATTACTTTTGTTAGGCCTTGGTAGAAGAACTAGAAGTGGAATGTGGAAACTCCCTTTCTACACTGTAATCCTAACAAGGGACATGGATGACTTTCACCCATTTTTCCAATGGTTGACAAGCTCAATGCTCAATGGTCACTTTAGTTTGTTGCCCATTCTAGGAAAAGGAGGTTTCAAACAGTTTGGATTGTCATCTTTGAGCTGACACTGGAGCACTTCGCTTCATGCCTTATATATCAAGGATTACCCTTACATCATTTCCTTATTCATTTAGGCATTCCTCAATGTAAATGCCCACTTTGTGGCCATATTGAGACTCTTATACACTTGTTTTGGTTTTGTGTTAGGGCCCAATTGCCCTGGACTTGGATTCATGACTTTTTCAAACCCTTTCAGCTTGAGCCCGTCATTTGGCAAAACATTCTTCTTGGTGACTACCTATGCTACCTACAAGATACACGTAGATTTGTCACATTTTCATAGTGGAGATTCTTTTCTTTATTTGGAAAGAAAGAAATGCAACACTGTTTACTAAATTTATAGTTGAAGCTCACTTTTCTACTTATAACAAATCAATAGTTATTACGAATGTGTGTACAGATTCAAGTGCAAGGAAACAAGGTGGCTCTGGAGGTGACCCATCTCTAAACACTTTTGAGCCATTGGGTAAATATGCCTTGCATACTTGCATGTGGCCCCTCCTCATCTTCTAGGGAAGGTGTGCTGAGGGGAGGCCAAACAAAAAGTAATTCTCAATGTGGTTGCACGGTCAACATGGGTAGTCTCCACCGTATAGGCACTCACCTCCATCGTTGCAGCATGGCAATTGGGCTTCTCCTCACTCTGACAAGTTTTTGGGCCTTGCCTTGGTAATTTTGCCCCCCACAACTACTATAGATGGAGCACAAGACATCACTGAAGAAACTATGGAGGTGAAGAATAACAAAAACACCAATTGGGATCCCTTAAGGGAGATGCTTCCCAGAGGTTGGTTGGGGAAAACCAAACCACTGAGATCCACCTACAACTAGTCTCTTTGCTATGGCTGCCTAGATACTTTCTTTATACTTTTTTTGTTGTTTTAGCATTCAATCTTATGGATAACATTTTGTACCCTAAATCTTTTTATATTTTGACCTAATTTGTTGACTTTAAGGTGTACTTTCATACATCTATTTTTTCTTTTTAATTAAGGAAAATGCAAACTAATATAGCTTTACTTATTTCAAACCAAAAAAAAAACTTGCTACAAAATTGCAAGAAATAAAACCAGGGTGGGTATATACCAGATCTAAAACTACAAAAAAAGAAAAGAAAGCCGACACACTAACAAAACTTCCTACGAAATCCCAAAATTCAGTAATCAGATAATAAACATCAGAGTTGAAGCATAGAAAGACATCTACTATATTCACCCATGCAACCATACAATTCATAAATTTTACGCTTAAAAAACTTGAAACTTTAATCACAGTAGACAAGGAGTAATGACCATTATTTTAGCTTTAAGGAATCCATGGTTGTCTATTCAAAACCCTATCAAGTTAAACTCTATGAAATAACACCACTCAGAAACCCAAGGCAACTGCCCTTCCTTTGTATGGCTGGTGTTATTGCAGGACATGTACTAGACCAGCCAAACCAGGAGCGATGAAGAAGGTGGTAAAGACCAGCCAGACCTGTGGCATTGCTCCATCAAGAATTAGAACTGCCACGGATATCTGCATGACTATTTCCCTGTGCAGGGTGGTGATATTCTCCTCCGACCACTACGTTGCAATCTGGACATTTAGATTTTTGCATTGGCCCTCCACACTCCCCGACAACGTAGAAAAATGGCCGTTGGGACATTTGTACCAGTGCCCTTTTCGCCCCACCTCCCTTGACATCGCTTCCACAACCTCCTCATTCAATTTTGTTCCACTCAACAGGTTCCTTTTCATTTCCTGAGTTTTTACATGGCCTGGGTTTTCCTCCAAAATAATTCTGCAAATTTTCAACCCTGTTTCGATGTCATATTGCCATGAATAGCAAACAGACGCCCACTGCAGCAATGATTCAATGGCCAACTCGTTTTCTGCTTTCGTACTTATGTTATTGCTGCTGAAGTTCCGAAATAGTTCTGGAAGCTTTTCTTGTACTTGCAATTTATATGAACTGCGTTCTAGGATGAAGCAAAGATGGTATTTGGTTCGCTCATAATCCCTTAATCCACATCGAGCTTTAGCCATACCCAAATGGGCTTCAAGAGACCCTGGATTGCACTTAAAAGCTTTGGTGAATTCCTGTACTGCTTCATAATAGGATTTTTGCTTCAACATTTTATTCCCATTCTTCAGGTTTTCGAATCCTAGAGTTAGCTTCTTGACTTCTTCAATATACTGCAGCCTTGCCCTGACAATGTTGGAGTATCGCAATGATTTTCTGATAGGTGATCTACATTCAGGACTGCAGACCATTTCATAAAGAAAGAATTTGTTAACTGCATCTCGGCCAATTCAGAGATTGCAAAACAAAAAAGAACCGAATTGAAGTTTTGAATAGAGAGATGGAAATTATATAGATTATAACTTACCATTGTTTTAGCTTGACAGCAACTGCACCAGGCTCAGCTTCAAGGACATTATCGTCCATATCCATCCATGTATCAAGTCCGCTTACTTCAAATACATGCCCACAGTCTATAAGCTGAACAAAGCTATCTGAGAAATCGTATTCCTCTAAACTCATCTGCGTAATGACATCGACATGTTTAGGATGGCAGGTCCTGCAATACTTGGGACACGGCTCCCCGCAAAGACCTATACAAGGATGCCCGCAACTTAGAATTTCCTGGCATGGCTTGTCACATGGAGGTCTTGAGCAAGTTTCATGGCAGAGAAGATCACAAGTATAATGCCGGCATTTCCATTCGCATTTTTCCATGCAGGGAATGCATAGTGCTCCACATATAAGAATACAACGGCTGTGCAAGCATTGTTTCTCACAAGGATGCATGCACGGTGGACATGTTTCTGCACAATCGGCCATGCATTGGTGACCACAGGGGAGATCCCTAGAGCATCTTTGTTTGCATGGTATGTGGGATGTGCCTTGCTTACATGACCCACAAGTTCCTCTGCATATATGCTCGCAACCAGGCCTCAGAACCTTACCACAAGGCTCTGTACAGGAGGTGGTGGCAGGGTTTTCACAACAAGGCAAAGTTACCTTATGGCCACAAGGCAAATCCTTCAGAACTTCTTGTCTACACGGTGGGCAAGATATTCCACATTTAGAGGGGCATGGATGACCGCAATCAAATCGAACATCACATGGCTCGGTGCAAAGGCCATTTAGCAAAAACCTTGTGTACTGGCACCCTACATGGAGGACAGTCTTCAGGGAAATGGCAAATCATTGTACACTGATGACCGCATGTGCCTTCAAATTTATTAGGACAAGGCTTGGGAAACATAATTCTATCATGGTTTGAGGGGTGACACCTCCTTGGGCAAGCATGACCGCATTTTAACTGATATTCACAGGGCCTGCTGCAACCTCCATCCTCCACTTGCTTGAAATGTTCAGCTTGTGATACTTTTGTTTCTGTTCGAGGATGGTTTTGACACACCAGTGAAAGGGCGGGTCCAATGGATTTGGTGCTTGCCAATTTCTGAATAACCGATTCCCATAGAGAACTTTTAGAGGCTAGAAGCTCTGCGTTTCCAAAGATGTATAGCCCCATTTTGGCTCTTGACAACGCCACACACACTCTGTTTGACACTTTCAGAAATCCAATATTTCCTTTTGATCCTCCCACACCAATCATTTTATTGCTCCTTACCAGAGATAAGATAATAATTTTGCATTCCTCTCCCTGGTAATTATCAACAGAGCAAACTCGAGGAGTTACTAATGATTCAGCATTCAGCCTCTCTGTTTTAGTCTGGCTAAGAATACAGTGCTTGAGATTTTTCTGAATCTCGCTCATCTAACCTTTGTACATTGTCAAAATTGTTATGTCGCTGTGTTTATATCCTTGTCTGAGGAGATAGAGGCAAAATTCTACAATCAACCAAGCTTCCTTCACATTCACTTTGCTTGTGGCTTCACTTTTCTCCGATTCCATAGCTTTATGATCCAAGAAAAATACGTTGTTTTGAATGCCCTTAATATTCTCAAAATTCATGACGCTATCATGATCTTGCAATGAGGGATACAGGTCTGATATTAATGCGGAGATTGAAGGCCTCATTCTCCTTTGACATCTGAGAGTCACGTGTTCCACCCTGCCTTCTATCAATCGCTCAAAGAGGGATATCTCCAGCTTGTGCTTGGTAGCCAACTCATATTCAGCAACAGAAGGACGCAATTGCAAGTGATCTCCCAACATAATAAGATGTTTGGTGAAAGATCCGATACAGGGCAGAATGTTTGCCTCCAAAACCTCAGCAGCCTCTTCTATTATAACTATTTCTGCTCTCAGGGCCTGGAGAATGTCATAACTTTTGGCAGCTCCAGTGGTTGTCATACCTATTACATTGGATTTTCTTAAAATTTGGAGACAGATCTCATTATCCATCTGAAGAAGCTGACCACACACATCTTTATAAGCCTCTGCCAAATGCTGAAATTCCTCCTCTGCTTTTTCTCGAACTTGATCCAACCAGAATTGAAGAAGCTTCTTTCTTGATTTTTCAGGTAAAATCCACGCATATTTAGAATCTAAAATTTCATCCATGCCTGATACATCTGTCGGAAATTCATCTGTAGGCATAACTTCCTCAGCACTAGAATAATCAGGAGCGTCTTCATCAGCACAGGAATGATCCCTCTCATTATCACTAGATTCAGGGGGCTCATTGGGCTGATCTACTAATGAAGATAATGCATTGCATGTAGCTAGGGGCAGGCTTTCCAAACCCTTTTGCTTCCCTTCACGTTTGCTACACCTCTGCTCAGCTACCTGATCTGAGTCTTCACTGACAGCAGAATGATAATCGTCATCGCCAGATCCAGCGGACTCATCAATCTGGTCTACAAGTGAAGAGAATGTATTGCGTGTGGCTAGAGGCACGGTTTCCACAATCTTTTCCTTCCCTTTATTTTTGCTACTCCTCTGCTTAGCTACATGTTCTGCAATCTCTGCTAACCACATTTCTTCTAATTTCTGAGATATTTCATGGTATGGATAGAGAGACTGTTTACATTTCTCTAAGGACATTTCCCGTAGCATTTCTTTGGAGACATGCCGTCGACTCATAAGGCTCAAACACCGTTGAATCTGCTGCTGCAAATTGAATTTAAACTTTCTAAGTTCTCTGTACCTGGATTGATGCGAGTGGGGAAGGGTAATTCCACGCTTCAGCTCTTTTAAGTTTCGCTTCTGCAAAATTTTATTAGTGGACCTGCTTCCGAGCTTAACAATATTGGGTTCAACAGAATAAATGGATTCAAGGAACTGATCCAATGCATGGTTTGTATAACAGATCACTAGAATAGGACCCAACTTCACATTAGAAAGCAGAATAGTAGCAATCTTCAAACCAACGTAGGTCTTACCAGTACCGGGAGGGCCCTGAATAAGAGCAAGCCTTTTTGTGATGTCTTGTTTCACAGCTTCCATCTGACTTTCATCCAAGCTACAATCCCACTGAGGCCATAATTCCCTCAAGATTCGGACTGTGCCAGTGCCCAAAGATCCCCTGATGTTAGGAAACGCACGCTGCAAATCATAGGCGTCCTTCGTTAGCCTCTGTTCGACATAAGCAGGTTCCGAGACATGGGGCTGCAATGACAGCAAATGCTCCAAGAAAGGAAGCTCTTCCATTTCCGGCCTTTGAAGGCATTTCAAAACGTGGTGATAGGCTTCAAAATATGTTGATGACTCAAACATTTCATAATTTTGGTCAAATTGTAAATTCAGGGACTTACCTTGGCTGCTGGGAATCAGCTGCAAAACAGCAGTTCCCATCATGTCTCGTTCCTTGAGGATCCCCCATACATAGCTACAGAACCCATTGCAGGAAATGCAGAGCAGTGAACCAAACCTCGATGGTTCTATTAAACTCCAATCAACCACCTTCTTCTTTGAAACTTTAAATGATATGCAATGCTCCACACCTTCGTTTCCGGCCTGTAAACCCAAGAATTTTACTTGACTATACCTTCTTACATTGCCTGGGATGAGATTCTTGCGGAAATCCTGAATAGCACGTCTTAATGATGCAAAGCAATCTTCACGGAGCAAATGAAATTGTGTTGACAAATATTCATCCACACTATTATAAGCCTCGCATACTCGATTATGTGGTACTGTGGTGAGACGCTGACAAGATATTTCCTCTTCGCTGGGTATTATAGGACAAGTTTTAATACATTCCTGTCAACACCCAACTAGTGATAACAAAATTCAAAAAATGTAAAAAAAATTCTCAAACAGCAGTCTAAGTAACCTAGTTTTTCTTCAGAGTATAATCTGATAGTCAAGCCATTAAAATTTAATTTTATAATCTTATTCGTACTCATTTAAACTTTAGGTTATTGTATTTTTTCTTTCATTAATATTTTTGTTTTGTTGCGTGGTGTAAGATTTAAAGAGGTAAGGATATATCTTCTGTCAAAATATGTTTAAGGAGTATTCCTAATCAAAAGATAAATAGTGATCGAATTAAAATAAATAAATAATGTAAAATCATAACTAATCTACAAATAAATTATAGTTTTTTTATGTTGAAGGTATTTTCAATAAGATTATGAAAAGTTTAAAAAGTTTTCCAAAATCTGGAAGCTGTTAAAACTACTTACTTTTGATAAACATTTTAAAAGAAACCTTGAAGCATCAAAATTGTTGGAAAAAATGAGTCATAACCGAACCACACTTAAGAGTCTGCGAAAAGGTTTTTTTCACATAAATATCAGTGGTTCAGGGAAGAGCTTAAATGCCCTATGCATTCCTCATTGATTATCATAATGTATTGGTTGTTTACCACTTTTGCATGTGTGAGATTATAAATAACATATAAGTTAAATGTATCTTTTGTATACGTGAATTGTAGTTTAGTGGTAGAGCGACTCAACATATAATTAGTAAAGCAACTTGACATACAAATGTAAAGTTCGAAATTCAAGTGCTAATTACTCTATAAAAAATAATGTAAAACATCAATTCCGTGAGATTTAAAAGTCTTCTAAGGATGAATGGTGTATATAATATTGAATCTTTTTGTGATATATCCTACATTGGCAAGGCAAGTAATTTACGTCGGAGGTGGACTACAACAACTTTTTCATCTTAGTGCTAAACTCGTCTAATAACATCTTAGTGTTAAACACATACATATTATCAATAAACTAATACACCATATTCTGCCACTTCCCCATTAGTTCGTTTGTTGTGTATATTGAATGGGTATATTGGAAAAATCTTAATAAATCTCAAATATTAATGACAGATATTGACTAGGCACATTCGCATTATTGAACAAGTTAAAACGAGAAACATATAATACACATTTGAATTTAACACTGATGACACTAGAAAATTTTCCAATGGGCATTGATTCAAGTGGCAAGTGTTACCGATGGACAAGAACAATGTTTTGGACAACATTTAAATCATCGACAAGTTTAGCAGTTAGCAACATCCTTTGACCTAACACAATAGCCACATATGAAGTAAGAATTAAGAGCTCCAACGTCTAGACCACTTCTATTAATTACACACATTTTCACTTAGAGGCCTTTACAACTTATATTTTACAAGTTACAAATAAATATTACTAACATTGGTCATCTTAACCATATGGTATGGCTAAGACATATACCTTGCAAAAGAGAAAGGGAGACATGTTAAGCGCATGTGTTAAAGGAAGTGCTTGTGTATGAGTTGTTAAGTCATTAAAAGGCCATCATAAATAATAGTAGCCATCATCATACGTAGAAGGGGAGATTATACTTTCCTTGTTCTTGGGCCTTGGGGAGATAGTAGCATGGGTGTCTTCATCATATGTTCTTCGGCCACCATTATGTGCTCTTCATTCTTAGGTTTTTCTAATTTGGATTTGATGTTCTTACCTATTTTCCCTAGTTAACATGGGTTTGCAACAAAGGATTAAATATATACAAACTTTTTCTAAATATGTAGTTTTTTACACAATGAAGGCTTCAATGTTTTATTACATACTTATTTTTTAGTGTTTTATTTTGTAATGTTAGATATTTATTCATTTATACAAAAAAATTGTCATTGCCTTTCACCATCACTTTCCAACTCACTTTGAAATATTATGTTTCCTTCATGAATTGTTATGACCTTGCCCTTCCCACCACTGTGCCATTGTTCAAACTCAGTGCGAAACTGAACATCTCCTCCCCACATAGCTCATTGATATATTGTATGAAGGAACATACTACTTCATTTTCCACCATCACCTCCACCAGAAATATCATATTCTTTTTGCTTAATGTTGCGTGCACAAAAAATGAATCAAAAGTGATAAATTTTGAGGAGAGAGTACCACTCTCAACTTGCACTCTTTTTACTTTTTAAAAATCCACTTTACCAACACAAAAACTTGCATCCCTTCTAATATAACTTACACCTTTGTGACAACTATGAATTAATATAAAATAAAGAAGCATAAAATGAAGAAACACTTTTGTAATGTATCAAAAGAAAGTAGTTGGTACTAAGGTGAAGGAGCACAGGGTAAAGAAACACTTTTGTGATGTACCTGAATTAGATTGGAAGAACACTAGTGCGATGTACTTTACATTGGTAAAGCAAGGAGTGGGTACTAAGGTGTCACCCTCCGCGTCAACAATGTAAGCGAGGTAATCTTCTTAGTACTAAGGTGAAGGATTATAGAGTGAAGGAAAACACACTATCTCAACAATGTAAGGATGGTAACCTTTTCAGTAAGCAAGGTAACCTTTTCAGTACTAAGGTGAAGGAACAGACTATTGTAAGCAAGTTGAGGAACACATCAATTGTATAAATCATATAAATTTTTAACAGAAATTTGTTTTCCTATTAAAACAAGCCTGTTGACCAAAGATTCGGTTAAAAACTGAGTTGTGGGCTACCAATCTTACCTGAGAAGTCCCTTCAGACTTTGCAAGGAATTGAAGCCTTTTCAATTTCTCCCGATATTCTACAACCTTCAAGAACTCTGCATAGATTTCATGCTTCTCGGCGCCTTCAGGAAGGCCATCAAGTGCTTCTCTAAGAGCCTCAACTGCAACGAACCTCCACCCATCCTCCGTTCGACTCTACATTTCATGGAAAAGATGAAGGAAGGGCCATATATCCTTTGCCTTTGGCTGAACCATGTTTCCAACATGAGCCTGAATCTGGGTGAGAAAAGCCGAGCCCATGAACACCCCGTATATTTTATTTGTATCATGTTTCAGTACGCTACGCCTGATGTCATCTCTAGTCACAAGCTTAGCTAATTTCAGGACAATGTCGAAAGATAAATAGCGGTTATCTACAACCTGTGTAAGAGCATGGCGGCCTTGATCTGAACTGAGATAAGAAATGAGATGGGTTGTAGGGATCGTTTCTTGGTCGTCTAGCCATCTCTCGATTTGTGATGCAGACTGTAAATGAGATCTATAGAAACGATTGCCGCTCATGTTGTTTATATGCTGTTGTTATCTGTTACCCTTTAATGGCCGCCGAGTGCGCCAAGGCTCCAAATCAGACATGGAGATTTTCTGGTAATTACACGATGCGCTATTAGACTAATTTTTAAATTAAAAAGTGTGACGGAGAATCAATCCTGCTTATGAATGACGCAACCTTAATGGGAAAAAGATGGCGTGATTCGAACGCAGACATGGCTGCGAATTTAAAGGGCGCTGTCACTGCTAGCTCGAAATTATTGCAATATTCTCATTCGATTTCTATTTCCAGATGTACGTTTTTCATGAGAATAATATTATCTTCCATTACTGTTGCGGCTTGGGAGGACAAGACAAGGAAAGGTCGGGAGAGCCTAACCAACACGCACTAACGACTGGCGTGTTGGCGTCAGTTGCTTGTCTTCGTCGCTCCTCACCGCGTTGACTTGTCAAATTGATTGACTTTTCAATGGTGACTTAACGCTGATCGCAACTAATCGATCTCGTCAGAGTTACCATTGATGCCACCGTTGAGTATCGGTCATCGCTACCTCTGACAGTCTTTGCAATTAACTATGACTGTCATCGTCATCTCCACTAACCACGAAGACATCGAGATCGTGAACCATGACCGCACAGGGGTCACTAATCGTGTCACATGGCACAGAGCCATTGTGGCATATGAATGATTCAATGGTAAACCCTGATTATCATGCCCTATTATCATTAGTCGTGAACCTCCTATGGCAAGTTATCATTCCTCACGAACCTCCTACTATTATTTGGGGAAAGCCTAAAGGCCAAACAAATGTCATTTATGATCCATTCATTGTTGGATCCAAGGTGGAGGGAGATAACTCAAGTGCAGGTGGTCAGAAGAAAGTCGGAAACTTCTAGATTTTATCCCAGGTTTTGAAATTTGATATAAGATGTACATTTTGATAAAAGTTGATAAACCAATCAATAATCTTTTTGAACGAGTCCATTCTGCCAGGGTTTATCATTTTGACATAGTCGTTTATATTTTTGATCACGGTAGATTTAGGGAGGCATAAAATGTGCATATGACATTGCATAAAACGTGCATATGTTTTAAGGTTAGGTTCAATGCATTAACAACTGATATGGTCCATTTTGTGGGTTAAATGTGCATATTACCTTGCACTAGGAATTTGACCAACGAAGGTCTAGAATCCCATCTGAGACAGAGCCTTTGTTTTGAGAAGGGCAAGTGGACATTGACTATTACCAACCAAGGAATATGTTGAACAAGGAAAGAAATAGTAGAGTTTTTACAAAATGTGAAAAAACCCATGACTTGTTAACAGAGACAAAATCCAATCACATATGAAGCAAGAATAGATATGGGGAAAAAAGGAAAACGCTTCACATAAGCACACTCACAGTGTGTTCATAAGCCTCCTTTGCATGAAGGTGCTAGAGAGCATAAATTATTCATATGAAAATGCAAATAAAAATAATGAAGATTCTAATAAATACTTTAAAAGGACATATGTCTTCAGTTTACCTATACCTACTGTTTCTTGGGCCCTGTTTCTCCTCAATAGAGGCCCACTATACATAAGGTTAAGCTTGCCCAATATTTTCTCTATTAATAAGTTATTTTTAAACATAAGGACAAACTCTCATATGCAAGGTCATATGCACTAGGAATTTGACAAACAAAGCTCTAGAACAGGGTAAAACAAGGTGTATAGGAGCCTCTATAGTATTGTCCAAGCTTTAATATCTTGAGCTCTATTTTTAATTCATGCGTTTATATTCATCGTTTCATGTGTATTTATGCTTGTAAGTGCCTAAATGTACTCTATTCTTGTTTAGAAGGTGTGTGGATGAAGCTTCATAATTCTTTGTGATGGGGTCATCATGTATGTGTGCTTTTAAGTAGATTGAAAGGGTTACTCTTATCATATTTCATGTGTTTGTGCAGACTTTCACTTTGTAAGAGTGTGTCAATCCATGTTTACTATACTTCCATTGTACTATATAGTGCATACTTATTATTTTTGACTTCTTCATTTAAAATGTTCACTAAGCTTATTAAATATTGCCATCAACCTCTTTGATAGAAGCTCCAATTGAAATTAATTTTTTTTCATACAATCTCCATGGACTTGATATTCTAGGGTTTAAAAATATTATTGCTAACCTTTGAAATTTACAAGAATGTTTTGATTCTTTTAAAGTTTTCAAAATGTAATGTATCCATTACATTTTCTCTATCTCATCTACTACATACAAATGTTTGATTAGCTTGTCCTTGAATCGCCACATGAGGTGTTGCTATGTTATATGGATTGTTTCCAAATGAATTGGTATGTTAGGTTTCTATAATGTGAAAAGACAATCTCTGCTTTGGAACGTTACACTATCTAGAGAAAATGTAATGCCTTCTCATATGTGTATTTCCTTGTTGGAGGATCATAACATATACTTTCAATATAGGGTGTCAATTTCATGAATAGTGGTTACCCTAATTATTTCATGACTATTATGTTATGTTGCCAACTACTCAGATTATCCTCCTTGTCGGCACACCATTGTACTCTCATGGTGACCTTTACGATAATTTCTTTAAGTTATTCATAAGTAAGGGTTAGTGTTGTAAAGCATATTCTTAACTTGTTTGACTACAATTTATTGTTTGTTGGCAACTAATACTATGAATGTTAACTCTCTAGATTTAAGATGGATGACTGGGAATTAGATGATTGCCTCAAATAACTTTATGCTGAGATCAAACAAATTGTATGCATTTTCAGCTACTACACTCGAAGGTGAATTTGAGTTATATTACTTTTTTGTTGATGCTAATCTGTTGTGACATGCATTGTGTTAGGAGAAAGAAGTCGATCAAAAGTCCTCATTGCATGCAAGGGCTCAGTTTAGACATTCCCCTCCCCCCTTCGGAGATCGAACAAGGGAGCTATATGGAGCATCAACCATTAGGGATGGTATTCTCATTATTCTAAGACAACCATCCCCTACCCGTGAATAACTAGGGGTGCAATCCCAGTGTGAGATTGATTCTTTATCAAATAATGATGCAAACAAGGGGACAACATATGTAATTTTATTGATGGTCTATGTATTTTCAATTCTTGATTTAATATTCTTGCTGCATATGTAAAATGCTCAATATTTGCGAACTTTGCATCCATATTTTGATTTGTTACATCTTTTTTAATATTATAGGAGGAGGGGGTGGAGCAGATCAAAGGTGAAGAGGGTGTCCATGCAGCACCCAATGATTGTTTTTCAAGAGATGTATGAGAACCTTTGGCTGCCCTTAATGTTTGATTGCTCCTCATGTTAAATAATGTTTCTTTCTTCCCTCTTACTACAATCAAAATTAGAATACTTTTGACACACCATATGTTTTTTTATTGTGTGTTTTAGTTGGAAAGGATGGAGTAGAGCCATGTGGATGTGGGTGATAGTCACCTGCATAATGACTTCATCCCTACAAATGTGCTCGTTTATTGTTCTAGATATGTTTGGAGTCACATTTATATGTCGACCTATGTGGCAGGAGGAGGTGGACCTCGATAATAACAATGATGAGGATGTTGATGGTGATTGGCTTCTAGACACTTTGCAATTTGAAATGGAGGAGGAATCAAATGCTAGAAGAACATTTGATTATCTTTAATGACATTATCTTATGTTTATTGATTTATGATTTTAACATTTTATTATGTTTGATGACGTTATATTTTGTTTATTGATTTATGCTTTTAACCTAACATGTCTTCCTTGTTGAATGATAATATGCAGGCAAGTATAGTATTGAGGATTGGGGTATTGCGAGGCAGAATATGCACCTTTGCTTTTTGAGGCCATATGGCACATTTAGAGCTGATGGTGGCCATCTGTTTTGGTCATGAGATAGACTTAACACTCATTGTCATAAGATTCATGGTCAGTAGCCCATTCTAAGGAGGCCCCCTGGGCATGCTGGAAGTGGGAAATGGAAGCCAAAGGAAGAAAAATTGTGAAAAGACAAACATAAAAGAGGTCAATAGAGCAACTCTTGAAAAACTAGAGCATCGGCAAGAGAGATAGGCTAGAAAGATCATGGTTGGCTAGGGAAAATGTCTCCAAGTTATGTTATCTCAATGAGATAGCCTTGAAGACTATCAATGATGAGATGGGTGCATATGGTTCGAGTGAAAACTTGGTACAGAGAAGGGAAGCCAGCATTCAGCGAAGATAGTATCATCAACAAATAGAGTGAGAAAGAGAACAAGTGGAGCAATAATAAGGTGCATGCAACAATGGACCTCAAGTTTAATGCATTTGTTAATTGGTTTTCACAAAGTTATAGCTAAGTTCAATTCAACTTACTCAATATTTACATTGATATTTCTGCAACAATCACCATTCGAATTTTAGAGGGATGACCCTCAAGCCCATTCTAGTGACGATGATCACATTATTTTGAGAGAAATGCATTTGTGGAATGGTAGATATTTTTTTTGAGGGGGGGGTACAAAAAAGAAAGTATGCATGATAGGTTGCCTCACTAATTGATATTGTACTTCTTACAATGACTTCCTATTATATGCACTCTTCTTTTTTCCCCCTACCTTTCTTTCAACCTTACCATTAATATTTTGCTAGTGTTGTATATTGTTATTGCATATAGACTTTTGATGGAGATGAGTTAGTGTAGTCATGGGCATGGATGGACCATGTTTAGGAGGTATGATGGTTACTTCTTATTTACCAAAACCGACAAGTTTATTCTTCATGTTGGTGTCTTATTCTTGCTTTTTGTAGAGATTTATAAACTACACATTTTCAAATGCAAGTAACCAGGGTGATATATGAATATATGTGCATTATGTGGTTGACCACTTCCACTTGTTTGTACTTTTGAAGAGGCTTAATGGCTAGGGCATGAATGTTTATATTGCCTTGTGGCTACTTCCTTGGACATTATTATTTATATACATATATTTTGGCATAATATGTATGACATGTATGGTGTGTGGTCAAACAAATTATTTAGATAGGTGATTTCAATACAAATGTTTTGTTTTTTATTTGTGTTGAATACATAGTTTTTTATTTATGTACGACTTAAGCAATGGTTTGGTGGTTAATTTACATTTATCGATGTATTGCACAATGATGCATGGTTGAATGATGCAATGCTTTTCCCATTTACTCATCAAATATTTTTTATATGTATGGTATGTGATGTTGTCGATAGGCAATCTATCATGTTCACATATATACCTTATTCTTCTTTCATTTTTTCACATATTGGTGACAAAGTGCACATGTTTTCATGTCTCTATGTCTCTATAAAATTAACCTTGGTGGGAAGGAGTGAAATATAATATTTTTATGCATGGCTTGTCTCCCTAATGTTGTTTTGTCTCATATCATGTATTTGTTTGTTCAGGCAATCGACACAACAACTGTCAATGTCTAAGGGTTGTGGTTCAAGGTAGGGGAGGAGGGGCGATGAGGAATGCAACAATCCAATACATCAGAATGACCATGGCACATGTAAATAATAATGGTATTCTCTATTGGTTTTTGGTGTTTCAAAGTAATTTGTAAATTCGTCATTAGCCATTGTAACATGTAGTACTTTCCAATTCACTTGACCACTTTTCTCATTTGTCAACAATGGGGTAATATAATGATTTCATTGTTTTCACTTAAGTTAAAAAACTCTATGTGTGTAAGGAAATTATTTGTAATATAAAAAATTGGACGTTCTTAGATTTTCAATATTCTCAAATAAGGTATTAATCTCATGGACCCTCATTTATGTCTAGTTTTTTCAGCTTATCAATGCTAAAAATATTGAATGTTATCATTGAATTTCATGTGTATTTTTTGCAGATGAAGTCTTGAATCTAGAAGAGAATGTGGCTTCCCAATTGCCTGAGGACATGGAAGAACTTATCGCAAAGATGAGATCAGAGAACACAATGGGTGTAGAAGAAAATCTTGGTTTTTAACTGTCACTAGCAACTCTAAAAAAATCACTTGAGAGGGAAAACTAGTTTTTGTCTGAGCTTCTTGACGATGTAAGGGCAAAGGTTATGGAGTTGGAAAATTTGCTCGCTGAGAAGAATGAATAGGTCAATAAGTTGCATTGTACACTTATCACATTGAGGGATGAGAAGATGGATGCTGAAATAAAGTTTGTCAATCTAGAAGTTGCCCATGCCTACACAAAATCACTCTGTGATGCAAGGGTGGAGACTGTGCAGGCCATGAAATTAAAACACAAAGTAATGGTTGCCATATATGAGCACCAGTTGTAAATTTTGAAGGCAAAGTTTGATATCTTGTTTGCACAAGACAATGGAATCTCTCCCAATAGATGTGTTATTACATAGAGAAACAATGATAATTAGTTATGTGCAATGACTTATGTGTCCGATATTCCATGTATGCTTATGACTTTGTATGGAAATCAATTGAAACACTTATTCAAATTTTAATCTAAAAAATCAATGTTATATTTTCCACCACTTTCTTACTTGATCTTGTGTATTTAAGTTGTTTATGAATGAACAAATGAGTAGGATTTCATCCTAATTGAAGTGATTTTGAACTTGGATTAGGACTTATACTATTCAAACTCTTACTATTCTATTTTTATGAGAATACACAATCAAGGCAGTCACTTAAGACACGTATAATTTAATGCATGAATTGAATTTGAATATTATAATAGCTTAAGGAGTCTTATAATACTCTATTATAAGTGTTAGAATGATAAATAATGTTCCAGGCTTCATGAACAATAAAAAAGAATCTCTCGGCCTGAGTGTAACCTGATAAACCCTAGATCAGGGTTTGGAGACAGGAAAAGAGCCATATTTCATTTGTAACTGGTGAAAATCTTCCAATATTTGGAAAGAGATGATAGAAGGTGTTTAGGATCCATTACAAGTATTAGAATGTGGTGAGAGGTCTAGTAAAATAATCCTAAGGTGATTGTGTTTAGAATTTCTATAGGTGCATGTTAAGAGACCTAGAAAAGTATGACAAATGGTTGTTTAGCAATATATTTTGACTCCAAATCATGTATAAATGTGTATTTATGCTATTTGATCACCATATAATGGTTTTATAATTAGTTCCAAGTGATTGAAGGTTTTATAATGTCAAAGAAGTTCATTTACAAGTTGACTATGTAGAAGGTAGAATCGACTTAGAAGGGAACGTGAATTGAAGGTTTGCTTCATTCTTTGACTCTCAATCTTATTTTAAGGTGTCTCAATGTTGGATAATCATTGTACAATGATTTTCTAAAAAAATTGGGTCATTTGGTGATTTTTTCCATTCAAAACCTATTGAAAAGTTGAATTATGCATACCTAGGCCTAGAAACTTCTGTGTTGTTTTGGATAGTTTTTCTAAAGAAATAAATAAACAAAGAGTCTACATCAAGATTCAATTTACTGTCCCCAAAATAGTAGTAGGTTTCCTTAAGAGAATTGATGTCAAGAAGTCTATCTATGAGGTTATATCATTCATATTGAATCTTTCCTAGGCCTTGTGAGTTGCTGAGTCAAGAGAGTGAATAGTTCCTTGTTTAAGTGTCACAATCAAGAGCCAAGTGGTAGTCAAAGTGAAAGTTTTAGACTTTAAAGAAAGATTATATTGAATATTGTAATAAAAAAGACCTATTTGTCATCAGATTCTCATCATATTAAACAATCTATAATACTTGAGAAAGTCATTTAGTGGGTTATTGAGTGAAACCAGGACAAATACATTCTTCTCAAGACCAAACAGTGTACTCACAGACCTGGGTATTAGTCCATTATTGACTATTTAAACACTTATAAGATACCATAAGAACAATAAAACAAAGGATGAATCATCCCAAGAAGTATGAAAGTGGAATTAGTATTTTTTTGTGAAATAATAGACGTCAAACAAATATGTAAACCTATTATCTTATATTATAAGCCTAATAAAGATCATATTTCCTAAAAGAGTCTAATCAAAGTTGGAGGAGCATAATATAGGGTTTAAGTCCAAAAAAGACAAAGGTAGGTATTGGTCTTTGAAGACCAATATTAAAAGATACTCTTTTTGATGTAGGAGCATTGAGAAAGCCACATTGTAAACATGTAAATAAGGTCATTTGTGATGAAAGAGTATTGTAGAAGGTCTTATAAGTGTCAAAAAGGAGCATGAGATGATTCCTTAGTCTTAAAATAGGTTAAATTTGGATTTCCCTCCAAAATGAGGGTTTGGATATTTGAATCATGATTTAAATCTTGTAAGCCCTTGTGAAGGGCATAAACCTATGTAAATGTGAAAATGCCTTATTACCTAGATAGGTGATCTCCTATGTTGAAAAAGACCAAATAAGGCATGTGCTAAGTTTGGACAAGGAAGTTGAGAGAAATTTGGACCTTTTTATTATTAAGAATGTATGTTTAGACATTGGATAAACATTAGAAGGTATGTACCTAGTAGAAAGAGGACCAATAAAGGCACATGTACATACACATATAAATGTGGGTGAAGAAACAAGATATGGAGAAGGGAAGAAGGTTTGGATACAACCTAAAATGGAGGTTTGTATAGGTTTGTAAATGTGTATTGGTATTTTTATTAATGAAAATAAAGTGTTTCTCTTATTTGAAGTAGTTCATTGTATTTTCTTAGAGCATTAATGAATAAGTTTAGATGATCTTATGATGAATACATGCCCAAAATTGTTAAAACCTTGATTGTGTATAAGAGATATAGAAAATTACATGAAATAAAGTTTATATAAATGAGGTCTAAAGAGTTTTGGGTTGCATGAAGGTTCAAGTATCATTAAAAAGGTAAGAACTAATGGAATATCATCTATTTACATTGTTATTTAAAATAGATCAATCAAGAACTAGTAATTTTTGACCAATAGTGATCTCTCAACTTAAGAACATAGTCAAAGTCACTCACAGTTGAATGCAGTCACATAGAATCACATTTAAAAATCATTTCAAATGATTTGGGGTTAGATTAATCTTTTTAGTATGGACTATCAACAATTGTATTCTATCACTTGTAGGTCTTTATAAGGAAAAGATAGTAAATTAAGTTTTTAAATCGAGTTCTTGTTCTATTAAGAACTGTAGACTTTTGTAGAGGATAAGAAAATCACTACTATAGTGATCATCATCATCAAGAAGGTTTTAATATTGTTTAAAAGGGTTACATAGTTTTGTCACCATTAAAGATATAATTAGGCCTCTAAACCTAAAGGCTCGAAATAGAGTTAAGTGAATTACTAAGGGATTAAGAAGAAACCAATAGGAAGGATTGGTTTCCTAATATCTAAAATTGAAATAGTTCTAGAGGAAGATCCTAAAGGACCTATTACAGTCTTGATAGGAAAACATATTTTTCATACAATCCCAAGGATCTAAATAGATAGAGGAACCAATCAGAATAGATTTGGGATAGAGTTTGGACCTGAATTCTATATCTTGAGGTTTTGAAATTAATATCGGTGTTTAAGAACTGAAAAAAGAACCTTACTAGTTTGGAACCTTATTTTGTTTCATAAACTACCATGTAGTCATGATCTTTAAGAATCTAATGTAGAAGTTGTAAGATTTACAAACCTAAGAAAGAATAAGGTGAATAAGGAAATATAATCTATGCAATACACAAAATTCTTATGTTTTTCACCATAATATGTATCAAAAGATAACAAAATATTAAAATGAATTCAAAAGGAACTCAAAAACATAAATATTTCTTCATAATGTCAATATACCTATATAGACCTACTTGCAAACTTCTATGTTTTCATATACAGTCATGGCAATAGTGCTCGAGAGCACATATAAACACTCACTTTATATAAGACAACACAAACACATATAAAGGAACATTATAAATTCCTTTCCATCCAAGGAAATCCTTTTATTCTTGATCAAAACATCAAACACTATTATAAACCTATGGTAAAAGATTAGAAGATTCTGGATCAATATGCTTACATGCAAAAATGAAGGTAGAATTTCAATGATACAATTTAGAATCAGAACTTCAAGTAATAGACAAACAAATATGTACTTTATTTAGCCATAAACTAAACATGTTCAAACATAATTGATTACAAGACTATAAACTATCTATCAATATTCAAAGATAATTATATATAACTGTACTATCCACTTTAGGAACTGTTGTTGTCATTTGATGGATCATAATCACCATTACTGTCATCATCTACAATGGACATGAAGAAGTATAGTGGTTATGTTCTTGAAATCCTTCACCTAGTCAGATGAGAGGAAAATCAACTTTGTGGGAGATTGTGTATCTCTTCCACAACACTACGTATGGTTGGGTTGGGCAAAGTCTGGAGGCATCAAATTGATTATTTTAATTATTGTATAGTTCAAAACATACTCAAAATGGTAGTTTCCCACCAATGAACATATTTTATACCTGATCCAGATGCACATACACATCTAGATCATTCTATACCTTTGTTGTTAAGAACTTCTCCATGAAGGGCCTTAAATAGCTTGGAATGATGCTAGGAGTATCCCACACATAGGGAAAAATGGCATCATCTGCTGGCCATTCATATGACCACTGTAGGTAGAAATTAGTATCAGGCCTATCAATGAATGCCACATACTCATAACTCACCATAGGAATGTGGTAAGAAGTATATTTCATGTTGAAATTCATAAAAACAATGACCCATTGTAATCTATCAGGCTAGATGAAATTTGTAGTGTATCCAAGCCCCCTCCAATTGATGGAAGCAACCACCACAGACCAGATGTGGTACATTATTTCATGTTCCACATTTAGCTCCTCCAATATTTTTTTCAAATGAATTTGTGGAATTCCTCTCTTGTTTCCACAACAATCCCCATGTTTGTAATATTATTGTCACCTGCCAAACAATTACAAAAATTATTTAGTGATAATTTCCAAAAAAAATCACAAATTGTAGTTAATTATTATGCATGTAGTAATCAACATAGTTAAATGTTATGGGTAGTCAACATGTAGTAATTAACATAGATAATTTTCAAAAATTTAAAAAAATGTTGTATGTAACTAGTTAAATTTCAAGTAAATGAAAATGCTCTGTATAAGTGTCAACTACTGAATAAACAAAAAGAATGATGCATAACATCACTAGTTAGTTTAGGTGTTAAGCATGTAGTAAAATCTTAAAGTACTCTACCTACAAGTGGAAAGTCTATGATAAATTATATATTCTCCATGGATTTAATATAAAAACAAGTATTTTGAATGTATTTTTATGTCTAGTGAAGACAATAATGCAAGTGGAATGATTGAGGAGTCATGGCTTCACAATGAAGTATTTTGTTTGGATTTGGGAAAGAGTTCAAGACACAAGTGAATGAATATGTAATAGAAAAGCATTGGAGATCCTTTTAATTGTTTTTGGGATTAGAAGCATTGTTCGATAGGATTAGTAGCATTTTTTGAGAATTAGTATCATTGTTCGGTGTTAATTGTGATGTTTTGAAGTGTAGTTTCAATAAAAAGTTTCCTATTAAAAGGACTATCATAAGGAGAAGCCTGAGTTATACCAATTTTGTATGTAAGGGCTCTTGAAGGTCATTCTAGTGCAAATAGGGTTTTGAGAGGTTTTATTGAGTTTGGATAGACATTAGATAAGTCTTAGATTCATAGGAAAAGTTGTATGATTCCTTGAAATGCAAGAGACCCTTAACCCCTACACCTAGTCCTATTTTAAGCCCATAAACTTTGGATTTTTTCATGGTTAATGGTGTTTATAGGGTGTTTAATAGTGGTAAGGTACAACCTAGTATGGATTGGGTGACTATCTGCATGCATTACTACTAGAAGAACTAATTAGAGTACAAAGGGCTTACTAATGTCGTAGAGGGTGTCTCATACCTCTTCAATGTGAGGGTGGCAAGAAGAGAGTCATTTTGCATGTTACGAAGGATATGAAGATTGAAATTGCATGTTAGAGTGGGTGGTTATGATAGTAGTGTGTAAAAGGATATTGGAAGGAGAATAAATTCATAGGAGGCTGAGGTATATAGCCAAGAAGATCAAGAAAAGATAAAAAAAGTTGTAAACATTTTTCCCTTCTTCATAAGTTTTGTATATGATTGTTATGTTGAATAAAGATAATAGAAAATGAAAGAGTGTTATTAAGAGAGTATGATAATTATCTTATTCTTATTGATTTGTATCTATTATTACATTTTTTTGCTTATTTTTAATGGTTGGAGTTTCTTATGACCTACCTATAGGTGTGAAAAGATAGGACAAACCCGTGAGAACTCTATGTGTTGACAGATAAGGATGATAGATGAATCATAAGTAGTGACATATGTTCAGAGGTGATTGAATGGTCCTAGACCAAAATCAGTATAGAGAGTTTGTATAGGTGATGACAGTCCCCTTAGAAGTTTGGTAAACCCTTAGAAGTGTACAAGTTTCAATTTAGTCTTCAACTAGTATTGAGAGTACTAAAAAGTCTATATCCATGCATGATGGAGCATTTAGTGATGAAGTATTGTAAAATATATATTGGGGGTGGTTTAATAAGGTTTGAGGAGCCATTATCTAAGTCTCAAAAGTGAGTGAAATTATCTAACAATCATTGGATACCACCTTGTTACTCCTTGTGCTTGCACAGTCTTAGTATTCATCAAAATTTGGTCATCTTGTCCTTTTGAGACCTTGAATGCTTGATTGAGAGAAAGGAACCTTTGGATATGTTGAGTGGTGTGTGGGAAGAACCTAAACAATCTTAAAATCCTTTTTTGATCCTATATTTATGTTGGAAGTACAAGAAGCAAGTGAATTTTGTGCATATAGTCTTAGGAAGACATCATAGTTATACATTCTTGATTATTCAGGCCTCTGAGGATTGAATAGGGACAATTACATCTTGAAAATAGTGAATCATGTTGGTATAGACCTGGGATAGGTCTTAGAAGTGTTAAAAAGTGTCAAAAACTCCAAAAATCCTTTTTTATGCATTCTCGGCCTTGTATAGGCCTACCAAGACAAAGGTGAGGGTTTCATTATTGCAACTCATGTGACTTTCATTCCCTTCATAGAAATTTGACAAAAATTGGAAATCATGTGTTTAGAGGTGATTTACAAGATTCAAAAGGTATTAGGATTGAGTGATGCCATATAATATGGTCTATAATGTTGTGTAAATAGACCAGGCCTAAAGAAGCATAAAAGAGACCTACTTCTAAAGAAAGAGATTGAGTTTAGGGGGTGTCTTAGAGAGTTAAGTCTTGAAACTATTAAAGGAGCTAAAAGGACCAAAAGGGTGTCCAAAAGTGTCATTATTTGGTAGAGATGATCTATATATCCTCCTAGATGAGGCGGTTTATATGTTTTTAGGGCTGCAATTAAGAGTAGGCTTGTATGAGCATTAGGGGAATTCAAAGGTTTTGGAGAGTGTGTGGATGATCCAAATGAGTCATTTTCAATCTGATATGATAAAAGGAGGCCATCTATGGTTAGTTATTAGTTTCATAGAGTTCCAATGAAGTTTGAGGTGTTGGAGCAAGGAGGAGCTAGCAAAGAGAAGAATGAAAGTGGAATGATTGAGGAGGCATGGTTTAGAGGTGAAGTTAATTGTTTGGATATTAAAAGAGGTCAAGAGGTAGGTGAATGACCACATGAAGTAAGAATAGGTTCAAAGAATGCGCCAAGCAAGCAAGTATCTACATGACAAATCCAAAAAGAGATGATGGAAGACATTCAAAGCTATATATCAGAACATTGAAGGCTAAAGATGATGGAAGACATTCAAGGCACTTGATGGAGTTATTTTTTTGACATGTGTGAGGCACTACTGCATGAAACTTGGCCTAGAAATGACTGTTACATGCCTAAAAATGTATTTCTTCAAGGATTTTCATTGAATGTGACTGAGTGAGACTTGGTAAAGTCCCTTGGAGCCATAAATGCCATGATAAATTTAGGGGAATATGCTCTTAAATCTTCATGAGGAAGGTTTACAATGATTACAACATCTTTTGGATAGTCAAAACACCTAGTGTTGAGCAAACATGCTATCAATAGTTCCTATCATACCTAATGCACCTGTAACTCAATATTGAAGGTGGGTTTGAGCTTGAAGAGGGGTGGAATAACTCTTTATAGGGTGATTGTGGGGTATTCAAACTATGATAGTAATCCTAATTCGATAACAAGGCATAGGATGGAAGGACATACTTGTTAGGGTGACGTATCAAGAAGGCTTTAGAGTCTAGTGGAAGGTGAAAGATGACAAGAAAATTCAAGAAGATTTCAAGAAATAAACTTCATGAAGAAGCCATTAGAGATGAAAGAAGGGGATTGACTGCAAGTATCAGATTTAGGTATACAAAGAAGGAAGTTTTAGGTATGCATATTTATTTAAATAACCTATGTGTTGTAAACTAAAGGTTTTTGAGCATGCATGTAAGTTGAGAATAGTTTTGACTTCTTGTATTTGAAATAATGTTCATATGGGAACCTAATTGCAAGTGTAATAATATGTTGTACTATTGTTATCTTTAAATATCATTCACAAAATCCTTTAATAGATAGTACATTTCTGAAATATGTTACCACATGTGGGCATTTTAAGAGAACTATTCACCTTCAAAATATGCTATTTATTTCTTCTTGGTTTCAAATACAATTGAAAATGCATCAAATGAATACAATTACATCAAAAGATATAACAATAGTATACTATCATTGACTGTACATGCATTTATTGTTGTTGTGTTATCACTGAAACCTACAAAGGGCTGAAATCAAGTTGCACTAGCTCTATTATGTCCACCCCTATCTCACTTTTCTACCCTATTAAGATCATCATCCTAGAATTATCATTTTGGATTATTATGAGGTGGGTTTTGAAAAAGTTTGGTCTCTTGCAACATGCTCTGATGTCTATGTATATTCATATTTTCTATGAAGTTTCTCTATCTTTGAGTGGATGTTCCATGCCCATCCTGTACTTTTTTGAATGGATGAGCCATCAGGGGTTGTGAATTCGATATCACCTACTCTGAACCTTGTTGTAAACATGTGTATATAATTTTTAAAGAATGACATATTTTCTATGCTTCTATCTACTGCACAACATTTCTCAAATATCTCTCATGCTCTACATATTAGGGCATCAACATCATCAACTCTAGCAATATATGAGATCTATTCATAAAATGAAAAGCATCCAATTAGAAATATAGAAAAATATGACTATGAGTAGTTACTATACTTCCACTATCATACTCCCTTAGCTAGTTTTTAGTGTCATCCACCAGATTTATTGAGATACCTTCTAGTGCATGGCTTAATCCTTGCATATCCATAGAAAATACACCATACATTTCAGTATGTAAACCTTCAAAATCCATGCCTTCTTCTCCCTCATTTTCAATTTGAACTTCATTGTTTATGACCTGGGTAATGGAAATGTATTACACAAATGACATTCACCTCGAAGTTGTCAATGCATATAGTATGGGGGGAAACAAACCTTACATGATACTCAACATAAATGTTGTTAATGCTGTCATAAAAAACATTCATTGTGGTTGAATCCTCTAGAACTACTTGACATGTCATCTTTCTCATTAGGTCCACCTTGACCACATGCTTGTAAGTGTCTTCTTGGAGTGAAAATGAGTAATTACACATTGACATGGAAGGCATTACATTGAAAACTTGATAATGCAATGCCTCATATTTCATACTTTACACCCATGCCATATGAGGGTCACTATTGTATAAGATAACATGACAATCTGGGATCTGTATATCCCTTACCCATGAAAGATTTTCAAGTCTCTCTACTTTGAAGTTCTTGTGGAAGCCAATGTCCTTTCATAGTTATTACCACCAATAATATATGTAAACTCTTGTTGGTAGTTGGTGAACCAACCAATCGACCCTATGACATGCATAAGTTTTTATTATGCTTAGGAAATGACATTTAAAATGGGAATAGTAAGACTATATAGCTACATTAGTGTCTTGCCTAGCATGCAGAAGTATTCGACAACATCACGACCACATTCCAACCCCATCTGTCTAGTGTTGTTCCCTGTATTCAACAAAATCAACCTGAGAGGAGTGATATCTTTCTAAAAAAATTCTAAACTCCTTTGTATCCATGTCCTCATTGCAATAACTATGCATTATGAACCCCAACTCAACAAACATCACACTTCTTACATCATCATAAGTAGACCTCACAATTGAATGTATCCTTGAATAACACAATGGTTTTGCATAAGTTAATGGAATAAGTTGTGGATGGTGTCTATGAACATCAAAATATGAACTCCATGATGCATGTAGAAATATCGATGATGTACCTGATAGCTTTTATCTCTGCATCGACATCATCCACCATGAAGGCACTACTTGTCCATTCAATGTCTTCCAAATGCACTCTTTGAAAAAGACTTTGCATCCATTGTCTTATGTTGGTAGTATAGGACTAAGACATAATGACCCATGAAATAGGTACACCTTCATATTTGGAATCAAATGTCAACAATGTGTATAATTGAAATTGTACAAAAAAACATTGGAACAACTACTATTATTAAAAACATCAAAATAAATAATATTATCAACTACTCTTATAAACATTGGCAGAATACCTTTATTGCATTCATCCCAAATAGTGTATCCATTGCCATTAAGCTACACTTCCCAAATATCAACAATCATTCTAGTTATTATGGGAGTTGGATTCCCAAGATGAAGGGGATTTCCCCATCCCCATTAAGATATCCCCTAATGTATCTTTGATAGAAAAATCACTTGTCAAGATTCATCAACACCTACTCCTGAACACTTTTTGCATCATCATCATTATGCACGTATTTTGCCTCCTTGATCAATTGTTATCTATTGTATATGTCATCCTTTCTGAAGAAATCATCTCATTGTGTTTCACCATTAAACAATACAAGTTTCTCATGCACCATCCCCTAGTGTTTAAGGTGGATAACATCATTATACATTCCCAACAATAGTAGCCTATAAACCCATTCATTAAGTTGGGGGCTGATGTAAGGAGTGAAAAAACATTTCTTTCCCTTGAACTATTCATATTGTTGGCCATGGAAATATTTGCATTCATTGTCTATGTTCTACATTATTGTATGTGAGAAGCACAAGATCAGGTCTATAGACCATGCATTGTGTGTTGAAATGGCAATGACAACCACACATTATATGCCTTCGACTTGACTAGCTACCCTTTATGAACTTGGACATTAAAGACTTATCTTTTGGTATGGCATCAATTTATTTAAAGTCATTGGGGCCATATGAACACCAATAGTTGCATGATTTTCATGAATGAATAAAAAGTCATGAAAAGTGAAACAATTCTACAGTAATGGAACATAATAACATCTAAAAAGACACTAACTTACAATTTATAGTGTGAGGTGACTTACATGACATATTCAGAGGTGGCAATGTTCTTGCTGTTAAGTTGTGGAGCTAAAAGCTTCACTAATGCAAATGGTGGATGTTGCTGAGTGTTAAAGTAACTGATGTCAGTCAGATCAACTGATGTCAGTCATATCCAGTTACATAACAACCAACATCGGTTAGGGGTCGGCCGGCATCGGTCAGATAGAAACTGACATCGGTCATCTCTAGACAGATAGAGATCGACATCGGTCATCTGTGCATTCCAGAACTGGTCTAATTTTAGATAGATAGTTAGTTTGCATGTAAAGACTAATTTTAGTCTTGAGTCTGTGTTTCTAATTATTATTTGGTTTGGGATCTATTTAAGAGACCGATGGGATGTATTGTAATTAGGACTAAGAAGGATTATATCCTCAAGTGCAAGACCAATTAAATCTGCAAGATGCAAGATCAAGAAGGTATCTGGTAAGCAAGGTTAGTTAGATTTGCAAGTGTGAAAGATCAAGGAGATCTGTTGGTGGAGGGAACAACAACTCGGTATTGAGTTGATTATTGGTTGTAATTTATTGAGAGAGAGAGAACTCTTGAGGGAGAATTACTGTACACCCAAGAGGTGTGGAAGAGTGTGATTTCTTCATTGTATTTCCTTCTGGAAGAGTGTTAATACATATTGTATTGTTTCTCATATCATCTATTCTTTGATATTTTTGAATTCTAGTTACATATTACTTCTGGTTTAATTCCATGTTTAGTTGCTTATACAAAAGTAATCAATTGTACTCTTTGGAGATGATCCTAACAGTTGGTATCAGAGCTTGGTTAGGTACACTAACAGGTGGTCAGAGCAAGTTAGTGTTTTTTGATTACAGGTCACTCACAAGGGTTTTTGTTTGAGTGGGAGTAAAGCAATGGCAAAAGAAAGTATGCTAAGAATGGAGAAATTCAATGGCAAGAATTATCAATTATGGAGGATGCAGATAGAGGATTATCTGTATGGTGAGCCTTGTCAAATGGTTGGCAAAGGGAAAGTGCAACTAAAATTGCAGACTGGCAACACATGGGTGTTGAAAGATGTCATGCATGTACCCATCCTAAAGAGGAATTTGATTTCTATAGGGAAGTTGGGTGATGAGGGTTGCACAGTAACTCTCACAACAGAATCTTGGAAAGTTTCCAAGGGTGCACTTGTATTAGCTAGAGGTAAGAAAGTAGGTACACTTTATCTATCTACTTGTATTACTGATTCTCTTTCTATTTTATCTACTTCAAATGTAGATGCAAAGATGTGGCTATGTAGGCTTGGTCACATGAGTGAGAAGGGAATGGACGTTCTTAAGTCAAAAGGTATGCTTTCAGATTTGATAGACCGAGATTTTTATGAGCATTGTATGTTTGGGAAATAGGAGAAAGTGAGGTTTCTCACAATTGGGTCAACAAAGAAGAAGCACAGGTTTGAGCTTGTTCATGCAGACATGTGGGGACTAGCGCAAGGAACTTCTATTGGAGGATCACAATATGATGTTTCTTTCATTGATGATGCTACAAGAAAGGATTGGGTTTATTGCATAAAGAGAAAATTTGATGTTTTTGACATATTTAAGAACTGGAAAGCCTTGGTTTTCAAGGAGAAGATGATGGACAGAGATCAGATCAAGGGGCTAAATAACTCTGAGTAGGGTAATTTGGACAAGGTTATGATCCAAAGTGAGCTTGTGAGTAAAAATCATCACTCATAGGAAAACACAGATATCGACATCAGTCAGGCAGTGATCGACGTCGATCAGGCAAGAACCGATGTCGATCCGGTGGAGACCAAATTTGGTGATGTTGGGCAGGTGGAAACTAACGTCTGTCAGGTCGGTCGCATGGAACTGAAATCGATCAGGTGCAAACTGAGAGATGACTGACATCGGTCACTAGCAGAATGAAATTTGGGTGGATAGTCAATGTCAATGAGTCTCAAATGCCCATGTGGAGGTCCGAAAGGGTAAGTAAGCCTCAATTTCATTATTCCCCTTCTTTATACTACTTGTTGCTCACTGATGGTGGAAAAATAGGAAGTTTTGAAGAGGCAATGTAGGTAGAATCTAGGAAACAGTGGGAGCATGGCATGAATGAGGAATTTGATTCCTTGGAAAAGAACCAAACGTGAGATTTGGTTGAGTTGTCAGCCAGAAGGAAAGCACTGAAAGATGAATGGATTCACAGGTTAAAGAAAGGAGAGAATAGACAGGTGAGACAGAAGGCCAGGTTATATGGTCTTGAGCAAGCTCTAGCACAGTGGTATTTGAGGTTTGACAGGTTTATGACAAAGCATGGCTTTAGTCAATGCCAATGTGACCATTGTGTTTATTTTACCAGGTTGGATAATGATAGCTACATTATCCTATTATTGTATGTAGTGTATATGCTTATTGCAGGGTCACACATGCAGGGAATTGCTGAGCTAAAGGTAAAAGTAGCTCAGACATGTGCCAGGAAGGATTTAGGAGGAGCAAAGAAAATCCTTAGCATGAGTATTTCTAGAGACAGGGAAAATCATACGTTGATTTTGTCTCAAGAGGATTATGTGAATAAGGTAGTGAGGTTCAATTTGCAGGATGCAAAACCAGTTAGCACACCTATGGTTGGACAGTTCAAGTTGAGCTATGAACAGTGTCCTAAATCACATGATGAGGTTGAGTACATGGTATGTACTAGACTTGATATTACCCAAGCAGTGGGAGTTGTTAGCAAGTTTATGGCCAATCCAGGAAAGAAGCACTGGAAAGCAATTCAGTGGATTCTCAGATATCTGAGAGGGACCAGTAATAGGTATTTATGCTATGTAGAGTCAAGCACTTCTCTACATGGGTATGTAGATTCAGATATGGCAGGTTACTTGGATGACAAGAGAAGCACCACAGGATATGTGTTCACTGTTGGTGGAATGACGATTAGCTAGATATCAGAGTTGTAGAAGGTTGTTGCAGTCACGGTGGCTACCAAAGATAAGAACCCTACAGGTATGTTAACAAAGTTGAGAACAAAGGAGAAGTTGAATCTTCATTCAACTTCTATTGGTCTTCTAGATTGAAGATGGGGATATAAGCCAGAAACAAATTAGAGGATGTTGCTCTATAGGTACAAGTACAGGTGCAGCTATTTATCTCCAAGTGGGAGATTGTTAAGTTGTGGAGCTAAAAGGTTCACTGATGCAAATAGTGGAGGTTGCTGAGTGTTAAAGTAATTGACATCAATCGGATCAACTGATGTTGGTCATATCGAGTTACACAACAACTAGCATCGATTAGGGGTCAGCTGGCATCGATCATACAGGAACTGACATCAGTCATCTCCAGATAGATAGAGACTGACATCGGTCATTTGTGCATTCTAGAACTGGTCTAATTTTAGACGGATAGTTAGTTTGCATGTAAAGACTAATTTTAGTCTTGAGTCTACATTTCTAATTATTGTTTGGTTTGGTATCTATTTAAGAGACCCATGGGCTGTATTGTAATTAGGACTAAGAAGGATTAGATCCTCAAGTGCAAGACCAATTAGATCTACAGCATGCAAGATCAAGAAGGTCTGTGGTAAGCAAGGTCAGTTAGATCTGCAAGTGTGCAAGATCAAGGAGATCTATTGGTGGAGGGAACAACAACTCGGTATTGAGTTGATTGTTGGTTGTAATTGATTGAGAGAGAGAGAGAACTCTTGAGGGAGAATTACTGTACACCCAAGAGGTGTGGAAGAGTGTGATTTCTTCATTGTATTTCCTTCTGGAAGAGTGTTAATACAAATTGTATTGTTTCTTGTATCATCTATTCTTTTTTGTTTTCTAAATTCTAGTTACATATTACTTATGGTTTAATTCCGTGTTTAGTTGCTTATACAAAAGTAATCAATTGTACTCTTTGGAGAGGATCCTAACACTTGCTATGCTTTCTAGTAACATGTGATTTTATCTTGCGATGTGAAACACAAAAATTTTTAGGGAATAACTCCCTTCTTGATTCTCCTTTGATGAATTCATCAACCCTATCATGCTCAATCTAGGCAACCCGCAAGTCTTCCTCATTGATGTAAGAAAAATTATCCCACTTTATATAACTGTAATCAAATAGACCCTCACCTAGATTCTATAGTGCAAGCCACATTATTTCTTCCCACATTTTTGTCATCTATTCCAAACTACAAGGAAAACATTTCAATGAATGAATTAGCAATGGAATTTTGGTATTGAGTGAATGTAATTTTACATGTAATTATAATGGAATTTTGTATCGATTGAATGTTATCTAGCATATGTTTCAATTTACAAAAGATAATTATTGAATAATGCATACAATATATGCACATTTTGGTCCAACATAATTAAAACATCTACACATCATCAAAATGGGTAGTCAGACTCATATGCATTGACAAACATGACAATGCCCTTTTTGGCTACATTTATTGTACCTCTCATTCAAATACATTGGTTTTCATGCATGATTCCATTTAACCTATATTGGGAAATTCAAGCTATAAATATATTTTACAATTATCATATGTAAAAACATTAGGAACTTCATGAGTGCATTTGAATATTATAAACACATCATGCTCTTGACTAGTTTTGAAGCTCCAAAATTTAGGTGATCCACAATGTCAATAGAACCAAATTATGATTACAACTATAATAAGTACATAATGTTATGATAATCAAGAGAGCATCTAAACAACATATAGACACCATATAAATAGTCAAAATAAAGTTTGCATAAATATATGTATGAAGTTTGTTGTTTATCGACAGAAGTGCAATAGATATACAAAAAAACTTTTCATGACATTTTTTCAACATTACATCAAGTAGGGGAAGAAAATGGTGAATAGTATGGAAGATACAAATGTGAACATTAGACAAGGGGTAAATGAGAATCGATGTATGTCAACAACTATTTTGACCAATGGAAAATCAGTCAAAGTATCAAAAAATTCATCTATAGGAATGTCTTCTAAATCAACCATGGTGAACTTTAGTCATATAAAATGTCCAAATTAGTAGTTTGAGTGTGTCTTGTAACACCCCATCCATAGTTCCTTTTTTTATGCTCTTGCAACCCTTCTAGACACCTTTTTGATCATTTCCAATCATTTGGAGCCTTCAGAATGATCATTCCACCTTAGCCAGGTAGTATTCCCCATGCCAAACATGTTCCCCTAGGTCCCTAGCCTATAAGATAGGAGTGCTCCATTTGGACTATACCACCCAATAGATAAGTGTCCTATTTTCAATGGTCCTATCCATTTTCACTTTGAGCCCCAATGGTCATTTTCATCTGGTCCTTATCCTTAATTAGGTCGGCCTAGTGTGAATACATTTGACCCATGACCAATTGTTCCCTATAAAAGCCCACTCAAAGCTCATTTACAAAGGAGGTGACCAAACTTGTAAAGCAAGTAAGAATACAAAAAAAAATCACTAAGGCAAACTTCCTTATTCTTTACACACAATCACCCAATACAGTTTCAAACCTAATCAAATCCTCATACCAATCCCTAGCTACCTCAAACACTCTCAATTTAGCATTTGCATTTGTATCACACTATTGCACAGAGCACACTAGGTGGGAGAACTACATATGGCTTGATCCCTCTTTGGAGTATTGGTATGTAGGCATTGTGCCCACACAAGGGGTGTAGATTTCACATTCAATAAATCTTACACACTAACCCCCCCTCTTTCTCAAGTGACTCAAATATTATATTATCAAGCATGATGGAGGGTTAGGGTTTGAAGACAAAATAAGCTCCATAGTGAGTTCCATCGACAACCAAAACTCAATTTGTGATAGGCATGCTCACACAGGCACAATGAAACTACCCAAAAAATTTTACATCTTTATGATTAGTTTGGACAACAACGGTAGGAATAGATAATAGTGTCAGACACCAAAGCATCCACTTTTCAGTGCTCCTATCCTTTCATCGAACAAAATCTAGATTCAAGTTTACAATACCTTCCTAGTCTTGCATAACCATCTTCAACATTTGTATCAGTTGTATTAGTTTATTTTGCAGCTAAGTTATATTTCTTCCTATTTATTGCTATTTTTAGAAAGGTAAAAAAGATAAATAATTATACAAATCAGGACTATATTTATTGCTATATTTTGTATTGATGTATTAATCTAGACCCTTAACTAAAATAGGAATAAAAATTCATTATTACCAAATAAGTTAAATCATTTGGTGAACCCAACTTACTTTGTTTATTCATAAAAACCCTAAAAATCCGAGGGAAAATTCCTTGCTGATTTTAGCAATAGTCTTCTAATTTTTCCTGCATATATAAATTAGAATTTCACATTAAATTTTTAAAGTTCACCATAGTAAGTTTAAAAATAATTTCTTTCAAACCCTAGTTGAATATAATAGGTCCCTATGCTTTTGAGGTATCACCTTACATGCTATTGAGCTTCATATCCTTTTTATGCATATTCCAGTTTGTTTTTTTAATTAAATCATATTTCACATAAAATAAAAAATGGATCTCACTTATTTCAAAACATTTATTGCAAACAATAAGGAGTCCATACTCGGTCCTATCATGTATATAAATGATGAAGTTTACTAAATGTTAATGAAAAGCTTCATTCTTTCCCTTTCATGCTTACTTTTTATAATATGGGATGATATTAAGAAATGTATTGCTAAACATGTTAAGATCCATTTCCTTCAAAGAAATGTTTACCTTTCTTTAATACAAGGTTTTATTGTTTCTTTTACATACTCTCTCTCTCTCTCTCTCTCTCACACACACACACACACACACACACACACACACACACACACACACACACACACACACACACACACACACACACACACACACATTCAGAATAATTTTCAACTCTTTCTTGCTAAACTTGTTAGAAATTTCATGTTATAAGTCAAAGTTTTTTATGCATTAGTGTAAAGTTCCATGTTCTCTATCCCTTTTTTGCTATCTCTCATGTGGAATGTTATTTTAAATCATATTTATATACAACTTATAACTCCAATTACATGCATTTCATCCCACATACATGGTTTATACCTAGATGTATCTAACTCTTTGGCTACTTTTGAGTATATCCCTATCACTACTATACATAAAAAAACACTAGCAGTTATATCTATTCCTTCTCCCTTTAAACTTGGTTCACCTAGATCTTATCCTACACCTATTACTAGCTCTATTCATATATTATATCATGTGGTACATGTTATCACCCAAATTTATGAAGATAGGTAGGTTGATTACACCCATGGCTATAACTTTATCACTTAGGTTCGTACCCTTTATGATATAGTTTTAGCTTCTCCACCAGTTATAGTTCTTCTTCCAGTTGAGATTCAGACATAGCTGAGGCCTCCCTCGCCAACATAGAGAATTCATACACTTCCATGGAGGCCTTTCTTAGAGCAACCACTACATCAGTGATAGTTTTAGGACTCTAGATAGTTTCTATCTATAGTATTCACACCCAGGGAAGTATCATTGAGGTCTCATGCCTCTACACATAGAGTACATTTTCAAAGAGATTTTTCTGCTACCAAATGGGTCCCTAAGAGCCCCATAGTTACATCCACTTCTCAGAGTTATAGGGGGACCCCACAGTTAGTTTCCACTATAGAGATTTTAGAGCACTTACAACATACACAAATTTTAGAGTCATAATCTTAGCCCTTCCATCATGCTTCACGATCACACATGATCCCTCTCCTTGATATAGGACAACATGATAGGGAGTCTCTTATGAGACTCATTGATTAGTATCATTTTTTCTTAGTCTTACTTATACATACTTTCTCAACTTACTTACACATACTTTATTTTTAATTTCTTGTACATAATTTCTCAGCTTACTTATACATAATTTATTTCAAAATAACAAAAATAATACAATATTTCAAAATACCAAAAACAATATAACATGTCAAAATATAAAAACATTAAAATAACTCAAAACACCATAATCTTTTCAATTATACACATTATCCATGCTTTATATTTCTACTACCATGCTAAACTTACATTTTGTTGTTTTATGTTATTGTTTATCAATCTGTCTACATTACCATGCTTCACTTGATCTTCTTTGAGTGTGTGTAGTAACACCCAGATCCTTGATTGATTAACTCTACCCATTGAGAGGGCATCCTACTTTTACATTTGAGACATACATCAAAATTTCTACCCACTAGGGGCATCTTCTACATGACTACACCATCTAGGTTATGTCATTCTTACACCACACACTCTACTTATCATGTTGATGTACATTACTTACTAGCTTACACATATTATTCTATCGACACTCAATAGTATATAACACTTGTGTATTTTTTAACATCCACCTAGTTTTATACTACATTTATTGCATACTTTCACTTCTTGATTTAATTAGTTAGATGTGATAGTATTTTCAGCCTTTACATGCCTTCCTTTCTTGCTTTGAGTAGCTAGATGTGATTGCATTTCTTAGTTCCTATTTTGTTACTTGTATGTGCCTTAGGACATTTGTCAATGTCCTTTATTTTTACTCTTGTATGTGTTTATGACCTTCGTTCCAATCTTGTTTGTTAACAACTATATGTGTATGTGGGAATTTGAACATGCCTTATATGCTTGATTTCCTAGTTTGAGTTACATGTGCCCATGTCCCTTATTTTCTTGGCCCTTTGGCCTCTTTTATATGATTTTTTTAATTTTACCTTGCGTGATTATTTGTTTCTCATTTGTTTGCAATTCCATGATCCACATCATGCATTATCTTGCCTTCTTGGATGCCATAATGGACATCATGCTCCATCCCTCCTTGACAACTATCTAGATTTCTAGTTTTAGTTTAGTATACTACACATGTTATTACATTGTTACATCTATTTAGACATACCCCTATTGATCTAATAATCTCCAATACAAACTATGCTATATCTTGAGACATCTTTTGATTATCATTGATAGATCATGTATTTTATAGCATAACACACTTGCATGGTTCTTTCTTTTGAGGGTCATCATTGCAGGGTCTTCATTCCTACCCTTAGAAGAGGGGGAAACAAATAGGGGTTTTGTCATAGAGATTAGAACCCTCTACTAGTCAAAATTAGTTTTCATAAATACTCATAACAATAATCAAAATTCAAAACATGTAGAACAAACCAAAAAAATAGTGATGAACATGGAACAACCATTAGAAATAGTAAAGGATAAGACTACCCCATTTGGACTACAACATCATATACCAAAGTGTCCACTTTTTGATGCTCCTATCCAAATATCCAAAAACCCAAAATTTTTAGAAATAGATAGAAAGGTAAGGTTAATTATAGTTTTATGAGCTATAATCTAGTTTAGATTGGGTAGTTTTAGTATAGTTTTACTTAGATTATCCAGATATAGGGGACATCATGCATGACATGATGGATCTCACTTCTAATTTTAGATTGGGCAATTGGTACAACTTTCATATCAGAATCCATGTTATAGACACCAATGATTGAGGTCAATGTGTGTGACACATTTACCTTTTTTTTCCTTTTTATTGTATTACCCAATTATTCTCAATAGTTGTATGCCTTTTTCCATCTGTAGGTGGTTGGCCTCATTTCAGAGTGGATTTCATATAAGCCTAGTTCTCGGTTTTAGAGTGGATTTCATACAATCCTAATCTCCACCTTTTAGAGTGGCCAAGATTGGCCTAGTTCTTAGTACACATCTAGCTATCCATGTCACATTGTCAGATCACATAGCATTCATGGGCTTCATGAGCCATCTCATATGACACACATTTATACTAGTATTAGTTCATAGTTCACACTTGGTGGGCAATGATGGAGGCAAAAGATTAGTTAGCCTTTGTATTCTTGATCCACCTACTTAGAGGGATTGGACACATAGTCCAAACATTGATTAGCACATGCATGATCACATAGCTTAACTACATAGTGGGTAATGATGGAGCCAAAGGGCTAGCCTTTATATTCTTGAGCCACCCTCAGGGAATTGAGCACTCAGCTCTATTCATGATATTACTCTTGGTACAACACATATCCAACATCACTCAACATCATAACATGTTTTGTATTAGTTTGCATATTTGGTAAGGTGTATTCATTTCTTTTTCTTCCTCTCTCTTTTACCCAACATTTATACATTCTTATTTTATACATAACATGTCTTCTAAGAACTGATCTACTCTTTATTTTTTCTTGTATATTTACACTTGACACTATGCTCTCTAAATTCACACTCAACATCACACATCTTCAAGGGCTTCACCCTTGCAAGTAAGTTTAGGTACATTTTCTATGTTTATTTTATCGTAGTATTTTGATTTGATGCATTTCTAGAATAAAAGGAGGGCAAATGGTATAAATTTTTTGTATGATCATGGGGATGTTCCCAAATTGTATCTTAAAATCATTTTGATACCTCATCTTTATTCACAACTATATCATTATCATTAAGAGGATGTATTGTGTATTGATCCTCAATATGGCCTTGATCTTATTCTTGGTTATATTGCTTATCCTTGGATGCATTGTCATTGAATTCCACATAGTCAAGATGTGAAAGATTCATATCTGGAGTTTTAATAGGTTCTTTGTCCTTATTATAGGGTTGGATAACTGGAATTTGAATATGATCTATAAAAATACCACCTAGTCTAGTTCTTCTTCTTAAGGGAAGAGAGAGAGATTTTTTAGATGGGATATAGAAACTAAATTGAAATACTGATACTATAGGAGAATATATGAATTCTGAATAATTAATAACAACAAATGAAAATAGGAGTAAAAAGGATACAAACCCTAAGATCATCTAGGGTTAGGGTTTTGGAAGCTAAGGTTGGCATCAACTCCTTAATCCCACTATACACTTATTCATCATGGTGATGATGATAGTCTTATCACATCTTGTGATCATTTTTTAGATACATCAGGTGACATGTCAGGATTTTATAGTCATACATTTGATGATATAGACCCAATTATTAGTTAGCCCTTCTAGCCCACATCTTGAGCTTATTTTAAACATATTTATTATAATTTAGTTTTCTTATTGTACTTACATTATTTATTCTATATTTTATGCATTCTATGTGCTTTCCTCCCCAAATTTTTATTGTAATTTTCTTCTATATTTGATACCTTGGCACTTACCTTCCCTTGCATCCTTATTCTAGCCACTTGGTTTATATTTATTTTTATGTGGAAATGGCCTAGCCCATTTTATTGTTCATCCTATCATTATCATTTACATTATTTTCTTGATGATACAACATCTATATTGGAACCTCCCATCCCACATGCATGTAGCTTTGAAGGAATTTGTAGGTTTCTTGGAGTCTTCATCTCCTTCCACTAATTTTTTCCCTTTTGATTATATTTTTGATTGTGTGAGCCTTGCTCCCTTATTCGAGTGTGTACCCCTGTGCCTTCTTAATCATCTATCCTCATCTATAAAATTTTGAAAATTTAAAAACATTACAAAATACATAAATAAAAAATATTGTTTTATCACTAGTTACATATCTACCTATGCTAGAGGTTCTCATATTTATACACACATGTTTCTCATGGTATTTTTTTTAGTGGATGATATGTAGATATATATAGGTTAAATATGATTATAGATCAAATAGATGTCATGTGGATTCATGAATAACACCTTGGAAGGCATGATCACATTGGTATCATGCCTACATTGGGGGCATCTTCATATGATATAATATTATGGTGATACTTTTCTTTGATGTCTATTTATCATATTGAGTTACATTACATGGATTATATGTATGTTTTTAGTACTTATATTTGATGTGATATATAAATATCTAATTCTATTGGTTACATTATGGGTTGAGTGAAAGTCATTGCTTATATATCATGTGTGTGATTATGTATGTTTATACATGTTGTTACATCCTTCCTCATAAAGGATCCTCTTCTTATGTTGTCTTGTCTTGTGAATAGTGTCCTTGTATATTGACTTAATAACTTGTGTATGGTCACTATCCTGAGTGCAATCGATTACAATATTTTATGTTTGTTTCAATGATTCTTATCATCAATGTTATTATATTATGTTTGGTCCCATGATCTATATCATATAGGTATACTAAATTATACTTGTTTAGTGCATACATTTCCTTAGAACTTAGATTACTTATTTATTTTTCTCATTTGTGTATCTAGCCCTAATAGGGGTGTATTTTTTATATTGGGGGCATGTTGGTTGTCCCTATCTTGCTATGCCATATGGTGGATTTTACCCTTGCATTGAGTTTTTCATGATATTATCTTTCCTATTTTTTATGATGCTTACATTTCTTAGAGTTTGATATTGTGCATTGAGTTTTACATGATGTTACCTACCTTATGTGATGCGATACTTAGGGCATGACTAATTGCTTATCTAGCTTACTAGGGAGATTAAAATGTGATATTTTATTATGTTGTCATGTTTGCTACTTTTGTGTATAATTGCTTGTTTATCATACTTATTTTACCCCACAATAATTCTCATTTGGTCCTTAAGTCCTCAAAATGCATCTAACACTTCTATAAATTGATCAGTTCTTAACCCCAAGCCTAATTTGCACATCCTTATGTTGCTATTTAAACCTCATAAGGTAAGTTTTCAAGGGATGAGATTGTCGATCCCACTAATCTTGTCATTGGTGGGAATGACATTCCTGTTAATCTTATCCTTCATCATTTTTGGGTCCATTTGCCTTTTTCCATGCTCGATGTAACTTGATTGACATTTCTTATTATTTCTTGGGTTGGCATAAGTGGAAGTTATGTCTTAGAGTATCCTATTTAAACCAAGTCATCCCAAACTATTTATTAAAAAAAAGAATAAGGAAGAGAGAGAGAGAGAGAGAGAGAGCATATTTTTACATGAAAACCTAATGTGGAAAAAACCATAAAGAATAATATCAAGTTTATGAATAAGCACCAACTCAAACTAAAAAAATTTCAAGCACTAACTTGTAGGACCACCAACCCCTTTGCTGAGCACCAACCCATAAGAGCACCAACCCCTAATGTGTATACCACACAACTATCTCTCAATGTTGCTTTCTCAACAAATGCTATCATATTACAATATATCTTTCTTTTCTCTACATCTCATAAACTTTAGCTTAATATGCATATAAGATATACCATGTAGTGGGTTTCTTTTATTTGGTCCACATCTCATATGCCATAAGAATACCATGTAGTTCATCCATCTTTAGCTTGGCTAGATCCTTGATCTCCTCGATTACTAAAACCTTTGCATCATATCTCATTGGTAGAGATTTTTAATCCTTTTGTACCACCATTTATTCTTCTAATTTTTCTATAAGACCTTGAATCTTATTGACTATTTGATCAACCTACAAAAGATAACTCACTATATTTTCTTCCTCTTCTATCTTCAAACTCTCAAACTATCTTCTAAAAGTCTAAAGCTTAGCCTGCTGAACCTTTCCATCACCTTTGTAAATATTCTCAAGCTTTACCCAAGTCTCATAAGTAGATTTGCATTGCATAACTTTAAAAAATTCTAATTTACATAAACCACATAAAATAACATTTAAAGCTTTAGCATTATTTTCACTTGCCTTCTTTTCTACTAGAGTAGTTACAAGTGTCTGTGGCTCTTTGTATTCCTCCAACATTACTTGCCAAATATCAAATCCAAGGGCCATAAAGTAAGTCCTCATTATTATTCTCCAAAAAACATAATTTGTCCCATCAAACAAAGGTGCCTTAATTGTATAAAAACCTCCATGTGATCTAGCCATCGTGATTTCCCCGGTCTACCTTCAAGTTGTAAAACTCTTTCCAAAAGAACCTGCTCTGATACCAATTTTTAAGCATGGGATATACTAAGAGGGGGGGTTAATCACTATATAATATATCTTATAAAATTAAAACAATAAACACCACACGAGAGAGAGAGAGAGAGAGAGAGAGAGAGAGAGAGAGAGAGAGAGAGAGAGAGAGAGAGAGAGAGAGAGAGAGAGAGAGAGAGAGAGAGAGAGAGAGAGAGAATCAACTCCATAATTTAAGTTGTCCTCAAATATATTGCTACACTTATGATGAAATCATTCATTACAAATCACCTTTTTGTATGAAAATAAGGTCTTTAGTGAATTGCATGTACTTGTATCTTCACATCTAGGGAAGAGTACGTTCAAAACACTTGCTCAAAATTTCATTCACATTGCATAAAAATACACAAAGATTTGATTCTAATGTGAAAATATGTAGTTGTAATTCCCATAGAAGTTTCATGACACATAGCTTTGTTTTGTTGTGAGTTGATGGTAAACTAGGTTCAGAGGGAAGAAGACATCATTTTTTACATTTCTTCCCATCATATTAGAGAAGCATGCACTCCATCAGGGATGACATCCAACTATGAATTGACACATGAAAAATCATAATATCAAAGTGAGCATAGGACATGAATGATGGTCAAATTTGGTCAACACTAATCCTGCCCTAGGCACAAATGATAAAAATGTTGATTACGTAGTTAATTACATATCTATACAACTCATATCTGCATTCAAAATTTTGGAAATCATCAAAGTGTGACTATTTCAAGTCTTTTACTTTTCATATTATCCATAATTTGTTTTCAAATTTCTAAATTAACATATTTATTATTTTTAACAACTAAGACATATCTTAAATTATTATTTTACATTGTTGAATGGTAGATATCTCTAGTGTAATGGTTTTGTTTTCTTTTCATTATTAAAATATTAAAAATATAAAATATGTATAATTAAACACTTCATCGTTTTATAGGGAAGACACACATTTTGATATAAAAGAGGGGATGGGATAAAGCATCGATCCACGCCTTCCAAACGTAGGTTATGAAAGGCATCATTTTGCTTTGATGTGTATGTCGTTGCCATAGAAAGAGGCATTACTGGTATTTTTGAATATCTATGGGTCTAGTGGTATTGTGGTAATGAAAGAATGGTGGGTCTAGTGGGTGGTATTTCTTGGTTTATTAGAATTTTTGATAATAAAAGTATGGGTGGGTTTAGTAGTATTTCTCATTAACAAAGGTATGTGGTGTAAAAAAGGTATAGGTAGTATTGAAATAAAAAGAATGGAGACATTAGTAGTGTTATTATGGGTGAGATTATGTGGTGTTATAGGGAGTGTTAAAGCTATTATGGATAATGTATGGGTGGCATTGCAATATGGGTAGGTTTAGTGGTATTTTTATTAAAAAAAGTATGGGTGGTATTATAATAAAACTAGATAATATAGGGGGGTATTGAAATGAAATGATATGAGTGATATTAAAATAAAATAAAATGGAGATGTTAGTGGTATAATGGGTTTTCATGGATGATATTGTGGGTGGTATTGAAACTATTATAAGAAATACACAGATGGTATTAGTGGTACAATAGGTAGTATTGAAATAAAATGGACTAATGATATTATAAATAATGTGTCACAAATATCAATGGTATTGAAATAAACTAGAATGGTAGTATTATAGATAATGTATAGTTGGTATTAGTGGTATTATAGTTAATGTATGAGTCGTATTAGTGGTATTATGTGTAATGTATGAATGGTATTGAAATTACAAACAATTAGAGATATTAGTAGAATTTTGGGTCTAGTGGTATTTTTGATAATGAATACTGGTGGTATTGAAGGTTTAATAGCATTAGGGATAATTAGAGGCATTAATGGTATTATGAGTTTAATGGCATCTCTAATCATGAATAATAATGGTGTTAAAATAATCTGAAATAATAAATTAAAGAAAATTAGAAGCACTAGTAGTATTTTTGTGCATGGGTTTGATGGTATTTTAAAGTATGAATAGTGGTATTTATGGTAATGTTATTGTAATTTAAAGATAATAAAATAGGATAATAAATGAGAGACAATTAGAAAGAACTCTCAAATCTTTGTAAATGAAATAAAATAATATAATCTTATATCATTTTTAGTAAAATAATTTTTTACACTTTTGTTAATGAAACTTGACAAAATAATTTAGTTATTTAAGTTGTGAGGATATTTGTGGATGACAAAAACTTGTTAAATTTTAGAGATATTTTGGGGATAGGGAAGTCTATTAAAATAATTTATATAAATTAATATTTAAATATTTTAACTTTAATCAATAAATTTAGGGGTTAGGATTCATTATTTTTTTGTGAAAATAAAAATATTTTTTTGGGTGGGGGCTTCTATTTTAAAGTAACAACATTATATTTTTTATTTTATTTTTTTGATATGTCCAAAAATATTACATGAAATCATTGAATTACATAGAATATCAATATCTTTACTTATATTTTAAAAATAAGTATATAACAGATTTAAAGTAACAATATTAGACTTAAAAAAATCTAAAATAAAAATGGAGACATCCCATCTAAGCCCTCAAATCCCTAAAATGTCAAGGGCATCTAAGACATCACTAAAATCTATAAGATATGTATTCACAAAACATTATAAAATAATAAAATTTTAATGTCATTTTAATTGGTAGGCATAGAGGGGGTAGGGACGGGGGTGAGGGGGTGGAAAACAAGTTTTAAAACATGTTAATTAATTGAGTCTTACACCTAACAAATTAATTAGATTATTAATATTTTAAAAATTTTGGTATTATAGTATGGATAAACATATTTAAATTAAATTATTACATAATTATCTAATTATTTTAAATTACGATAAATACTATATATAAATTTAATTAATTAATCTATATTTAGAAGTAGGGCAAACACATACAACTTAAGATTATCTAATTTTCTGAAGTGATTATATGATAGTTGTAAGGATGTGACATTATAAATGTGCACAAAAAAATGACATATATTTGCTCCAAAAAATTGTTGATGAATACAAGTCTCTTAGGAGTGTCTTCTCCTCTCCAAATAGTGTATTGAGCATTAGGATGCTTTCAAAAAAATAAAAAAAAATAACTCCAAATTAATTTGAGAATGTAGGAAATAAGCCTTTACCTCATTAAGCTAAATAGAGAAGAGGACCATGATAAGAATCATACACATACAAAAATAATAGCAGGCACAAAAACAATACAATATTTCACTTGGAAAATCCTTTCAGATTAAAAATCTAATGCAACAACCTACTTGATTATAGTATTAACAAAAGCTTATTTATAATACTACAAGAAGTTGCAAGGTTTTGTACCCTTTATACAACACTTTACTATATATTATAATATACACTTGACCATGTGTATTCAACATTCACACAATTACTTGCATCCACAATACACTAAACCATGTATCAACCTCAACTTCTAAAAATTTACAACCAAGTTCTGATACCAAATGTTGGAGATAACCCTATGCCACGATAAGCTACATAGAAGAGAGGGTCACTTTAAAAATCTTTTGTATTCTGTGTGCTTATTATTTTCTTGTATGTTTTAGATTCTTATAGTGGTCCTCTTTTATGTGTAGCTTATTACGATGCATGCTTATCCCTAATAGAAAATTACATATACCTAACATTTATTTTTAAAAACATCACTCATTTTCTTATGCGTTGACTTTGATCTCTTGCAAAACAATTTTTTTCATCTTCTCCTAATTATGTAGTAATTTCTAAAAACTTAAGGAATACAAAATATACTTTGGGGCTTGTAAGTAAACTATAGAATAAAAAAACTATCTTGATATTTATCAGGGCCCTAAACAATAACAATACAAAAAACAAAAAGCTCAATTATTTGAATAGTTCCAATAACATGTAAACTAATGTTGTGTAGTATGTGTCTAACACAAATTTTTGATCTTCAATGAGTGTTTGAATAATTTATTGATTTTCTATAGAATGATTATAATGATCAATAAACTCATGAATAATAAAAAGAATTCCATATATTTTTATCTATCCAAATGAACTATAGTGCTTAATATATTTATAGATGATAAAATTTAGAATTAGGATCTTACTGGTGTGTTAACCAACATTAAAATGTCACATGGAAAAAAAGGTGAGACAAATAAAGCGAGTACAATCTAGCTACATGGGGATACATAAAGGGAAGAAGATCATCCCAATGCCATAGACAAGCTCCAAGAGTATCCCAATGCTCTAAACAAGAATCTCAAAATAGGGGGAAATAAAGAAGAGGGAAGATCATAGTTGAAGGGGATTGAGAGAAGGGTTAGAGACCATTAAAAATTTATAAAATATACCAATAACGCCTAATTTGGATGAATAATCAACAATTACACAAACATCCCAAAATCATATAATTTAAAGACATAAATACTTAAGGACCTTTTTTAGGTGTCTATATTTTTTTCCACATTGATATGTGTGTACATACATATCAAAGTAGAAAATGTGACATGATATAGATATAATATTTTGTGCCCCTAGAGCTCTAGAACAAAAGCCAATGTACATAAAAATGTATAATAACATTATTATTTTTTAGCCCACACATGCATGGGGGGTTCCAAAGATAATAGTGTGTTAAATTCAAATAAAAAATGAAAACAATATATCTTATTCTATTATAAAAAAAAGTGGAATAATCATGTTGAGCTAAGTACCTCTAAATATGAGCAAAATATTGAAGACACTTATGACTATAATTTTTAGTGACATTTTACTACATACCATTATTAGTAAAAAATCTAAGCATAAATAAATGATATCCTGGTGTAGCCTCATGTTAAGTTAATTCTAAATAATGTGATGTATCATCCTAATGTATTCATCTTTGTAACATAATCTAAATAGCTCTAACTAGCATCTTGGTGTAGTCATCTAAAATATAATTAAAAAACACACGAGTTACCAAATTTTTAATGAAATATTATTTATTCCCCATAAGCATGTTGTTAAGTATGAAGGATGGGATATATGCACCCTTTTAAAATTTAAGATTAACCTATGAGACTTACATATGAAAAGAAAGAGTTTAGATGCACCATGTATAATGTAACATATAAACCATTAATGTATGGCATATAAATAAGTATTGAAAATGTATGTATAAAAAAATATGGGAACGTGATATGAAAATTATAGCCATCTAAAGGTATAATAGTATAAAATATTGGTATACATATTGCTACCATTGGATGCATGATCTAAACCATGGAAACATGTAAAATATCATAAAGATATTTTCATGATGTGGATTATGAAAAACACACAATGGCATGTAGAGTCATTTAGGTCCACAAAAAATCATGCATAAACTAAAAACATGAGTAAATTGTTAAAAATAAGTAATGGTGAAGCCCTAATATGTTTTGATAGTTTGGGATGTGTTTCCAAACACTAAGGTACTCTTTTATGTTACCATAAGTTATATTTTTATTCCATGTTTGTATAAGGACGGATATGGTTAGGTGATTCTTGGTGAAGTTATTTTATCACTACAAAAACTTTACAGTAACCCACATTGGACATGTAAATTTGTATTGACTTTAGCTAGTGGTGTATAATCACCATACTTGATTATAAACTTCGGTTCTAGAAAAGAATTATTTGGCACTTTGTAAATATTAACATGAGTTATTCAAGCACTTAGCGATAGATTTTCAAAAGAGCAACGTCAAATTTGAGGGTTGTGGTGAAGCAAAATATCTATTAGAAGATTGAGTAGATATCATATGAAATTGCATAACTAGAGGCTAACTAAGAGTTGGTAGGAGGATCTATTTCAATTACCTAACCATTTCTTATTAATATGGTTGACATTAGAAATAACATATCTAGGACTTCATCACACGGTGACGTGTTATGGGTTATCGAAACTATATTATGAATTTAATGATTATGGTGTAGCATGATGTGTTAAAAGCCTTTTAGATTTGTGGAATTAGTGGGAAGGTAAAATATTTAATGTAATTAGGTGGATCTTGTGCCTATATAAATAGATATCTACACTATTAAAAAGGATTCATAACCCATGAGATGAAATTCTAAAGTGAAACTATTAGTGAGAAAAGTCAGCAAAAATCTATGCACAAATTTGGGAAAGGGATTTTGGGTTGAATAACATCCATGTGAAGGCTTGAGGTAACATTTTGGTGTTTTTTAAGTTTTAAAACTATTTTTGTGTGTATGTTGTAATCTATATTTGGCTAAGTGTGATTTTTTTAATTTTAATTTACAAAAACTTAAATTGTCATTATTATTATTATTATTATTATTATTATTATTATTATTATTGTTATTCAATTACATTAATCATTTCTGGGTTACAAGATATAAGGCATCTCTTTGTTAAGCACATGATATACTGAGAGGGGAGGGTGAATCAATATATCATATATCTTATAAACTTTCAATTAATCAAATTACACTTAACCATACATTTAAGATATGCAATAAAATTGAAACAATAAACACCACACAAGAGAGAGAGATACTAGATTTTTATGTGGAAACCCAATATGGGAAAAAACACATAGGACAATCTCAAGTATATGAATGAGCACCAACTTAAACTACAAAATTATCAAGCACCAACTTTCAGGAGCACCAACCCCTTTTCTGAGCACCAACACAACAACTATTCATGAGCACCAATTTTCAAGAGCACCAACCCCTTTGCTAAGCACCAACACAACAACTATTCATGAGAACCAACCCACATGAACACCAACCCCTATTGTGTATACCACATAACTATCTCTCAATGTTACTTTCTCAAAAAATGATAGTACATTACAATATCTCTTTCTTTTCTCTCCTTTGCTCTTCTAAGCTAGATATGACAATTACAAACCATGCTCTCTTCCACACCTTAAAAATAGCTTCCCAAGCCTTAATTTATAGTTTACCAAATGACCTTTGGCATTCACCCTTTTTGACCCTTCAATATTCATGGAAAATGATGCCAAACTTGTATGACCCTTTGAATTCTTTCATTTGAAAAGTCGCATGGTGACCCTTCATAAGCAAATGCATCCTTTCCCCTTTTGTCTTTATCTTGGTGACTTTTTGTATTCCTCAAAGTGTCCCTTCATGAGAAATTGTGCCCTTCCTATTTTGTCTTCACTTGGTGACTCTTGGAATTCCTCAAGATGACTCTTCATGGGAAAATGCATCCCATTTCTCTTTTGTCTTTACCCTGTGACTCTTTGACTTCTCCATGGGTCCTCTTTTGACTTTATGCAACCAAAAATATATTTGTTAATATTAAATTAATATTAACACACATTAGCCAAGATATGAGTATTAAAAATACTATTAAATTCTATGGGGCCTTTATCATTAATAATGCTAGACTTTTGACATCAATGACAATATTTCCAATAATCTCCCACTTTGTCATTGATGGCAACCTCAAAACTAAAACTACCGCATCCTAAAACCTGTACTGCACATGCCAACCTACATATATAGCCAAACTAAAAAACATAGAATAAATCCCCCTTACTGTATCATCCTATACCTATTCCCTATACTTTTTCTTGTACCTATACCTATACCTATTTTTGCACTTCTCCCCATTTCATATCAATGACAAAGGGCCTATCTTGGAGATAGCACTTATCTCCCCCTCAACTAATGTTGATCCTCAATGGTAGAAAGTAATATAAATTACTCCAAAATCCTCTCACAGATCCTTGAATGTGTCCTTTGGTTGTGCCTTTATGAAGATATCTAATAACACATATAAATTGTTGCTTGTTCTTTGAGCTTCTGCAATCAACTCATCTGAATCTTTTCTTATAATCTCATAACCTTCTACATGAAACTTTAATGTGTATCCCTAATCACATATTTGACTTACACTTAACATATTATGCTTAAAACATTTTACATACAGAATATTCTTAGTCTTGGTTCTACCATTATCCAAACTTAATGTACCTTTTGTAGTTATCCTGGCAGTGGTATTGTCTCCAAGTTTCACTATGCCACCATTAATATTATTTAAAGTTATGAAATTTATCTTGTCTCTTGTCATGTGTCTCAAACATCCACTATCAATGAACTATGGTTGTTCTTCATTTCTTGCATGCAAAGCTATCTGAACTAACATAAAATCTTCAAGTTGTTTCTTTTGCCATGAATTTGTTTAACCTTTATTCTTGATCAATGGAGCCTTGAAACTCTGATCCTTATTGATTGACTTGAACACGCTTCTCCAATTCCAAGCTATGTGTCCAAAATTATTACACTTATAACATATTATGACCTCTTCATCAAACCCTAATAGAGGAGTAAAATAGTTGTGGCTTTTGCTTGAATCTGCATGAGTTTCCTTCTCCTTGATTCTAAATCTGTTAGCTCTTTTCTGACATTCTATTTTCTTATAACCATATCCATTTTAATAAAAATAATAACCATGAAAATAGAACCTATTTTGATTTGTGTATCTTTGTCCTAATTATCTTTTATAGCTATGTTCCTTCTAGCCTTTTGTATTATTCACTTCTTCCCTTTTTGTTTCCTCTTTTGTAAGAGCTTCAACATATCTCTCTTTATTTTCAAATCTGATACCTATCTTATCTAATATTAACTTTTGAATTTCCAATATATTATTCAACATGTTAATGTTATCCTCAAATTTTGAATCACTAACTACTTTATCGTTGATTGCTTTCTCAATATCTTGTTTTAAAGAGGCAATTTCAATAACATACCTTTCACATTCTTCGCTTACTTTTTGCAACTATTTTGTTAGATATTTTTCATTCTTTTTGGTTTCTTCAGAGTGTGCTTGTAGATATTCAATTATTTCCTTTGATTCCTTTCCATTTTTCTCGATCTGGCACTTCAATCTTAGATTCTTCTTCTCAATAGCTTCTAATTCTTCTAAGGCACAAATGAGTTTTTCTAGATTCACCTCAGCTTCATCCTCACTTTCATTATGTTCTTCTTCTTGATCATTTGTACTTTTTATTATGGAGGCATCTTCATGTATGGTCATGAATAGATTCTCTTCTTCATCTGAGTCACTGACTCCATTGTCTTTGGCTGAGCTAAGATCTTTAGAATATAAAATATTCTTCTTGAATTTCTTCTTATATTTGCCTTTGAAGTTTTTCTTGTATGTAGACTTTCCTTCTTTATTGTCACCATTATTCTTATCTGGGCATATATCTACAAATGTCCAATCTTACCACATTTAAAACATTTAAATGACAATTTCCCTTGATATTTACATGTGCCCTTTTTAGGCTTGCATATGAATAGAGCTCCATTGTCATCTTCCTCATTGTTAGAGATGTCACTTGATTCTTGAATCTTGGCTTTCTCTTTCTTTTATGTCTTGAAAGTAGATTCCCTCTTTGAGGGTTTCTTTTGTTTGGTCCACATCTCATATGCCATAAGAATACCATGTAGTTCATCCATCTTTAGCTTGGCTAGATCCTTGATCTCCTTGATTACTGAAACCTTTACATCATATCTCATTGGTAGAGATTTTTAATCCTTTTGTACCACCATTTATTCTTCTAATTTTTCTATAAGACCTTGAATCTTATTAACTATTTGATCAACCTACAAAAGATAACTCACTATATTTTCTTCCTCTTCTATCTTCAAACTCTCAAACTATCTTCTAAAAGTCTGAAGCTTAGCCTGCTAAACCTTTCCATCACCTTTGTAAATATTCTCAAGATTTACCCAAGTCTCATGAGTAGATTTTCATTGCATAACTTTAAAAAATTCTAAGTTACATAAACCATATAAAATAACATTTAAAACTTTAGCATTATTTTCACTTGCCTTCTTTTCTACTAGAGTAGTTACAAGTGTCTGTGGCTCTTTGTATTCCTCCAACATTACTTGCCAAATATCAAATCCAAGGGACATAAAGTAAATCCTCATCATTATTCTCCAAAAAACATAATTTTTACCATCAAACAAAGGTGCCTTAATTGTATAAAAACCTCCATGTGATCTAGCCATCGTGCTTTCCCTGGTCTACCTTCAAGTTGTAAAACTCTTTCCAAAAGAACATGCTCTAATACCAATTTTTAAGCATGGGATATACTAAGAGGGGGGGTTAATAAATATATAATATATCTTATAAACTTTCACTTAATCATATTCCACTTAACCATACATTCAAGATATGTAATAAAATTGAAACAATAAACACCACATGAGAGAGAGAGAGAGAGAGAGAGAGAGAGAGAGAGAGAGAGAGAGAGAGAGAGAGAGAGAGAGAGAGAGAGAGAGAGAGAGAGAGAGAGAGAGAGAGAGCATATTTTTACATGAAAACCTAATGTGGAAAAAACCATAAAGAATAATATCAAGTATATCAATAAACACCAACTCAAACTAAAAAAATTTCAAGCACTAACTTTCAGGAGCACCAACCCCTATGCTGAGCACCAACACAAAAACTATTCATGAGCACCAACCCATAGGAGCACTAACCCCTAATGTGTATACCACACAACTATCTCTCAATGTTGCTTTCTCAACAAATGATAACATATTACAATATATCTTTCTTTTCTCTACTTTGATCTTCTAAGATAGATGTGATAATTACAAACCATGCTCTCTTCCACACCTTACAAATAGCTTCCCAAGCCTTTTTATAGCTTACCAAATGACCTTTGGCATTCACCTTTTATGACCCTTCAATCCTCATGGAAAATGGCACCAAACTTGCATGAATGTTCAAATTCTTTCATTTGAAAAGTCACATGGTGACCCTTCATAAGCAAATTCATCCTTTCCCCTTTTGTCTTTATCTTGACAACTTTTTGTATTCCTCAAAGTGTCCCTTCATGAGAAATTTCACCCTTCCTATTTTGTCTTCACTTGGTGACTCTTGGAATTCCTCAAGATGACTCTTCATGGGAAAATGCATCCCATTCCTATTTTGTCTTTACCCTATGAATCTTTGACTTCTCCATGGGCCCTCTTTTGACTTTATGCAACTAAAAATATATTTTTTAATATTAAATAAATATTAACACACATTAGCCAAGATATGAACATTAAAAACAACATTAAATGCTATGGGGCCTTTATCACCAATAATTCTAGATCTTTGACACCAAGGAAAATATTTCCAACACTCTTTATTAAGACCCCTAACCATGACTTCATTTATTGTAATTAGAGAAAGGAAACAATTCTGGGTTAAGAGATCAAATATTTAGAGTTATACATCCTTGAAAAGGTGGGTAGAGAAAAAAGGGTAAGTAAAGTGTGTGACCTGCATAGGTTTAAGATTGGTTTAGTAGTATATTTAACATTAGGAGAAGTCAATACATGCCTTTGTGAAAAGTGAGAATATTTGGTGCAGTGGCTAAAAATATGATTGGAAGACTAGATGAGATTGTAAAAATGTTGTAACTAATGCAGACAAGGTTGGTTCAAATGGAAGAAGCTAGAAGAAGATGATTTATCTTGAGGGATGGTGTCAGTAATGTAGAAGTCACAACACAAGAAGAGGATGAAGAGGAACCTTGACATATACATGATCAACAAGATGAAGGAGAAGAGAGGATTATCAAGGATATATCCAAGTTTGGAAGATGAGCATTAATGGATGTTTCATGTTTTTCAAGAACATTTAACCTATAGGAACTAATATATTGGTTTTTAGAAATGGAATAATACTTCATGTTTGACAAAGTAGTGAATTAGTGTAATACAAAGGTTGCATAGAAAAATTTGAATGGGAATGAAATTTTTTTGTCAAAATGAGGTAAAAATGGATATGATGCAAGGGTAAATAAAAAATCACGTGCTAGGAGAGAATGAGTATGAAGTTAAAATCTAATTTTCTACTTGGAGACTATCAGCTAGATTTATTGAAGAGGTTATAAAATCTATGACAAAACAAGTTGAGTGTGAAAGAGTACACAAAATATTTTTACAATATCACTATTTGAGTTGGTCATCATGAGGTGAACTAAGATAAATTGGCATGATAACTTAATAGATTGTGATTGATCATCCAAAATGAGATCAACATAGTGAGATTGTATATAATAAAGGAAACATATAAATATACACTAAGAGTGAAAGAGATGTTTTCATGTAAGAAGAATATTGTGAGAATTATAGGGAAGCTTGGTGGTGGTAAATAATAACCCATGCATGAACAAGGGATTGAATAAGGCACAAGTAATTTTAAATTGAAAAATTTAAGGGAGTATATAAGGCACAAGTAATTTTTAAGCACAACAATTAAGGGAAGGAAGCAATTCTATAAGAGGTATAGGAAATTATGGTAGAAGAGTAGGAGGAATTTTTAGATGAACATGCTTCAGGTGTGGGTAAGTTGGACATTAAAAATATGAGTGCACTCATGCAGACATTAATGGTGACAAGCAAAAATCGGTAACAAGGCACAATTTATAAAAATAAATGAAGAGTTTGTAAAAATACCTCATATGAATAATGTTAAGCAAGAAGATTTTTTTCTACAATGAGAATATTCTAGTAGGTCATAGGAAAGAGGGAGGAGGTGATTCAAAGAAAAAAATTTGTGAACCAAGTACAAGACAAGTGATAAATTATATAGAGTTATGGTGGAAATTTTAAGCACAAACAATATTGTGTCCATAGAGATGGCAATGAAGTTAGGTTTAGAATGTAAGTCACACCCTAAAACTTACATATTGTCCTAGTTAGTGGAAGGTCAAGATAGCATTGTGCATGAGTATTTAAAAGTGGAGATTAATATTTTTAGATATGTAGACAAGGTTATGAATGATGTCCTACTGATGGATGGATGGCATGTTTTGTTAGGGAGGCCATGGTAGTTTGACTGAGATATGTTATATGATGGAAGATAAAATATTTTATGAATAAATAAGGATGGAAAAAGTTATATTTTGATTCCATTGAAGGAGGAATATTAAGAGGTTTCATGCCATATTTATTTGAATATGAACAAAATCAAGGAAAACTTGCATGAGGAGAAGAAAATGTGCATGAAGGTAAAGATTGATGTCATGTAGAGGAAGGAAAGAGAGGGTGAAAACCATTTTAATTATAGAGTGATCTTAGTATGTGTATACACACTATATTTTTAACACTTTATCATACACTGATGATTTTTATCTTGCAATAACCTATCTAGGTTCAATCTTTCTAAGTGCATGCATTAAGGGTACACCAAGAAAGGGGTGGGAAAACCACTGTTGCTTCATAATATTGTTGGTTAATTGTATCATACTTAAATCCATTATAAATCCCCCTTATCTAACTCCCTAAGTAAATAAAACCAAATTATCCAACTCCCTAAGCAATTATCCTCTCAAATATCCCTTAACTGAGCAAAAAATACATTTTTCATACTAGGTCAACTATGGTTGACCCAATTGTAAAAGTTATTACACATGTTGTAAAACTAGATTAGCCTAGGTTGACTTGGTTCAAGGCCAAATGGTAAATTTTAAAATTGTTTCGTGTTAGGATGACCTTGTTAGATAAAATTCTAAAAGGGTTAGGACCTATCCATTGTTATAAATGCAACCTTTGCTTCAATCCAATAGGAGAGGAACATTCATTTTCACATTATTAGAGCTTGAAATTCTGCTACATATACATTTGATGGAACCACTGATTAGGGTTTGCCTTAGAAGAAAGATAACTTGTCTTTTGGGAAGTATTGGATGCAAATCATAAATCTTTTAGCCTAGAGCTGATTTTAACTAGTGTGATCCTTAAAAAGCCATAAAAATCTCTTGGAAAGAATCATTGGCCAACAGGAAGTTTGAGACTCAATAAGTTCACTCAAAGGTAAATACCTCTTTCTTTTGTTATTTGTTTTGATAGATAGATGCTTCATAAAGTAATACATTTGAATGTATAACTCCTTACTTAGATTAACTCTATAGTTAAACTTAGTGTAGATATAGGGTTTTCTTGGCTTTCGATCTTCCACCTTAAGGTTATTTAGGCTCCCATTTTCCTAACATGATCCCTTGTTTGTTCAAACCATCCCTTTTATGTTATAAGTTTTGATAAAATTATAATAGATTTCATTTTATGCATTATAATACCTAGCTAGGGTTATTGCATGATTTATTTTCCTAGAGGATTTGGAACACTCTCATTTAGTGTTGTGTGATAAGTTCTCCCTTAGTTATGTTAAGCATATCTAATTTAGTCATGCTCCTAATATACAAAGTATCACAATAGATGTTTGTTGATTACCTTATCTATCATTGGATTTACTAAGTAAGATAAGTTATATATCTATCTTAATTTTTTGCATATATTACAATGAACCTGACATGAATCTAACCCTTGCATTTTAGTTTTTCAATTAAAACAAACTAAGTCATGGTTGACCTGGTTCATTTCTTAATTTATTTTTATTTATATTTTTTGAAAACTAAGTCAATTGACACCGACCTAGTTCATTTATTAAGTTTTAGTTTATAGTTACCTAAAAACTAAGCTGGTCATGGTCGACCTAGTTATTTTTTAATTTATAGTTTCTACAAACTAGGTTAGTCATGTTTGACATAGTATAATCTCTTTAACTTTTAAGTTTTTTGTCTTTGTAGGACTAAATTGACCCTAAACGACCTATTTCTAACTGTGTCTTTTAAGAAGGATTCATTACACAATAAAATCTAGTCTCAACACTCATATTTATAGCATCTAAATTCAGCCAACTAAGTCAACCTTGGTCACCTAATCATATTATTTAGGTTATTTCTAACTAACTATATTAGCCTAGCCCGATCTAGTTTACTTTTTTACTTTTTCTATTAGATCAATAAATTAGTTATTAAATTATTTTTGTAATTATGTTTTCTAGTTTAAAATCCAGTATTTTATTTTTCACTCATGTTTTCCAATTTTTGAATTTTGTCAAATTATACTACACAATCAACTAATTCAACCTTGGATGACATAGATCTATGTTTGATTTATATATTAGTAAACTAACTTGACCTTGGTTGACCTAATTTATTTTGGCATGTTTCACAACATACTATGTCGACCTTGCTATGTTTTATCTATTCAACTAGATCAGCCCTGCTGACCTAGTCCTATGTGTTTCTACTTTTTGCATAAAAAATATAATTCACTTTATTTTCACTATATTTGACTTTTGCATTTATTTTTCACAGTAATTAATCTCATATTTACTTTGAAAAAAATTGGGTTCTTATTTATTGACATTCAAAACTTGTAAAATTAGTTTTCTATATTTGACTTTTGCCTTTATTTTTCACACTGTCTTGATTTCTATAGAAAATGTGTGTTGATAATTTTAAAAATACTTAGCTACTATCATGAAGGGCTATGTGGTACTATATTTACGGTCCTAATCTATCATTCATAGACATCATGGTATGAGGGGCTTTCCCCAATACTCATATCTATAATACATAGCTAAACACAAACTTTAGTTTCCACATACCTCACGGTATTTAAGAAATTCCTAAAATTCTCCCTTTTTATTGAACCTTAGGAAGCCATCCATCCATTTAATTCTACAGTGCACCAGTTAGTGGTTAGTTATGGTAAGTTACTCTCATATTACCATTCAAACTTGGTTTAGTGGGCTATGGGAATGGTACTTCTTCCATAGTCAGTGCTCAAAAATATTAGGTCAACATTAACCAATGGATAAACATTTATATTTGAGAGTCTATACTATCAAACAAATCTTACTAATCTTATTTTTGATGATTAGTTATAAATAATATCTACAAACTTTCATTTGTTTTTATTTCTTGGTATTCTCTTTTGTATTATAGACTGTATCATCTAGAGTTACTATAGTTATATTATGTGTGATTTAAATAGTTCAACCAATATTAACCTAGTTGACTATGTGTGAATAAAATAAGTCAAGTAGGCTCAACTCAATCTTCTATATTAAGTCCCTTTGCCTTTGTTTATCAGACTATATCATCTAAAATTGTTTATTTCTAAAATTGTTAAAAAATTTCCTAGATATAACTACATTGACCCTAGTTGACCTAGTTTTATTACTCTATCTTTTATATAAAACTAAGTCAGCCCTAGTCAACATAGTTTTATTTATGTATATTTTATACAAAACTACTTCAACATTGGTCAACCTATTTATATTTCTCTACATTTTCTATAGATCTAAGTCGACACTAATTTTCTTAGTTTTATTTCTCTATCTTTTCTATAGAACTAAGTCGAACCAAGTCGACCTAGTCTTATTTCTCTATTATTTCTATAGAACTAAGTTTAACTTGGTCAACCTAGTTTTATTTCTTTATCTTTTTTATATAACTATGTTAACCTTGTTTGACCTAGTTTTATTTCATATTGATGTCATCTTTTCAACTTCCAATCAACTGAAAGAACACGACATAATCAATGATTCAGATTAGAACCTTACTTATATTATCATCTTAGATGAAACTATTGAATTATTTCTTTAATGTCTTCCTAATCCCAAACCAATTAATACATAATACAACCCAGATTTTTAATCTTCAAGGGAAACATAATAAGTTACTCACCTTAGTCTTCCTCTTGATACCAATGTTGGGAATCCTTCACCACCCAAAAATCCTATTCCTCCCATTGATACTATTCAACTCCTTGATGAAATCCTTCAATTAATGACCGATATAAAAATTACAGTAATAAAATGATGAAAATAAAATCTCATATATTACAAATGTCTAGTTGACCACCTCAAGTCATCATGACTCAACCAAAACAAAATTTTGTCTCTTCTCATTTTAGAGATGCCAATGGGCATATCATCCCTTAACCTTTCATGCATAACAAAATGCTTTGACATATTCAAAATGAACCTTTAACTCCATTCATTGTATCCATATATATTGGAACATTTATCCAATTATTACATATGATGGAACTAAGGACCCCACTATATTTATTAAGTATTTTGGTAATCTCTATAAGGAATGGGTCCAAACTAAGACCTTTGATACCACCAAGATCCTAGCCCAAACCTTTTTTGGTGATGCAATTGAATGGTATAATAAAATTTTTAGACATTTAATTACACAACTAAAGGATTTAGTCAATGCTCCAATGAAATAATTCCAACATAATGACCTTCCTAAAAATAACCTTAATCATTTCCTCAATGCTAAGTAACTAGCTAATGAATATCCTCATGCTTTCATCAAATGATGGAAATATCTATCTCACAAAGTGGACCATAATATGAGTGATGATAATATTTTAAAACTATTTGTTACCATTATTAAATATCCTCTTCAATATAAAGTTTAGATGTTTTCTCCTAAAAATTTAGAAGAAAACTTAGACCAAGCAAAAAGGTATTATGAGTCAATTTGAATCACCTCAAGCAACTACTAAGCAATATTTCCAATCATTTTCTCATAACCTTGATTCATCTAAGTCTTGCCAACATTAAAAGGGAGCATCTAATTTTAACCCAACCCACCCTCCTTTGAGTATAGAATAACTTAAAAATAAATTTCCACCCTCTAAAACCATGAGCTTTGATCCTTCAAAACCTCCTCCAAAATGGTACAATCCTGATAAGTTTTATTGGTGGCATGTTATGATAGTTAATTCTCATTAGACTTATAATGATATTATATAGTTCATTATTACCTTGTTGATTGGTCCACATTTAAATATTGATACTCTTACACAAAAATATTATCAAGACTATCTTAAATCCTTACAATCTCAATCTAAAGAATCAAAATCACATCAACATCAAAGTCAACATCAACATCAACATCAACATCAACATCAACATCAACATCAACATCAACATCAACATCAACATCAACATCAACATCAACATCAACATCAACATCAACAAACTAATGATCAATGTCTATAGCCTCCTAATCCAAAATCATCCACTAATGTTGAAAAAATGAAGTTTATCCTTCTTCTTGTAGTAATAAAGAAAGGATGACTAACATGAAAAATTTAAAACATATGGTTGCATTCATCAAAACTCAACCTTTTAGGTCACATGAACACAAGGTACACCTATATCACATGCCTACTAAAAAATACATCATATATGGTCTTCATTTATCTTATAGACCTCTTTGGACCTCTCTTATAAGTCCTATGTCAATTTTAACATCCTTGAAATACAACTTACAAACACATTTATCTATCCCCAACTACACCTGCCATCCCAATGCAATTAATTCTAATTGTTTAATTTCACCTCATTCCATATCACATGTTGGGGCATCCTGAAATTTCTATCCACATGTCACTTCAGACTTTGGATCATCTTTCGATGCCCATCCATACATAAAATTATCCATTAGGATATCCTATGATTCCCACTCTTATTCCACATTGCATAATAACAAACAAATTCAACTTCAAGAAACCTTCTAAGACACATAGGCTTGTATTTCACATGCTCATCTTCAATACACATATTAGCATACCTTTTCTCATTATTTTTGTCTCATGTTCCTTTATTTTTGTGTGTTTTATTTCATTTAATTACACCATTATTTCCTTTGGGTTTTTCATTTTTTTCACTTTAATTACGCCATTGTTTCCTTTTTTATTCTTTGACTTTATATCACATTAGGTTCATCATTTGTTTCCTTTATGATTCTTAGGTAGCACCTTTGAGTTTTCCATTGATTTTAATTTTATCACATTAATGTCATTCTTTCCCTTAGTCTCTTTATGATTCTTTGGTCCTTATTTGCTTTACCCCTATTTTGGGATGACCATTTACCTTCCCACTCTTTTGAGATGGATATTTAATTTCCCCCTCTTTTGAGATGATTACTACTTTCATTAGCACTTTTTCTAGATTTTTGTAAGTTAGTACAACTTCCCTAGTGATATGACTGTCATAACATATCCCCATCCCTTTTGAAGTATTATTTTATTTCCTTGCGAACAACTATGAACATATAAATCATTGTATCACTTATTACATGGAAAAATCTATTATGATCCTAATATTTCATTTATTTCCTTTTATTTAAATCACACATAGGTCAATTTTGAGATTTCACAATTACTTTTGGGTAAGCCTAGGAATCTTTAGACACAATGGTCTTTAGGTCCTTTTCTCTAGTGACCAAGTGTAAGCTCTCTTGTGTTCATCACCTATTTCACTCATGATTAGTCTTATGAATCTGTATGGAGGAGGAATATAAAAATACAAAATCACTAAAATCCAAATCATAAAATAAACAAAAGGCAATTATCAAAAGAAAATTATAAATTCAAAATTCAAAATCATAATAAAAGATGTGATTCTTCTTTGCCACTTTTCCTATTATAGTTGAAGCTCAAACTCTACAGTTGACCTCATAATATAATTAAGGTCCATTGGGGTATGATAGGCTAGTAGATTGGGATAGGAGGTCTCATTATTTAATATAACTATGGTGCTACCTACTCTTTCACACAAGTACCCAATCTTCACAGTAGATTGATGGATCTGTAAAGGGTCCTAAGGAGTGAAGAACATGTTTTTTTAAGGTAGGATCTATTTTAATTTTCATGTGTGTAGCATTCATGGGATGATATATGTAATTCACTTATTATCCCAAGCTTTGCATTTACTAGTTGGAGTGTCCTAGGTTGATGTCAATAGTTTCTAGCCTTGTTCACTTGCCTAGTGTGTCTTATTCTTGCTAAGGATGTTCACATCACCCATGTGGCACCTCACATTCCTTATTTACCTCAAATTATTCCTATTGTCACTTGAAATTTATTCCCTTGAGGAGATGACAAGTCTCTCCTCATTAAAGTGGCACAATGGAAACACCTCAGGGTTGTGGGTGACCCAAATTTGAGGTGAGTCTCTAGATTAGGGTTAGTTCCCTTAATGTACCACTTAGGATTGAACCTAATCTAAATTTTGGGGGGTAAAAAGGGAGAAGGATAATAGAAAAAAATATAATCTAGGGGAGGTGATACACCAAATAGATGGTCTACTCACACCACTTATAATGAACTTGGAACTAAAGAGAAGCCTACACATGCACTTCATCCAATTGAACACTCTTCTTCTACATCAATGTTTCAAGCATGGGGTCTTGAAGAGAGCATACATTAAGAGGAACTAGACAATAGGAACTATAAAACCACTAATTAATAATATACTCACTACACCTATAATCCACATTAGACACTTCTTTCTGACCTGCAAAAGAGAGCTTTCAAACTACACAAGGAACTAGGAAGGATACCATGTCAAGGTAAGAAAATACACTTCCATAAGACAAAAAACCATAACATTCAGTTGATGAAATAATGAATGAGGTAAAAAACCATTTTTTATTATTTAAAGGCAAAAATTGAGCATGGATTGACCATACTCAGGTGGAGAGATCTATACAATAGCCAAAAAGGCTAGAATATATAGGAATTATGAGAGAAAAGAGAGAAGGTGGAACTCAAGAGTCACAAGGATAATTTTCAAGAAAGAATAAAGATTTAAAATAACATGAAATAAATAATGAGATAGGTACTAAAATAAAAACAAGGATGAATGTCTCTCAAACTTATCTAACTCCTCCATATGTGGCGTAGATTCTCTCTTGCTTGCATAAAAAAACTATCTCCATGATTTGCCCTTATTAGACTACCTCATAAATAAGTATGGTTATGTATGATGATTTATCTAAATGGGAGGTGTTATTGAAAATACTCTACATGTATTGGAATGGTATCAAACCATTCATATCCTTTTGTCCATGAGCAATCATATATAATAGTTACAAATGGCTCTCTCTCATACACCTCTCACACTTGGCACACAAAATTATTCCAATTCTAAAACATAATCCATGAAAAAGGAGTATTTACACTTTTAAATAGTTTCTAAGTCATTAGATTCATGAATCAAGCCTTAAAAGGCTTCCCAATTAGAGTTTCACCATTTTCACTAAGTGTTCACTACTTGTTCACTGTGACTGGCTGAGATGAAGAAGGTAGAATACATACTTATGATTTTAAATAGATCCATATATGGACATTATGACTTATAAAAAGTCCCAATCTCTCTCTTAAAAGTGTTTTCATCTTTTGAAACTTCTCCATACCTAAAAAACACATAAATATGTCAAAATAAGCTCTATTGTATCTCTTCCATATAAGTAGGGTATAACTCATTCACATGAGGTAGGTATCTGGAGAGTCCTCTACAACTTTGATTCATTTATATAGCCTTTACAATCTATTTATATTCTCCATTTGCCTTATCTTCCCAATCGGGTCCTAGTTGGGGTTTGTGAGGGTTTTAAAGTGGTATCTGGTCTTAGCCTTTGTTCATAAAGGCTACATGTTAGAATTATATCACAATTCAACTTAAGGCTTCTTAGTGACCCTCTATAACCTCCTTGAATATATTTAGTCTCTATGAAAATCCTTAGATAAGTTCCAAGCATTCTAAGATGGCCATTCATGTCCTTTCTATACATTTTGCATGGTTTGAGTGCACTTCAAGCCAAAAATGTCTTATTGGATACCTCCCCTAAATATAAATGGATTAAAAATATATATTATCATCCTAAAAACATGTCCCAAACCATTATAAATATCATATTATGTTACAAATGCAATTGACCCACCATTTTCCTTAAGCTTAAACCTTGTTTCCATAATTTTGCCTATAACCTAAGACTCAAAATGATATTTTGATGTTTTCCTTGGATATATATATATATATATATATATATATATATATATATTTTAAACCTCTATTATACCTCTTAAAACATTAATCAATAAATTGGGAAAGTTTTCCAAGATTGGATATGAATATGATCCTCCATTTGGCTTCAAGGCCTAAGGGTGTCCCTCATGCATGATTGCAACCCTAGGGATATAAGATGCTCTATTTTGTTTCCAAATTCTATAAAAGGTTATTAATGTTGTATTGGATATATTTAAACTCTAAAAGTCTTCCTTAAATATTTCCTTGACCTTTGGTTCACTTTATTAGATCATACTCCAAAATTGTAGGTTTTGGTGCAAGGGGAAAGTGCCCCCTATCTGAGACAAAATAGGGGTATTTCCCCTATTTGAATAGAAAACCCAATTATTTAATAATATACTTAAATTTATAATGTTTATATATATAAATATTCAACCAATAACTCCAAGTAAAGGACCTCTAACTCACCATTTTCAAGACAAACCTTGCCTAAGAAACTGCTTGCAAGGTTTTGAAACATTGACTTTATTTACACTTCAAAGTGCATTATATTGGATAGGTTTGTGATGGTGAGAGTATTTTGATGTTATTTTGACAATAGTGAACATTATTACACCTCCACTTGATTTTACAACCTCTCACACACTCTTCTATGCACTTGAGCCCACAAGATTGGGTTTGTCATGGTTGAATATGATAACTTCTCCTCCTCCCCTACCTGTAGGCATCAATGCTCTTAATTAGCTTGATCATAATGAAAAAATACCCATAATTAATCCTTTGAGATCAATAAACATTTCTCTCCTTCTTCAAACAATCTAAGTGCCCAACCACCACAACTATATACTGAGCTAGCTCACTGCCCACTTGACTGAGACATTCTTGTAGACCCTACCTGTAGGTTGCATTAGGGTTGATCATGGTTTATAATACCTACTTGAATATATTTAAACATGTAAAAATTAACCAATTGTAAATTTATTATACTTTTTAGTGCATTTTAAAACTTTTGGGGTTTAAAACTGAGTTACCTTTTACCATGACTGAGACTTTTGCCTTTAGGCTTGCCTGTAGGTGTTTGGGTATGTTTTAGGTTGCATCAATGTTCTAGTAATTTTAATTAGGATTTCAAGTCATAAAACATTGATTTGGAATCATCTATATCCTTAAATCCATGTAAAACCAACAATAGATTATAATATTTATCTCATTACCTATCTCAGTCCACTTTAGTTAGTTGTAGGTGGACATTTTGGATTATGTATAGACACCTATGGTGTATGGTGGAGTCATGCTTTATATTTGTATTTCTGTTGATAAATTTTTGAACAAAAAATATGTCTCATGACACCATTTCTAACCTTGTGTCATGAACATATTCATAGACATGATTACTCCCATATCATGCTTTTTCTACTATCCACCCACAATTGGTTGTAGATAGCCTTTTCTAAGTCATACACACTTATAAGGGATGCTTGACTATGATGTTGCATATTAGACCTACTTAAAATCACTAATGTGCTTTCATACTTGGTAAGGCTCCTCAAGCAATCATATGTGTTTGGAATTATCACTTCCAAAGAATAGGTTCACTTTTAAGTCAAAACTTATAGATGACACTGACTAAATTTAGTGTATCAAAGTGCATTCTTAGAGTTCCCATTAAATATCTTCCATAGGTCAATATTTTAAAACCTTTTGAGAGATCTTTGTCCTTTTTAGGAACTATAAGGTGAAAATATTAGGACCCTTAGAAATCCCTCATATCCTCTTTGATTAAAATCAATAGAATACTCAAGGGCTCTATTTCATGATTTTAGGGAAACAATCCTTAAATCTCAGTGAACACTCTTTTGAAGGAAACCCTCTAATTTGCATAACAATTTAACCCTTATGACATGTATGTTTTGATCCCCTTAGCATATAAATATCCCAAAAAATTATTAATCATTATTTCACACCTAAGAAGGTACCTCATACTCTATTGGCACCACCTATAGGTGGCTAACAGGCAACAAGTATGATATTATAAGGAAAATGCATGATTCTTACTCCATTATTTTTACCTTGATCATCAAATGCAACTTCATAATTCAAAAAAACTAAAACAACATTAAATGACTTCATCTTAATGTGTAAATCCTCCTTTAAGGCACCTACAGGTGCATATTTATGAGTATAAAGCAATGAGGATGATCTAGGACTAAGAATAAGCCTAGAAAAGGCTTCTTGAATTATTTAGACTTCCATAACTAGGAAGACAATGAAAAAACCTGTGGAGAAGCTTTGAGAAGCACATAAAACATTCCAAATAGGCAAAACAAAGTAAAATATTATGGAATAAGCTCAAATAGGGACCCTCATGGATGTGAGTGCATAAAAAGTTGCTTGGTTTCTTAGCAATGGTTCATAAATGAAGAGCCATGAAACTAAAACTTGTTTCCATGAAAATGAAGCTGACTAAGACTCCTCTCAACCCCCAAGATCAATCCTCCCAAATCCACATATATAGACTATACCAAGCATTTGAAATTGAATCTTCTTGGCTTGAAAAGTCAATAAAAAAAGGAGCAAAAGCAAAACTTGATCTATCTAATGATATCTCTACACACAAGGCATGTAAGAGACCTTAGGGAGTTAATGAGATAATTTCCAATGTTTTAAGCTAAAGGTGAGCTCACTAAGTCTATACAAGTGTCATTAAGGGGTTTTTTTGGAGGATTTTTCCCTATTTTCATGCATGAAACTACTTTTTTATTATCATCTAACTACTTACTAACATATTTTGACCTTATCCACATTGAAAACTTGCTTGGTGACAAATTTAATTCCATAACCAATCCGTGCAAGTCATGTAATGAGCCAAAAATGTGACAAAAAGGCACTTTTGGCATATAAAACATATAAAATGGAAATTTATGACATAGGAAAAATTTAAAACACCTAAATGACCATATTAGGACATTTATAAAATAATTTTAGCCTTTGACCATGTTTGACTAGAGTTGACTAGACAAGTACAAGGAGGATAGGCTTACACCAATGTTAGAACAAGGATAGGTGAGATGTTTAGACATGCATGAAACCCTATTAGACATATAGGAACCTTTGAAAATTTTTCAATATGTAGGGGTTGACCCAATTTGACTAAAAGTCAAATTTGGTCAACACATTTGGCAATTCTTAGGGGTAACATGTTTGCCTATGTTAAGGACCAATAGCTTTATCACATCCATTGGGAAAAGGGAGTTGAATTAACCATAAAATAGTAGGATTATACCTTGAATTGACTAAGAATATAATTGATTAACCTTAAAACACATAAAGAAAGGACAAATACACACTAAGACCAAGTAAAAACACAAAGCAAAGGCACAATTGTGCTAGTAAGTACTTAGGGAACACAAGACACAATAGAAAGAAAAATAATTATGTACATCTAACCAAACATACCTCCTTTCTTGGATCAAAAGGAAAGTATCTTGAATCTCCTTCTTCATGAGGTGAATGAGGGTGCCAAGCATGCTTCTTTTTGTATGTAACACTAGATGACTCACGCTTCTTTCTTATTCCTTGGCTTGGCATGTATTTTTATGGAGTCATCTCAAACAAGTATCCAAGGTACATGAGCTCTTCTTGACCTTGAAAACATGCATATACTACTGTCCCTTTGTCTCATTATGGCAGATTTGCATTTTTATGAATCAGACAACCTTTTACAAGTCTATGTCTTCTTGAAAGGTTTCATTATCTTTTTATTTTGTTACAACCTCTTCAAACCCTTTAATAAGTATTGTATCATAACATTCTATGAGTGTTTCTTGTTTAAACTCTTTCTTCATGTTTGTAGGATCAACTTCACATGAGTTTCTAAAATCAAACTTCAAACCATCTTCAAAAGACTCATAATCATCATATATTTCTCCATCATGATTTAGACTCTCTTGATAGTGATACTTCTCAACACCTACTTGCTCCTCAACATCTTGGGCTTGTTTTCTTAGGAGTCTTGCCTTCTCACTATATTCATATTCTTTAAACATTTGCATATAAGTATGCCACATGTCTTCTTCTTGAAACATATAATCTTGCTTACCATTTCTTATAGTCAGCTCCAAAGGAATTTTAGGCCCCTTGAGGCTTTCCAATTATTTGAAAATATATTCAAATTTATGCCACAAGTCATCGTCCTCTTTCTGATCAACATCATGAAGGGGAACAAGAGGAGAAGCTCCTTCCTCTTCTTCTTTGGAATCCAAAAGATTCTCTTCCAAGACTTCTTCTTCACTATAAGTAAGGTTCTCTTCCCCATCATCACAATCTAAATTCTCCTCACAAGAAGTCAACTCCTCTTCATCCTCAGCCCAATCTAAAATTTCAATCTCCTTCTCCCTCTTAGTAGTGACAATACTATGCATCTCAAAACCAATAACTTTATCCCAAGAAGGCTTCCAAGGAGAAATGTATTCCTCATCATTAGAAGGGAATAATGGATCAGCTAGAGGAGGTGGAAAGATGGGTTTAATAGCTTCATTGGCTTCAATATTCTCTTGGATAGATGAGAGCTCCTGCATTTTGAGTTCTAACTCCTCAATTATTTTGGCAAGGTTTTCTTGAAATAACTTCTCTTGGGGGAAAATAGGATCTTCATTAGGAAAGGAAGTAAAAGAAGGTTAAAATTAAGGGGAAAAGGCTTCTTGAGGAGGTGTGGGAGGGAGTTGAATAGGTTCAAATTGATATTCACTTCCAACTTCTCCATGTAGACATTCTTTATCCTTCTTTCCACAATTCTCCACTACTTCTTTCCATCTTGGGAAGCTAAGCTTAAAGAGTTCTTCATGGGGATGAGGTGCAAATGGATGGGTAAATGATAGGCTTAAGAATCTTGGGATTTCCTTGGGCTTAGCATCTTATCTATAACTTAGGAAAGTAGGCTTAAGAAGTCCTTCATTTTTTACTACCATGATGGATTATGTCAAATGTTGGTTTGCCAACTCAATATCCTTGTCAAATGGGCCTCCAACATCGGCTTCCTTCTCTCAAAATATTCTCCAATTAGGTTGTGAGATGGATTAACTTGCTCAACAATGGTGTCATCCTTCCTTTGGCTGCTCTCTTGGATAAAATTCCAAGAAGGTAAACTTTGGGGAATGTATGAAGGACCTGGGGCATTTTAAAACATGATTGGATTAGTATTTTGAATAAAAATAGTTGACACACTTGAAGGCTAATGTGGGGTGTATTGGAGCTACCAAGACTAATCTAGTTCATAAGCTTTCAACCTCTCTTCTATGTGGAAAATCAAACCATAAACATCAAACATTTCACCCATAAGGCCTTACCAATTAGCCCTCTCAATGGATATCCATTATCCATTGAATATCTCTAAAGCATCTATCACACTCTTGACACAATCACTAGGGATGACTTGACCACAACCATTTCTAGTATTAAAGTCTAGCATATAGTCCTTATAGCTAATGAGAGTCTTCTTGAAACTTACAATGGATTGACTTGGAGAAGAACTAGGTGAACTAGGTGAAACATAAGCTTGGGAGGGCTGATTACAAGATTGATGTCAATCATATAAGGGATGAATATGGTTATATTGAGACTGATAAGACTGAGCAAGGACTTGTTCATATGGATATGGGATAGGCAAAGATGGATATGTCTCACCAGCTTGTGTTAAGACAAAGTCAACACCAAAATTATCCATGAATAATTTATGAGAAGTGTATGTAATAAGAAAATAACTTCAATTAGAGTACCTAGACTACTTAACCAATATATTTATGCTTGGATTCACCATTGGTGCTTAGTGGAATTGCCTCCAAAGGTTGATATCTTGAGGAGAACACTAAAACTCATCAAGAAATGAAATATTCAATCCCACCGAGCATGCCAATAACTATTGTCACTTGAACATGCACCCCTTGAGGAGATGAAAAGTCTCTCCTCATTCAAGTGGCACAATATAAATACCTTAGGGCTATGGGTGACCCAACTTTGAGGTGAGTCTCTAGATTAGGGCTAGTTCCCTTGATGTATCGCTTAGGATTGAACCTACTACTAACTTTTGGGGGGTGAAAAGGGAGAAAGGAAACTAAAAAAAAATATAATATAGGGGAGGCGATACACTAAATACATTTTCTACTCACACCACTTACAGTTCACTTGGAACCAAAGAGAAGCCTACACATACACTTTGTCCAATTAAACACTCCTATTTTACATTAATGTTTCAGGCATGGGGTCTTGAAGAGAGCCTAGGTTAGGAGGAATTATAAAATAGTCCTTATATAAACACTAATTAATAATATACTCACTACACCTTCAATACACATTAGACACTTTTTACTAACCTGCAAAAGAGAGCTTTCAAACTACACAAGGAACTAGGAAGGATAACATATTAAGGTAAGCAAAATACACTTGCACAAAATTAATAACCATAAAATTCACTTTATGAAATAATTAATGAGGTAAAAAACATTTTTTATTAGTTAAAGGAAAAATTTGAGTAGGGATTCACCATACTCAAGTGGAGAGATCTGTATAATAGCCAAAAAGGCTAGAATATAAAGGAATTGTGAGAGAAGAGAGAGAAGGTGGAGCTCAAGAGTCACAAGGACACTTTTCAATCAAGAATAAAGAGTTAAAACAATATGGAATAAATAAAGAGATAGTTCTTGTAATAAAAATAGGGACAAATGTCTCTTAAAATTTTTAACTCCTCCATATGTGGTGTATATTCTCTCTTGCTTGCAAAAGAAACTATCTCCCAGATTTTCCCTCATTAGACTAGCTCATCACTGAGTAGGGTCAGGTATAATGATTTATCTTAAGGGGAGGGGAACTGACACACCTCTACATGCATTGTAATTATCTCAAACCATTCATATCCTTCAATCCATGAGAAGTCATCTCTAGGAGTTATAAATGGCTCTCTCTCATACACCTCTCACACTTGACACACAAAATGTTTCCAATTTTGTAATATAATCCATGCAAAAGGAGAAATGATACCTATAAAGAGTTTATAAGTCATCAAATTTATGAATTAAGCTTTAAAAGGATTCCCAATTAGAGTTTCACCATTTTCACTAAGTGTTCATTGCTTGTTCACTATGATTGGTTGAGATGAAGAAGGTAAGAAAAACACTTAGGAGTTTATATAACTCCATATATGGACATGAGGACTTATGATAAGTCCCAATCTCTCTTGTAAAAGTGGTTTCATCTTTTGAAACTTCTCCATAATTTCAAAACACATAAATTTGTCAAAATAATCCCTAATATACCTCTTTCATATAAGTAGGGTACAACTTAGTCACATTTGGTATGTCTCTGAAGAGTCATCTATAGCTTTAAGTCATTTCCCTATCCTTTACAGTCCATTTTTATTCTCCATTTTCCTTATCTTCCCAATCGGGTCCTAGTTTGGGTTTGTGAGGGTTTTAGGGAGGTATATGGTCTTAGCCTTTATTCATAAAGGATACATGCTAGAATTATATAAAAATTCCATAGAAGGATTCCTAGGGACCCTCTCCAATCTCCTTAAACATGTTGAGTCTCCATGTAAAATCCTTAGAGAAGTTCCAAGCTTTCTAAGATGGCCATTCATGTCCTTTCTATACATTCAACATGGTCTAAGTGCACTTCAAGCCAAAAATGGATTCTTGGAGACCTCCCCTACATCTCAATGGATTCAACATCTCTATTATCATCCTAAAAACATGTTCCAAACCATTATAAAGATCATATTATGTTACAAATGTAATTGACCCACCATTTGCCTTAGGCTTAAACCTTGTTTCCATAATTTTACCTATAACCTAAGACTCAAAATGATATTTTTATGTGTTCCTTACATATATATATCTTAGACACCTCTATTTTACCTCTAAAAACATTAATCAATCAAGTGGGAAACTTTTCCAAGATTGGAGATGAATATGATCCTCTATTTGGCTTCAAGGCCTAAGGGTGTCCCTCATGCATGACTGCAACCCTAGGGATATAGGATGATATATTTAGTTTCCAACTTACATTAAAGGTTATTAATTTTGTATTTGATATATTCAACTCTCCAAATATTCCTTAAAGCTTTCTTTGACCTCTAGTTCACTATCTTAGCCCATACTCCAAAATTACAGGTTTTGGTGCAAGGGGAAAGTGCCCCCTATTTGCCTAGAAAAACCAATGCTTGAATAATATACTTAAATTTATATTGGTTATCTTAAAAAATATTCAACCCTTAACTCCAAGTACATGACCTCTAACTCACACCATTTTCAAGATAGACCTTGCCTAGGAAACTGCCTCCAGGGTTTTGAAACATTGACTATATTTGCACTTGAAAGTGCCTTCTCTTGGATAGGTTTGTGTTGGTGGGATTATTTTGATGTTATTTTTACCATGTTGAACATTATTTCACTCTCCACTTTATTTTCCAACATTTCACCCAATCTTCTATGCACTTGAGCCCACAAGACTAGGTTTGTCATGGCTAACTATGACAACTTCTCCTCCTCCCCTACCTGTACGTATCAATACTCTTAATTAGCTTGTTCATAATGCCAAAATACTCCTAATTAATCTCTTTAGATCACTAAACATTCCTCTCCTTCTAAAAAAAATCTAAGTGGCTAACCATCACAACTATACACTGAGCTAACTCATTACCCACTTGACTAGGACATGCTTATAGACCCTGCCTGTAGGTTGTATTAGGGTTGATCATGGTTTAAAATACCTATTTTAATATCTTGAACCATGAAAACATTAACCAGTTTAAAATTTATTTTAATTTTTAGTTCAATTTCAAATTTTTGGGGTTCAAAATTGAGTTACCTTTTACCATGACTGAGACTTCTACCTTTAGGCTTGCGTGTAGGTGTTTGGGTATGTTTTAGGCTGCATCAATATTATAGTACTTTTACTTAGGCTTTAATAGTCATAAAAAATTTATTTGGAATAATCCATCTCCTTAAGTCCATGTAAAACCAACACTAAATGATAAGATTTATCTCACTACCTATCTTAGTCCACTTTAGTTGGATATAGGTGGATGTTTGGGACCATGTACAGACACCTATGGTATATGGTGGAGTCATGATTTGTATTTGGATCTTTGTTGACAACTTTTTAAACATAAAATAGGTCTCATGACACCATTTAGGACCTTATATCATGAACATATTCCTATACACCATTACTCCCATATCATGCTTAATCTAATGTCTACCCATAGTTGGCTCTAGATAGCCTTTTCTAAGTCATACACACCTATAGGGGATGTTTGACTATGATGTTGCATCTTAGACCTTCTTCAAATCACTAATGTGATTTCATACTTGTTAAGTTTCCTCAAGAAAGCATATATCTTTGGAATTGTCACTTCCAAGGAATAGGGTCACTTTTAAGTCAAAACTTAGAGATGACACTAACTGAGTTCAGTGTATCAAAGTGCATTCTTGGAGTTCTCATTAACTGTCTTCCATAGGTCATTCTTTCAAAACCTTTTGAGAGCTCTTTGTCCTTATTAGGAACTATAAGGTAAGCATATTAGGACCCTTAAAAATCCCTCATAGCTTTGTTGCATAAAATCAACAAAATACTCAGGGGTTGTATTTCATGCTTTTAGGGAAAGAATCCCTAAATCTCAGTGATCACACTTTTGAAGGAAATCCTCTACTTTTCATAGCAATTTGACCCTTATGACATGAATGTTTTGATCCCCTTAGCATATGAATATCCCAAAGAAGGATTCATCATGATTTCACACCTCATAAGGTACATCATACTCTATTGGCACCACCTATAGGTGGCTAATAGGTAGCAAGTATGATATTATAAATAAAATGCATGATTCTTTCTCTATTATTTTTACCTTGATCATCAGATGCACCTTAATAATTCAAAACAACTGAAACAACATTCAATGCCTTCATCTCAACATGTAAATCCTCCTTCAAAGCACTTGTAGGTGCATATTTCTGAGTATAAAGTAGTGAAGATGATCTAAGACTAAGGACAAGCCTAAAAGAGGCTTCTTGAATTATTGATACTTATAAAACTAGGAAGACAATGAAAAAACTTGTAGAGAGGCCTTGAGAAACACATAAAACATCCCAACTTGTCAAAACAAAGAAAAAGATTATGGAATAAGCTCAAATAGGGACCCCTCATGGATGTGAGTGTATAAAAAGCTGCCTAAATTCTAAGCAATGGTTCGTAAAGGAGGAGGCATGAAACTAAAAATTGTTACCATGAAAATGAATCTGACTAGGACTCCTCTCAACCCCCCAATAACACTCCTCCCAACTCCACTTGTACAGACTGTACCAAGCATTTGAAATTGACTCTTATTGGCTTGTAAAGGCAATAAAAAGGAGAAAAATCAAAACTTGATCTATATAAATAAATATCTACACACAAAGCATGGAAGAGACCTTAGGGAGTTGAAGAGACACTTTCTCATGTTTTAAGCTAAAGGTGAACTCACTAAGTCCATACAAGTGGCATTAAAGGGTTATTTTTTAGGAGTTTTCCCTATTTTCATGCATGAAACTAATTCTTGACTACCATCTAACTAATTAATAACATACTTTTACCTTATCCATATTGAAAACTTGCTTGGTGACAAATTTTCTTCCATAACCAATCTGTGCAAGTCATTTAATGAGCCAAAAATGTGACAAAAAGCCACTTTTTACATATAAAGCATAGAAAAAGGAAAATTATGACATAGGAAAAATTTAAAACATGTAAATGACCATATTAGGACATTTATAAATCAATTTGAGCCTTTGACCATGTTTGACTAGAGTTGACCAGAGTTAACTAGACAAGTACAAAGAGGATAGGCTTACACCAAGGTTAGAACAAGGTTAGGTGAGATGTTTAGACACAAATGAAGCCCTATTAGACATATAGGAACCTTTTAAAAAGTTTCAATATGTAAGGGTTGACCCAATTCAACTAAAATTCAAATTTGGTCAATAATTCCCACTATCCCTTTGTTGAATATTGATTTTACCTGATCACATCCTTGATCAAATCTACCTACTTATGCCTCTTGGTTTATAGTTTGTGAGTTGCATTGTAATACCTTAGATAGGACCAGGTTTTCCTCACAAAAATCCTTTCACATTTTCTCACCACACTATCTTATTATCATACTAATCATGTCATTGGGTAGTTGTGCTTTATTACATTACATTTTGGAGTAACCACTAAGTTTGAGTCATCATCCTTTAGAGTTTTTAATTTTTATTTATTGATTATTTTCTTGTTTGATTTTTGTGGAATTCACTTATCTTACATAGGCCATTTTACATGCTTACATGTTTTTATTTATGTTGGACTTGACATGCTTGTCTTACATCTTGACTTAATATTCATTTTTAGTTATTTAAGTTTACTTCCATATTTGTGTTTGTTTTGTCTTACATTAATATTTCATTTACTTACAATGTTTTTAATGTTTTTAAACATGATTTAGTGTGTTATACATTCGTTTATCATCCTTTTAATATTACATGCTTGGTCTTTTGGTTCTAACATAGCCTTAATGATCTTGGCTTTTCAAAATTTCTAAGTAAGTTATTCAATGTTACTTTTACCAACCTCTGTATGCACACATTACTTCTATTTTTAGCCTTGTATCCATAGTGTTTCTCAAATATAGGTATTGCACCTCCATGATAAAGACTATAATATTTTCATACAATCATTCAACATAAAGGTGGGTCAAGGTATGTATATGGTACTTTCAGTTAATTTGATTTAATTTCAGCATTTATTTTTGTACTTCATTTAAATTAGCTCATTTGTCATGTTATGCTTTTTACCAAATCACCATCCCATATTACACTATTGTGACATGTGATGAGCTTCGGGTGGGGCATATGTATACATATAATATTTTTAAAACTTTATCATTTAATAATGCTTTCTCTATTATAGGAACTTATCAAGTTTCAATCTCTTTGAGTGCATACCTTTAAAGGTGCACTAGAAAAGGAGTTGGTAGACCATTGGTGCTTTGCAATTTTGTTAGTTAATTTTATCATGCCTAAACCCATTAAAAATCCTACTCATCCAAATCCCTAAGAAAAAAACCTTGCTTATCCAACTACCTAAGTAATTATACTCTCAAAACAACCCTTAAATAAGAAAAAACCCATTTATCCTACTAGGTCAGAGCCAGTTGTAAAAGTTATGACACACATTATGAAACTAAGTTGGCCTAAGTTGACCTAGTTTGGGGTCAAATGGTAACTTTTTAAGAATTTGATCATAGTAGGATGACTTTGTCAACTAAAATTTTGTAAGGGTAAGGACATATCTATTGTTATAAATAAAACTTTAAATTCAATATAATATGAGAAGAACATTAATTTTCACATTATTACATCTCACAATTCTACTACATCTACTTTTGAAGGAGTCATTGCTTAGGGTTTGCCTTGGAAGAAAGATAGATTATTTTGTGTAAAGTCTTGGATGAAAAGTAAGAATATTTTATCTTAGAGATGATTTAAAATATTTTGATCCTTACAAATCCATAACAATCTCTTGCAAAGCACCATTGGCCAAGGGGTATATTGAGACTCAATAGGTTTGCTCAAGGGTAATTATCTCTAACTTTTATTTTTTCTACTTGATAGATATATATCTCACAACGTAATAAGTTTGAATATATAAATCTTGATTAGATTAACTTTACACTTAAACTTAGTTTAGCTATAGGATTTTCTAGGCTTGCCATCTTACACCTTAGGTGATCTAGGCCCCCATTTTTGCCTACCATGATCTCTTGTTTGTTTTGTTTGTTTTAAAACATCCCCCTTTGTGTTATAAGCTTTGATAATAGTAGATTATATTTAAATTTATGCATTAAAAGACCTAAAAAGGGTTATTGCATGATATTATTTTCCTAGAGGCTTTACAACCCTCTCCTTTAGTCTTGTGTGATAAGTGCTCCCGTAGTTAGGTTTAGTGGACCTAATTTAGTCATGTTTTCAATATATAAAGTATCACAATAGATTTTATTTTATTACCTTATCTGATCTTGGATTTAGTAAGTAGGATAAATTGTGGATGTATATTAATTTGTTGTAGTGGTATGTAGTGTCATAGTGAAGTGAAAATTTTAATTTTTCAATAGACAAAGGAATTTAACCCAAGGGGAGTGGGTGATGGTGCAACAATGATGATAAATGCTTTAGCTAGAAGAATATGGTTTTTAACCTAGTTCATTGACCATGCATACTATAAGATGGGAATTATTCCACATGGAAAAATATTATGCCAAAGCCTTTAGTAAAGAAAAAGGATGGTTTTATAACTTATCTATAGTGTTTGAGCACCATTCTCAAGTTTTTTATTTCTCAGGTTGTATGATACAAGATCATCTAGGACCACAAATAATCTTGTATTAACCAAAAACATGAGTAATTTGTTAGCAATAAGTAGCAGTGAATCCCTTATATGCTTTGATGGTATTTTCAAGCATTAGGTTACTCTCATATGTTATTGTATATTCTATTTCTACTCTATGGTTGTAAAAGGTTAGATATGCTTTAGTGATTCTTGGTGAAGATATTTTATCACCACACAAGCTTGCTAAATTAACATAACTTTAAGGCCATATTAGAAATTAAAAGGACTTAGTAAAATTATAAAATTAAATCAATCACACATAAGTACTTAAAAGAGAGAAAGAGATACACCAATAAAAAATAATGTATTAACTCAATAAAATATATATAATGTATATATATATAATCAATAATGGTTACACCAGGACATGACTCTCTAAAAGACTACATCTCCACTAACTTAGGAGATGTCTCTAAGCTCCATTCACTTTTCATAAAGGAACACAAGTTCCTTATATGTGAAAAACAAGAGTTGAGCGAGATATTTTTATTGGTGGGGTGAAAGGTGGGATCATTACCTAAATTACACCTAACCATTTCACACATGTGATGATAATACCAACATTAAATATGAATTAAATGAAGTTTTACACATATTAAATCAAGAATTGGTAACAAAATTACCTAAGGTGGACTTGACAAGTGTGAACAAGACACAATATCAACTTAATTGATGTGGTAAAAGAGAAAAAGTCTTAAATTATTAATTATATCTATCAACAAATAGGCTTGATGAGGTACCCATGTACAATGATAGAGTAAAAAAAATGAATCAAGCTGCTTGTAGATTGTTGATGTGTATTTTATGCACACCATGTTGAACTTAATTAGATATGATCCATCTTTATTTGAAATTATTAGATACAATCCCAGGCATGAGTTTCATTATTGGGCTCTCCTATGTATCATACTCAGAATACCTATGTGAGCAATAATGATGTTTCCAAAATATGAAACCAATTCTACGTTCTAAAACTCCACACTATTATGAAACCTTAACAAATTTTCCAAGAATAATTTTAACACTGACTTCTAGGATCAAGTGAAATGAGATAAAAGAAACACAAAAGGGAAGAGAAGGGTAGGGTGGATAAGAAGGCTCTTAGACTTTGTGGAGACAATGATGTTTACATGGACATTTTTTAATATGATTGAAGTTTACCAGTAATCACATAGTTTTACTTAATCTAAAATTAAAATAAACAATGGTAAAGAGTATAATGAAAAGTCCTTGGTGGATATAATCTTCATATCATTACTTCATAAGATGAATCACTATAGAATAATTTTTATCACAATACATTCATCTACAATAATCAATTTTAACATAGCCAATGCAAAAATATATTTGAGTTAAAATTCACTCAACCTTACCAAATCCACTCGACACAATCAAAATTCATTCCATAATCTAGAAATCAATTTGCATCTACCGCATCCATACTAAGAAATGAATAAGTTTAACATTTAACAAGAAAAACTTATGGAAAATCCTAAAAATTTCAAAGTTTTCTTCCTATACTCCATTAAATTTTCCTCCTTTCTTTTGCAATGTCTTCAAATGATCCCTTGTAGTAGCCTAAAATTCCAAAATAGAAGACCTAATTCCACTGAAGGATATGATGTTAGAGTTAAATCATCTAATAAACACATACAACATAAAAAATAAAAAAAGTGGGCACATAATCCAAAATCATAATGGGCCCTTTCCACTAAGACCACCTCAACATGTTGTTACCTTTCCATTTTGTTAGCAATCCATACATGGTTCCACACTTAACCATTTTTTGTTCTTCTACTCTTCCGAGGATTTTCCAATTATCTTAGCATCATGTTCAAGCCTAGGGATATCAACTAATGGGTCATCAAATTTTTTTATCCATATGTCAAGATATTTGCATGATTCCTTCATGAAGTCTTAAGACTACATTTGACTGCACTTAGTGTCATGGGTGTTAAAATTAACAACTAGTTGAGGTGCATTCTAAACTCATCACTTGTGATGATTGTGTCATCCTCTATGTGTCTACTCAATTTTAAAATGTTGTAAAAATTCTACATATTATTTAAATATTTAAAAAATTATGATGCTTTAACAGATGATGATAGCTATCAAATTTTATCTAGCATTTAGGGTTGATGTGTTTAATAGTTTGGTGCCATTATGTACCCTTTTATTCACGTTTGAAGATATGTGACATCATATCACATAGTCATGGTCTTGGATTGATCATATAGATACAAGTCCAAATTTTATTTGTGAATGCCTATACTGATTACAAGTTTCATCTTATGATTGCTCCACATTCCACAAAGTGTATAACATCACTATGAAGATGCATGAAATAAAGACACATGTCATGTTTTTATAGGATCATAAGTTCACAAAGGCATATGAATAAAAAACACATAGAAAATTACATAGATATTATGTGTTGTGAAAACCCATGCATGACATGTGGCACTATGTGAATGGTTAAAAATTTGTGAGTCTAAGTCTACATAGTTTTGGTTACAAACACTATGATGGTGTGTTGTTGAAAAATGTGCCAAGTGGGACTAATCATGACACATGGCACTATGTGATTGAGTAAGAGATTCATAAGTCTTAATCTTCATAATGTTGATAATGAATGTTTTGAATGTGAAACACTATGAAAATGTGCCATGTGGCACTAAAAAATGATAGTGAATGTTGTGACTGAATGCATTATTGATACTTATCAAGTTGTTATTACTTCACAAGTTTATAAGTCTTAGGATTTGCATGAACTTATTTAAAAAATAAAAATGATATGAGTATGAATTTTTTTTTGCATGGAATTAAAGAGTCAAACTCACCTTCAAAAAGTTATAATAAGTTACAAAGTTCTGACATGATGTGATGATGACACTTGGTAAGCTCATGCTCACTACGAACAAACATGAAAACATGTGATGAGTCTAAACACTATGGCTGTATGAGATCATGACAAGTGGAAACTAATGTGATTAATTATAAATTAATTATAAGAATATGAAGAATCTTGTGACAAAAATTGAAATAAGCAACCAAACATTTCAAAAATTGGCTAAGTAAAATGATGACTTGTGAGAAAGTGCAAAGGAAATAATAAGTATATCATAAATCCTTGTGAATAATTTAACACAAATTCTCCAAAATAATGTGAAAATAATTGAAGGGGACACATATTCTTAGCTAATCTTGAACAAACCCCAAAAATAACCACCTTTTTTGAAAACATCCAACTTGAACTCATTTGTTAGACAACCATTTTTTATCCATATTTAAATAATCAAATGGGGAAACATTGAGTAAAATAAAAAAAATTGGAACCAAATTCAAATGGAACATGGATTTGGAAAACTAATGGAGGGCCATAATTAGGTCCTACTTAGAAAATAATGGGGTGTGTTGGTCACAATAAATGGTGACTTATGTAGGGAAAAGTGTTTAGAACTTGTACTTTCTGGTTTTACCTTAGATAAACAAAATAGACCATGGGAGAAAAATTCATATTTTCAAACAAAAATGGGATATTTGGGTCAATTTTAGCATATAACATACTATTTTTTAATACATCCCATAATTTAATGTGTGTGAAGAGTTATTCATATACCATTACATTTGATGTTTTTGATATAGCATAGGAGTTAACTTTCATGATTCAAAATTATAAAATATTCTTCATTTTATTCATTAATTGGCTAGGGGGAAGCTTGAGCATTACACTACTACTAAATAAATGTCTATATCCTTGAAAAAGATACATTTGGTTCCACTTTAGGCCTTTATTTTTAGTCAGACATCCATAGCCCTAATTGAGGTTATTGTTGACCAAATTTTGACCTCAAGTCAAAATTGGTCACCCCCTCTAGGTTGAAACTTCATAGGGTTGTTAAAAAATTGTATATGGTCTTGTCATTTTCCTAAATGGTCCTAAAGAGTTTCATATAGTCATATTTGTCCTTGTCTAGCATTGTCCAAGTTTTGGTCTTATGTACTCTTGTCTAGTCCTAGGGCTCAATTACAAGGTCTTGATGTTGTCAAACATGGTCAAAGGTTGGATATGTTTATAATTAATTATAAAATGTTATTTATGTGTCATTAATGTTAAAATATAATGCATTAACCTTTTATTATGTTTTATTGTAATAATATGATAATTTTGCCACCTTTTGGCCTATTTAGAGGAGTTACACATACCACATTCAAAGAAAAACATTTAAAGAATAATACTAATATAAATAATGTAAAAAAAAGTTATATACTATTCAGGGATGCTCATATATTGACAAAAATTTAGGTTCAATGCCTAAACTAAGCAAAATAGCACTTTACAATCACTTTTGGGCACTTGTACGACCTTACAATATCACATGTCAGTTAAGAATGGTTTCATAGTGTCTCTTGGTATCTATCAGATCATTTTAAATATTTGGACCAAGTTTTATGTTGAATTGACACTTTAGACATTCTCTCTCCTCTATTGTTTCCTTCACAAGCTTAGAAAGACAAAATTGAAGTGGATGGTGTGACTAGGAAAGAGAGAGTTAGGAGATGAAACTTTGTCCATTATTAAGGGTCCTAGTAAGATTTAAATTAATGGAATTGTTTTATATATTCATGAACCTTAATTTATGAACAATTGCTAAGAGTGATAGTACATCACTATGCTTTAGCCATCCAAATAGGGTCTATTATTGCATATATTTCTAAACTTAATAATTATATGGAGAAGAAAGGTTTTGAGGGATGTTTTTAGAGGTAAAAGAGATAATTTTCATGGTAGTTTCATTATATAAATCATCTCCATGAAGTGTATTCATTTGGAGGGAAAATGTCTTGATGTACAAGGTGTTTCAGTCAATCCTACTACAAGTTTTGATTTTCTTGAGTTGTTTTTCATTTTCAGAGGTTCTAAATGATTTACCATTCATTTAAGATACTAAAATTCATGGATTTCATGGATAATTTCATAATATGTGATTCTGTTTCATATTCTTCAAGTGCTTGGTCTTTGGAACATTGTTAATGTTTGAACAATCCACTACATGTTTGATTGCCAAATTTGGCTCAAATATCAATGATATATCATAGTATAAGGTTTTAATATAAAATTTCACTACTATAATTATGGGAATATGAATATAGTATCCCAAGTACACCCTCCAATGAGAGTCATAAATGTTTCTTCCATGTACATGCCTGTACAAATTGTAGAGATAGGTTGAAGATGCCATAATGATGGGTCAAAAAACATGATCCATGAATAGAGATGATTTTGACCCCTAAACACTTGTTTAAGTCTACACAGTCTTCTTAAGTCATGGATGAGCTCATGAGAGACTCTAAGACTACACACAAACCTTACCATGAGTTAACTATACCTATAGGTCTATACAGTTTGTAAGGACAAGTTGAAGATGACATGATGCATGGTTATAGGAACTATAATATATGGATAAGTTTTAGAGAATAATACAAGAATTTATTTAATGCTAAAAGGGTTTAGGGACTCAATTCGCTCTCTAAGTAGCCTATCTAAGCAAAAGAGATCTACATGCTTGGGCCTATAGGTCCTCTTTGTGAATCAAAAAGTTAATTACTCTAAAATAAGGTAGTCTCAAACACAAAAAATATAACTTCAATGTAGATGAAGGGAGATACACAAACCATTTAAGGATAAATATACCATTTAAAAATCATGAGACTGAGTATAGATCCCTAAAAGGCTACCTATATGACTATGTAAGGAATTGAGAAGGTAAGAAGGTTGAAAGTGTCAATAAAAAGCTAACAAACCTTATAAGATAGAAAGAATGAATATTTTATGAGATTTATATACCTTAAAGATCATGATAGGGTTGAGAAGGACTAAGTTCAAGACTTCATGCTCAAACCTTCTCCTAATGAACACCTACAACATGCTTTAAAAGGTGTGAGCTAAAATTGCATATAGTGAAAGGGTAGCATCTTGAAAAGATTTCATAAGGTTATTGAAAATTTTGGAACCTTATTAAGATGAATATTTATCCAAGGATTTTCAACAAGGCTCTGAACCCCTTAAGACATAGTTAGTACCCTCTTCCAATTGACACCTACAACCATTTGAGAAGGTACCCTTAAAATTGGTAGGTTGTGAAGTCATAATTGACTTAAGGGAGTGTATTGTGAAGTGGTATCATAGTCTCATCAAAATGAAACATAGTATTTAATGAAAAACGTTTTGAAAGTGGAGTCCTATAAGCAAATAATGCACTCAAACTATCAAAAGGTCACTTACAAGCTACATTCAAAGGGAAGGCTAGTTTTAAGCCTAAGTAAAGAGCAAAGTAAATGAAGAGAGAACTAAGTTTATATTAGATAGACAACATGGTCAATAGGGTCCTTTTAACATAAAAGGAAATGTTAAGATATAACATGATGAAACTAGTCAAAATTGAGTTTAAAACCCTCTACACATAGTCAAATAACAACCTTAGGTCTGCATATTTCATGAGATATTTTGATTGATTTGAGAAAGGTTAAGGTATGTGGAAAAGTATCATGGTGTTTTTATATCTTTATATACATTTCAAAATCATCTAAAGTAATACAAACAATGGGAACCTTGCATACTCATGTCAAGACAAGACACATGCCTGCTCACTCTTGAGAAGTGTTTTCTTGTATTAAGAGGTTTAAGGATATATATGAGGGATAAGGGAGAGAAATATGGTTGAATATGACTAAATGGTGATAAAATATCTCCATCAGAGCTTCAAACTCAAGAAACAAAGAATGGAAATCATAACAACCTTGTTCAGGCCTAACAGGTCTAATTGAATGCACATAACTATATAGGCAGCCAATTGAGAGGTATTAGGGTGAAGTTATTTTTAAATCCTTAAATAACCTAATTATATGGTGAGAATTATGAATAAACATTTCATGAGGTCCCATATTATTGACAGTTGGAGAAAAGAGGTGAATATAATTAGCTAGGGTATTTGGTGCAAGATGGCTTAAGAACCCTAGGCTCGACTAAAGAGAGTGTAAGAGACATAATAGATTTATAAAGGGTTGGAGAAACATGGGATATGTTATTTAGGTTGTCATTTATCCTTATTAAGTGTTCAAAATCATAAATAAACTTAGAATATACACTTACAAGCCTCAATCCTTCCTAGATCTCATAGAATACCTACTAGCAGCCCAAGAAGCCACCAACCTTTGATCATATCTCTCATGATAAAAGGAATTATGGCTCAATATATTAGGCATGATATGGAACCCATTTTAAATCATTATTCATGGTATTTTATTGTTCATCTAAGACTTGAGCTTATTGAATAATCCTTAAGACTCTACGACACTTTTAGGTTGCCTATGAGAACCATAATGACCCGATGAGAGAGAAAAGGATTTTAATGCCTCCAAATGGATTATATGAAATATTAAATTAAATTAATCATGTCTAATACTCCCATAATAATCACCCCTTGACACTAGTTTTTACTTGTAGGTATGGAACTGTACAAAATATGCCAAAAAAGACTATGTTTAACTATTTAGGAGGTATGCACAAGGTTTCAGAGCTTTAAAATTTACATGAAGAATATGGAAAAATTACTTGAAGTTAATCACACATTTATTTTGGGTTCCACACGTGTGGAAAGAATGAAGATCCAAATTTTAGTCTCTAGGTAGGGAGGCCTAATTGAGACTAGTTATGATAGAGAAATAGTAGAAAAAGATACCTCAACTCACTTTTTGATCTTAAAAAATTGCATGGAGATGTAAGGACATACTGGGTCCTAGAATATTTCTTCATATTCTTATTACCATCTACACTTTTCTATACATAATGAGGTTTACATGATTTTAGGGCTACAAGGAATGATGCCTAATTGGAGCTTTTGGTAGAGAATAAATTCTTGGGGCTAGTTTGACACTTCAAAATATATTTTTTTGGGTCTAATATGAATTTAATAGGCCACCCATGAAGATAAGATTAGCTAAAGAAGAGGAATTCAAGTTTTGACACTTGTATGCAAGATTGGCCTAAGGAGATGAAGAGTCTTCTAAACACCTAGTAAGATAAGGAAGTGATGTGTCAAAGAAAACCTAAAGAGATAAGATGAGAGGTTTCAATATTAGAGAAAAGTTGTAAATAAACATTATATGACCATCAATAAGGCCACTTGTCATTCAAAAAGCTAAAGTAAAGGGTAGTTTTAGAGAGCTAGTTAAGGTGTTAAACAAACATTTTAACTCCTATGCCACTTGGAGAAATGGAACATCTTAAGAGGAGATACATATGACATTTAGAACCTATTGAGTTATTTTCATAACTCCTCTCTTGTTTTTAACTCATGAGAAACTTGTCAACTATCTCTCTCCTACACCCTTCTCTTCTTCTCTCTTACTTTCTCTATATATTGAGCCTTAATTGGATAATTTTGTATCCTCTACCTAGGTATGGTGAATACCTCCCCATTTTTATCCTTTGATCAATAAATAACAACCTAGTTTTACCTTCTCAATGGACTATTTCAATGTGCATGTTAGACTAGTTGATCTTGCTAAGTGATAGATTTACTTCCTTAGCATGTTATCCTTGTTTAACATTTATATTTAGTTTGAAATTATTTTTTCAGGTCTCTTGAAGTTTTTTAATGGAGTTTTTAGGGGTTTATTGAGATGTCTTTTCACTAGTGTCATGTCATGACCTTTTGACTAATCTTCCTAGCTCAAGCTTTATTCACAAACCTCCATGAGAAATATTGATGTAGAGGTATATTTAGATTAGTGTCATGTACAGGTTAGGGTCTTGTTTGAAGTGAAATTTCATTTGGTTCGTAGTGATAAATTCATATTTTTTACATCACCTCCATTATATTAGGTTTCTCTCCCTTTTCTTAGCAAGTGTTAGAGTAGTGTTTGAGCCTAAGTGATTCATCAAGGGGAGCTAGCCCTTTAACCTAGAGGTTCACATCTCTAATATGGTACCCAAAACCTTGAGGTGTTTCCATGTTACATAGAATTTGGAAGGCTTGAACTAGCTTCTAAAGGGTGAAAATTTGATGCATAATAGTTAAATAAATCACCCTTTCTTAGGAGAAATTTTATTAATTTTCATTAGATATTCATATTCCCCTTTTAAATGTGATCTTATCTTGATTTACTCTAAGATGGTTTCAAATTAATATATCCAAGGTAAATGAGTCAATTCATAAAATTTATTATTATAAAGTATTTATCTTATATTGTTTTTAGACTTCAAGGTAAGTTTTAAATGTGTCAATGTGAAACCTTGACTTCCTTTTAGTAAGAAAACCATTTTTAATTCACATGATGATTCTCAAAAAAATTATCCCATCTTATTTTAAAGATAAGATATAGATTGTCATGGCATTTGAGTATCTAATATAAAATCATACCTTCCATTTTTTCAACTCTTTATAGTGGATTCATTGCCTCTTCAACCAATTTGAAAGTGACCAAGGGCTTTAGTTTCATGGTATTCGATGAGGTATGAATTTATCTAATTGAAAAAACTACGGGGAAGGGGAAGGAAAGGATTTTATATTTCTCCTCTTGTGTCCCACAAATCACTTACTAGTAATTTCAAAAACAACCAAAAAATATTTAAGGACAAGCCAAAAACTATAAAAAAAAGTATTAAATGAACAAAAAGTAGGAAGGAAAGAACACAAAATGGAAGGGAGCTAATATAGATCTACTCTAAGTCTACACTACTCATAAATTAAAAACTCACAGTCATTCCATGATGGAAGTGGATGGGATATCTAAGAAGTAATGCTTCAATAACTACCCATTCATAGGTAGTGAGAGGCCCTTTCCTTGCAAATCCTTTAGCCTAAAAGCATTGTGTCCCAAGATTTTTCATATCTAATATGGAACAATCCAAATATGATCCAGCTTAGAACATTGACCTTTATTCTCATGTGCCTTGTCCCATAACATGACCAAATCTAAAATTATGAAAACCTTAATTTTTAATCTCCTATCAAGCCATTTATTCACTATATATTGAATTTCTATCATTCTTCATCTCATGCATCTTCCATTTGGAGAATGTCAAGTAATCTAGATTATATGCAATCATATTCCCCCATGTATTCTTGGATAAATTGATATTTGGGATCTTCAAGGTAATGATAAACACTAGCTCTTTTGCATACACAATAAGGAATGTAAAATATTTTATAAAATGTTTGAGTCTAGTTCTGTTAGTCCATATAACATACTTTAGTAATGAATGCCACTTCCTTGGTTTATCTATGGTAAAATTTTTGATGGCATCTATAAGTTATTATTATTTTATTTAACCACTCCATTTCCTTGGGGTTAATAATTTGAATAAAAATTCAATATGATCTTCTTTTCATAATCCCATTAAATGAAATCGACTAAATAGAATACAGGTCCATTATCACATACAAGAGAGAATATGGTATTAAACCTTGTAATAATATTTAATTCAAGGAATTTGATCACTTGCTTGGTCATGCTATCTATGGATTTTACTGATTCAATCCATCTAGTGCAATAATTAGTATTTGTGAGGACAAACTTTGTCCTTTAGTAAAATTAGGATTAAAGACACCAATGAATTCAATCCCCCATTGGGAAAATGGTATGGATGCATGTAGTTCTATTCACAACTGGTTGAAATGGCATAGTTATGTGTGTTTCATTATTTACAAACACTTGGAATTCATGGAAAGTTTTGATTTAGTTATGGACATATTTTAAGATTGTGCTATAATGATACCAAGATTTTAGTATCTTGTGTCTTATTTTATTACTAGAAGGGTAACCGATTCTTAGTTTGTCATGAAAATTGCTCATGATTTCATCAACTTTGGCCTTGGTCATGTACCTAAGATAAATGAGATCATAGTTATTATGATATATGACCCATTTATTCAACATGTGATGGGATTCCTTCAGCCATAGATCTCTCTTTTTTTCCTTATTAAGTTTAGGAGGGCATGTCCCATACAAAATATAATGGATAATGTGGTCATAAGTCATTGATTAGACATTGTCTACATCTAGTTTTTATACATTATAGTGATCTCAGGGTCGACTTTAGTGATCAGTTGAGTGAGTCCATGGCCCCTGACCATATTAGTTGGTTTGAGCTTAATGTTCATAATCTTTCAACTTGGCCATCTACTTGCCTCTACATTACCTAAGTTCTTTTTAGCCCAACACAATCAAGAACCTTATTGTGAAGTATATAGTGCTTGAACTTATTTTTATCCTTCACCAAAGCATATGCATGTTTTTTTAGGATGGAATATTTCAGCTCGACATCTTTCGAGTTTTTACTCATGAAAGCAATGCGATGTTATTCATAATTGATTCTTTATGTGAGCACAATTTATATGGTATGTTATGAGGTGAAATAGTAGAGGTAAAAATCCTTTGTGAAGTCTTGGCTAATCAAGATGGGTGCATACATGATGGCATTCTTGATGTCCTCAAATAGTGATTTGGCTTGAAGTTCTCATTCCAATTTTACATCTTGTTTCAACATAGCATTAAAGGATTTGAAAATTTAGGAAATATTAGAAATAAATTTGCTCACAAAAATTATTTTTCCAAAGAAGGATTTCAATTATTTTTTACGTTTAGGAAACATTGTTTTTAAAATTACAATAGTTATTTTATTGTAAATAGAAATGCTTTATTCATAATGATGTGGCCCAAAAGCTTACCTTTAGTGACACCAAAAACATAATTTTTGGGGGTTTAAAGAGATGCCATACCTCATACATCTTTCAAATAATTTATGCAGGTTAATTATGTTATTTGACCTACACTTGGAGGAAACAGTTAAGTCATATATATACATAATTATGCACTTACCAATCAGGGATTGAAAATAAAAATTCATGGCTCACTAGAAAGTGTATTATAAATAAATATTCCCCACTTGGTTTTTAATTTTGTTTTAACTCTATCTTCTTGGTTGAATAAGTCCTAGTTATATTCCAAGAATCCATCTAACAAATACATCATGTTATACCAATAACCATTTTAACTACCTTATAAATGGATCACAAAGGATAATTATATTTGTTTGATGCTCCATTCAAGTTCTTAAAAACAATACAAAGTCTAATTTATCCACTTTTCTTACAGATAGGGACCAAGTTAGCCACCCAAGTATAATGGTGTACTAGGAAAATAATTTTGGTTGAGAGTATATTATGAACTTATTTATGAATGAAAGCTTTAAGGATAATATTTATTGGTCATTTCCTCTACCTAAAGGGTTTATGCCATTGCTTAAATAGGGTAGTGTGCATTATTATTCTTGGGATAAATATTTTAAGATCATTGTATGTCCAAGTGATCACATATATGTATTGTAGAAGTAATTTTTTAACTATTATACTTGGTACAATCAAGACTAATGTTGATATTTTGAAGCTCACCAATCGATCCTAAGTTAACATTTATGGATTGATGGCCTATGGATTCTAGTTGTTTGGGCCTTTTAACACACTTATCAAGGTAAAATATCTTTTTGATCAAAACCATACCCTTGGGTATTTGGTTTTCTCTCAATTTCATGACTCCATCACTATTGTAGTCATTATCCATATGATCATCTCTCTTTCTTATTGATAACTTGCATATCAAAAAACTCTGGAACTATTCATGAATATTAAAATATGTGGATCATCATCAAAGATTTATAATTTATTGACATTATCTTGGACTAATGGGCAAGGAAATAATTCAATTGAGAATTAGTGCAATTCAAAATTATTTAGGGGGTGCATATTTGTAGCTGATGCTACCAAAGAATCTATAATTTGATTATTTTCTATGGGAATGAGAATAAAATTAAAGGCATTAAATGTTTCAATCAAATCCCATGCTCTATGATTGTATTTATTTAAGATAGTTTTCATTGAAACTTAATTTTGACGTAATTTATCACCAAATCAAAGTCCTCAAATAATTGAAATTCTTTAACCTCACATTTTAAGGCAAACTATAAACCTAGGATCACGTTTTCCTACTTAGAAAGGTTATTGGTGCGAGAGAATTGTAATCTATATGCAACCAAGTGTTATTTTACTTGTTGGTTAATCAATAGAAATTACACTCATGAACCTTATTTGGAGTAGGAACTAACAAAGTAGAGGGAACATAAGCCCCATGAATCATAATTTTTGTCTTATTTGTTGCTTGTGGGTTTAGTAGAAAGGGTATAAATGCTAATGTTAGATGAAATGACATTTAATTTCTCATTTATGAAAGTATACTTGGTGATCATATGTGTAATTATAGGATATTTATATATATTTGAATTTGGTTGGAAATCCCTCTCTAAGATAATCACATATGATAAAATTATGTGGCTATGTATCCATTCAACATTTTGGACCATTACCCAGTCAACAACATATCATATGTTTTTGTGGTTTTAACCACCTAAATGTCTATGAATTATTTGACCCTAGGTTTTTTTACTAGTTGCATGTGAACACTCAATAATTATCCAACTACTTTACTTTTGATTTGTTTAATTGAATGAAAATCTTATCTGATTTAATTGGTGCAAGACCTAGTGTCCTACAGACACCTATCGGCATGACATTAGCTAAGGCTCTAGAATCGACCAAACAATTATGAAATTTATCTCCAAACTATTGGTCTCAATTTATGACCCATATTATAAATATCTATTTAAATAAATATTATGACATTAAAAAGGGAGATAACAACACATGGAACACAATGTCCCATCATTTTTAGGATTTAACTAGTTGAATCCAAGGGCCAATAACTTTCTAATTATTTAGCTGGGTGAGCAATGGCAATTAACCACTAATAATTCAATCTACTTCATGTTGTTTGAGAAATATTACTAATATTTGATTAAGTACTTTGTTCCTCATTCACATTGGTATCACACTATAATATAATGGATAGAATATTCATCTCAAAAAAGATAAAGGGGAGAAAGAATAAGGAAGGAAATTGTGTGGTTCTTTGACTGAAACAAGATTGTTAATGTTAAAAATCAAAAGCATGCCTTATTAAAATTATACCATTGTATCCTAGGTATAGCTATAACACAAACCAAATTAACTCAATGGGTAAGATTATGAGGAATTAATTGAACATATCACCTTGAAATTCTATTAAATAAAAGCATATGAAAGGCTTGTAGATATTACACACAATTTATTGACACAAGTTCAATTTAAATATAATGCAAATTAAAAACCAATCAAAATAGTTATTGTACAATCTATACATATTCATTAGTAAACAAACATTACAATTTCTTCATAAAATTAATCAATTTTGTTCCATCAATCAATGAAGAACATTACTAAAGAACAACATGAATGTCAAACTAGAATAGTATATATTTAAATGTTATTACAAAAGCATTTAAGCGTACCCTCTAAGCAAACAATCAAAAGCCAAAACAAAACAAGAAAAGACAACACTGAGCCTATCATAATTTATGCAGAGTTTTGGTGCATAACATCTCTACTTTCTTTTTTACAAGAATGCAAGCTACCTTTTTATACGAAAGAGAATAAGACTTATCTCCAAGTAGAACAAGGCTCCCATTTCTAGCCATGATTGATGCTCTAGGTCACCACAACTGCATTCAATTATAATATTCTCTCCACTCTCAAATTAAATCCAAATTCCATTTTATCTTTTGTCCATGGTTGTGAAACTTATCTAACCAAAATGATCCCCCACTTCTCTTTTTTGGACCAAGTATTTTGAATGATTATTCTATTTGGCCCATCTAGGAGAATATTCAAGTCAAGAAGCCACTAACTCATTCTACATACCTCCTTTGACTAGTTAGGCTCCTCAAAATCTATCTTGACTAATTATTCTATTGTTTTCCTCAATTGGGGCCATTCTGATGCTTTGATGGGCTGTCAAATTTAGACTCATTCCCTTTATGATGACTTGGTTAGTTGATGTGGTTCAGGTTAATCTTCCATTATGTCCTTGGGTTTTCTTTACCACTTAGATTCTTCTCAGTTTCACACTCTTCCTTTGCTAAGACATTGGCATTGGCCACTAGGTCCCACTTTTCCACTTGGCAACTTGTCTTTGCCCCATGATTTACTTTGATATATATTTTTGTCATCATTATGTCCATGTGGCTTCTTCTTATCTTCATGGTATCTTCATACTTTAGGATAATTTTATAATACCCACTAATGTTTTGAGCTCCTAGGAGGGTTACACATGGCATCTTCATAGAGCCTTGAGGCCATGGGCCCTTACCATTATTATTCAACTCATAACCTTTTGGGTTAATATTTTAATCATTCTGAGCTCTTGGGTTTCCAAGAGGGTGCCATGTGGCATCCTCTCAAGGATTCAGGGGCATGGAGTTTTACCAATGTCAATACAATTTTAGGTTTTTAGGATGATTACTTAATTCTCTTAGGGTTTTGAGGTTCTGAGGGGCTAGGTCACCAATATTGTGTCATGTGACATGATCTCATGTCCTCTGAGCTTCGAAAGGACTTAGTCATTTTTTCAAAAATATTTGACTCTAAAGCTATGTGTCGATGATATTTGGATGTGTGGAAGGATCTAGAGGATTGCAAAAAGTCTTCAAAAGCTGTAAAATGGACAAGGTAATAAAATAACCAAGGTAAATTAAGTCATTAGTAAGTTAGCCCAAAAAAAATTATAAAATTGACTAAGAAAAGACAAACCTAGTTTTTGAGCTTAAACACAGTAAAATTTGTCATTCTACAATGATGAATTCACATCATTTTCAAAATTCAAATAATTTCTAAATAGCCAAGTCTAAAATCAAATATCGACTTAGTCTTTATAATGGAAAATTATAAAGACTTGGTCATTTTTAAATTGAAATAAAACATTTTAGAGGCACAGTTAGATTGGGTAGATCATACATAGAACTTCTTATGTTTAAAATACTAGAATTCACACCTAGTTAATATCAATGAAACATTTAGAAGGTAAGACTTCATATTTAGAACCTACAAAGCAAAGATAAAACTAGAGCAAAAAGGTATCCATTTGAAATATGATAATGGGGTGTGATGGACTAAAAAATGGAAACCTATACATGGATAATGTTACATTAGCATTCATAACCTAAATTATAAATTCACACCTGGACAACAAGCATAAACTGCAAAAAATTCATTAGACAAAATCAGAAAGATGAGGGCATTGAAGTTTGCTTCACATGTGACATACTAAGTTCCAATTTATCCTTATAACATCAATATGTGTAAAAGTGATTGGTTATTTTATATCTCTTAAATTCATGTGAAATAATTTGTACCTATCTAAGCAATTAAAAATTCTGAGAGGGATAATATTGGTTATTCAACTTGGGGTGAATGGTTTGGGCATTGCTATATTCCTAGCCATGATTCTATATCCCCAATAGACATACCTTTGTCCCACTCAAGGCCTTGATCCACTACCATCCAGGCCAGAAATCCTATAGTGGAGATTGCCTGAATCACTTTTTTAAGGAAGACTTAGATTATGCATTTTTTATTTAGTTTCCTTCAAAACAATTCTTGAAAATATTTTGCAATTGTATCCATTAAGGGTTGGGAACAAAGCCATGGGTATAATAATTAACTCAAAAAATTTAGATCACTAAGACAAATTTAAATTAAATCAATATTTTCATTTTCTTCAAATTTTTCAATTAAGTGCAATTGATGGTTTAGACAAGAAAAAGAATAGTTCTAAATTCACAAGTTCTATTTTGAATCACTAGCCTTAAAAATTCTAAAAATGTATAAAAGAATTGCTTCCAGTTCATGGAATTGTTCAATAATGACTACTTACTATCTAAATTATGAACTCTAAATGATCCTTATGCACTTACTCACCATTCGAAGTGACCAACCCAAAACAACTCAAGAATGTCTCAATTTTAACACACTATTGCTCTATTTTTTACTTCTTCTTAGACCTAGTTTTAATGGAATACTGGATATGCACAAGATTTATTTTTTGGGTAGAATTATACTCAATGGGATACAAGAGAGGATATGAAATAATAATTCAAAGAGACCACCTCTAGTAGAACTATTTTCTTATGATATGGCAATTAGTTAGCCCTAATCAATTTTAATTTAGAGAAACACACTAAAAGGACACCAAAGGTAAATTAAACAAGATTGGGGGGAGAAATAGGAAAGGGTAGACCAAATAAAATGAACAAATAGTATAAATCAAACCTAATCTAAGAAAACATGAAACACTATATAGTATATACATGCAACAAACCTCCTGACTCATTCTAAAATGGTATTAGATGGAATAGCTGAGAAATGATGCTTTAAAAAATGTCTATTGACTTAAAAATGTAGGTCATTCCCTTGTAGATATTTTAATATGAATGTATTTTGTATTATAAATTATGTAACTTGATAAGGATCAGTCCAATGAGGTAGCTTAGAATGATGACCTTTCTTTTCATGGGCTTTATCCAATAATAAAACCAAATATAAAATGTGAAAGCATTTCACTTGTTATTTTCTACCAAATCATATTTTAAAAACTATTTGGTGCTTGCTAAAAAATTTAAAGGATTCATCTCTCATATCATCCATATGAATTAGGTTTAATAGATTAGATTAACATATTTCATTTGCTTCCATGTAGTGATTGATGAACTAATATGTGGGTCTCTTGAGTGTCATTGAAAAATTTGATTCCACACCATAAACAAACATGAAAGGGGAGATCTTAAGACTTTTCTTATGACTTGTCTAATTATCCTCTAAAGAATACTTGATCATAATATGCCAACTGCATGGGCACTCCTCTACTAGTTTATTGATGACACTCGATAAGTTATTATTTGTGGACTCAGCCAATCCATTTCGCTACATGTAATAATTTGAAGATAACTTTATAATAATTATGTTTTGATATGCCCACTCAGTTAACTCACCTGACTAGAATGTAGGCCCATTATCACAAACAAGTGCCAAATGGGTGTCAAATATGGTTGTAATGTGTTTTTCAAGGAATCTAATCACATCTTCAATAATGATATTCATGGTTGTTTTCACTTTAACCCATCTTTTGAAATATTTAGTCGTATTTATAATGAATCCATGTCTAGATAAAGAGTTTGAATATATGACTTTAATGAATTCTAGACCCTACTGAATAAAGGTCACTCTTCAATTACTGGTTGAAGGGTAAAATCAACATGAGTTTCCATTTTTACAAATGCTTGATAGAGATGACATAATCTCACATGAGTATGAGCATTCTCGAATAACATTGGCCAATAATAACTAGCCCTTAAGATGTTGTGGGTTGTCACATTGATATAAGGATGTTCATTTCCTAATTTATCATGGAAATAAGTCATGACATCTAGTGATTACTCTTCTATTAAGAATCTTAGGAAAATACCTTCATGATTTGTACGATACATGAAACCTTTATTTAACATGTATTGGGAAACCTTCAACCTTAATGTTCTTTTCTATGTCCTATCCAAACTAGTTGGTAGAGCATCATATAGCAAGTAATAAGTAATAGATTCATACCAAGTGTTGTGATTCAATTAAAACTAATTCACTTGGACAAAAACAATACTAGGCTAAATTTCAAAGATCAATTGTGATAGACTTTAACCTTAAACTATATTTATGATCCTAACTTCAATGTCATACTTTTGAATTTTTGAAACCCAACATCCTATTATTTCTCCAATTTGTTTTTCACCCAACACCATTTTAACAATAGGATTCATAACCATAGCATAAACTTTGTTCCTCATGATGTAATGGCTAAATTTATTTACTGCTTTTACTAGTGCATAAGCTTTCTTATCCAAAATAGGGTAATTTAATTCTGCTTCCTTAAAATTGGTGCTCATGAAATCTATAAGATGTTCTCCATATTCAAGTTTCTTAATAATGATGAAAACAGTGGTATGATTGGATGCAAATGAATACAAATAGAATCTTTTACATAATTTGGGATACCCAAAATGGGGACCTGCATATAGTGTCCTTAATTTATTGAAAGGATTTATTTGAGATAGGTTTCCACTCAACTTTAGCTTCCTTTTTTAACATGGCATTCAAGGGTTTAGTTATATCAATAAAAATTGAAATGAATTTAGACATGAAATTGGTTTTACCAAGATTTTAGTTCTTTCTTACTATTTGGTAATTAAATTTTAGAAATGGCATTAACTCTATTAGGTTAAATTGACATACCTTATTTTTAAATTATGTGAATAAGGAGATTACCTTCATTCACACATAAAATACATTTCTTTGGATTGAATAAAAAACCAAACTTGTGACATTGTTCAAAAATATTATACAAGTGTGTTAAATGGTTTGATCTATATGTGGAAAAAATTGTTAAGTCATCCATATACAAAATAATTCACTTACCAATGAATCTTTTAAATGTTATGGCCATGGCTCTTTGGAAAGTGGAACCAACATTGATCAAACTAAAGGGAATTTTATTGTAATCAAACACGTCTCATTTTGTTGTGAAGATTGTCTTAAATCGGTCTTATTTGTCAATTAAAACTTGATTGTAACCTAAGAATCCATCTATGAAAGACATCATCTCATATATGCTAACCTTTTGGATTATTTCATCTAGGGATGGTAGTGGATAATTATCCTTATCTAAATCTTGATTTAAATTCCTAAAATCAACACAAAGATGGATCTCTCTGCTCTTTTTTATGACTAGTACTAAATTAGCTACCCAAGTTAAATGTTTCACATGAAAGATTATATCATCTAATAATAACTTCTAAACTTATTTCAGGATGAGCAACTCAAGAACATGATTGAATGGTATCTAGCACTACTTGCATGAATTATTATTAGGTTTTAGAGGAATATTATGCATCATGAGGTTGGGATTAAATACCTTTAGGTCATAAAAAGTCTAGGCAATGATGTCCTGGTAAAGGATTAACATCCTTTATAAACTCTACATTTTTTCATCACTGTATTATGGCCTTACAATGATGCTCTGAGTTTGATCAAGCATCCACATGTTAATAACTCATGACCTTTGATTGGGGTGAATATCTCTTTTAGGCCTAATTGTATGGATTTCTAAGTCAAATAATATTTCCAATAATATCATTCCCTTTGGAATTTGATTGTATTTAAGGTCCAAAACTCCATCAACATCACAATGTTCTTCATTTAGATTACTTCTCTCATCCTCATCAACCACCTCTACATAAAAAACATTGGAATTAGAAAGGAAATATATAATGTGTCAATTGTCATCAAACATTTAAAAGCTCTTCACATTATCAAGCACAAATTGACATAAACCAATTTGATATAATTTTTTTTATAAATCCATGTACTCTAAAGGTGTACGATTATCAACAAAAATAGCTAGTGAGTTTACAATGGCATTATCAATTTTAGGAATGGAAACAATGATAAATGCATGGAAGGATTCCATCAAATCTAAAGCATGATGTATATTATTCTTCAAATGAGAAAGTTTACTTTGAAATTTATTCCTTACCTACTTGATGACTAATTCAAAATCACCATATAGCTTTACTTGATGGACATCATATCTAAATGTGAATTAGAATCCCAAGATTAACATCTCATATTCTACTATGTTATTAGTATAGTGTAATAATAATCTATATGTAGCTACATGTTTGTTACCATATGGATCAATAAGTATAATACTTACTCCTTATCCTTATTTAGATTGTGCTCTATAAAAATACAAAGACCACATACCTGAATTTTGATGTTGGCTATGTTTTTAGTTGTTTGTTGGTTTGGTGGTCAGGGTATAGACACCTAAATATATGACTTTAAAATTGATTTATTCATTAACTACATTGTATTATATAATCATTAAATACATGCATGACTCTCTATCAATCTTTATTAGATTTCTCACTCACCTCCATAGTAGCCATGTATGGGAGAAGTTTGTTACCATATAACCATTAAGAGATTTGGATCAATCTCTACTCAATAACATGACATAAGCCTATGGGATTTAAACCACATATATGTCTATCGAATTTTACATGCTTGGTTTAGCCTACAATTGGATATGAACATTTAATAATTCTCATACAACCCTAACTTTAGACTTATCTAACTAGACCACTACCTTGTCTGATTTTACAAAAAATAGTTTAAGGCTCCTAAAAATATTTGTAGGCATGAAATTTGTTGAGGTACCTAAATAAACCAAGAAATTATGAAAATTCTTGCCAAATATTCAATCCATGAGTAAGAATGTTGAAACCTTAGCCTTGGCTTTGGGTATCACAACATTGGTATTGGTCATGGCCTTATTTTTGGACTAAATGTTCTTATTTGTAAGATAATTAAGGAATAAATCCCTTTGTTCAATAATTTGTACCATTTTATGGAGGTTTATATTATTTTTTATCCTTTTCATATCCTCAACTATGTTTTAGTTGGTCTTACTAGAGGTAGGCAAGTTGTCTCTTGACTTTTAGTCGGGATCATTCCTAGATTTTGGATCAAGAGACAACAATTTTATTTGGAGGTTTTAAGGTTGTCAATGGTTGGTGTACTTTTCTCTTAAGGGTATAATTTTCCCTTTAGAACTATTTCACAACCTAAATATCATTAGTATTCTCATCATGCTCATTATATTATTCACTAGGGAAGTCTAGGGTCTCAAAAACCATGGTTGTATTGGGTGATTTGGATGAACTAAGAACATCATGGTGACCCACAATATTCTAACTATTTGGAACAACCTCATATTCATCAATATAGGATTTTTTAGGACTTCAAAGGCATTATAAAAATTGGCATAGTCAAGTTCCCCATGCTAAGATTTATTATGCAAATGAGATCGGTTAGGTAGGGTGATCTCTATGATGTTGATCTCATGAATTCTATTAGATAGAAACTCAAAATTCTTGACTTTCCTATTTTTGGGTCTATAATTATGTTGATAATTGAAATTTTGGGCATAATTTCCATTACTTGAACTACCCACTAATTTTTTCAAAGGATATCATTTTTCAACCTCTAGATCATCCTTTAAATTGCATCTAGATCAGGCTTGGTTGATTCTTGTTTAGAATTCTACATGTTACTAGTTGTAACTATAACTATAGATTGGTTATAAGTTTGTGGTTTAGCTTCATTAGAAACATAATTTATAAATCCCAAATATTTATTTAGAGAGGCATAGAGTAAAGGAAATTGACTCATGAACAGGAGAGGCTATAACATTAGAGCATTCTAATTTATAGGTAGGATTAGATTCAATGCTGTCATGTTTGGGAGGATGTTAGGAATAAGGGCCATCATTTTTCCTTTTAATTTAGTTTTTTGTCCACTTTTATTTATTTTTCATAGGTGAGGGGTAGATTCATGATTATTGGATCCCTCTCAATAACATGGTTGTCCATGGGTCTAAGGAATTCTTAAACATTTCCAATGCTAATTGATCATCTAGTCTAGATAGGGTTGTCACCCTACTATACATATTTTGAAATTGGGCATTAAAATTACATATATGTTCATTGGTCTCCCTTCTCATGTAAGTGAACCATTGATATAGAACACTGGGTCCTACCACCTAAACAAACTAGGCTAAGAACATGTTACTCAATTTATTCTAGCTTCTAATTGAATTCTCAAGAAAGTTAAAGAACCATTTATAGGCCACATCAAGTAAGGTGAAAGGGAATATCCTATAGGCTACATCTTTATGCTCAGTATTGAGTAATTTGAGGATAGTTTTATAAGACGTGACATGTTATTCAACAATCCTCTTATTACTTGGGGTGAACTTGGGAAGGTGTAAGCATCCAAAGCTAGCCATTAATGGCTTCATACTTGACTTTAGAGCAATTATTACCAACCATTGAACATCTAGCCTAAGAATTTCTATAAGTCTCAAAATTGGCTTCTTAACCATGCAAATAAATCAATTTGGCCCATAAATTAATTAAATCATGTAAATGCATACATTTAATTAATTATATACTTGGAAAATGTGCAAAATCCTAACAAAGATTAATTAAAAATCAAATCCTAATTTAATTAATCCATGAGCAAATAAATCAATTATTAAAAAGGAAAATTCAAATATCAATAAATATCCTAAAAAGCATCTTAAAAGCTAATCATTATCTTTTTGTGAGTTATCCAAATGCAAAATATCTCAAAATATCTATTCATCTAATCATGAGATTTTAGACACCTCTTAACCCTAATAGGGTTAGCTAAGTAAACCAAGGATAAGATTTAACTCATTCTAAGTCATTTCAAAGCCTATAAAATCAAGCCTAGATCTCTTCATTATGAGAGCTTGGATAGAGTAAAGTTATTATTTAGGAATTTGAGCATGAATGAAAACATAGTGTTATAATGCCAAAATCAAGCCAATCCATCAAGCTAACCATGGTGCCAAGAGGAGATGGATATATTGGAGCCCCATTGATGAATATCTTTCGAGCACAATTCGAGTAAGCCAATGAAGAGATCTCTTGGAGCAATTAAAGAAGGTAAGGAAAGTTGTCATTTCTTTGCATTTTAGTTATATTTTTAATTTATTTGTTCACTAAGCTCCCCCCATGATTTCTCCAAGAGATCTCTTCATTGGATTTGTCATTTCTTTGCATTTTATTTGTATTTTTAATTTATTTGTTCACTAAGCCCCCCCACCATGATCTAGGCCTAGAGATGTTAGCTTTCTAGTGTGTTAATTTCATTATTTTTGGAACTAACACTATATTAACCTCCTCTCTTGAGTCAAATTCCTTGATCACAATAGAAAATTTTTATTCTTTAAGAAGGCGTTATTATACTTATAACTTATAATGCCTTCCCAAATAGGGGCAAACTATAGACATCCAAAATTGGCCACCAATGGCTTTATACCCAATTTTAGAGCAATTCTTACCAACCATCGAACATCTAGCCTAATAATTTATATAAGTCTTAAATTTGGCTTTGCAACCATGTAAATGAATCTATTTTCCCATAAATCAATTAAATAATGTAAACACATACATTTAATTAATTAAATACTTGAAAAATGTGCAAAAACCTAACAAAGATTAATTAAAAAGTAAATCCTAATTGAGTTAATCCATGAGAAAATAAATCAATTATTAAAAAGGAAAATTCAAATATCAATAAATATCTTTAAAAGCATCTTAAAAGCTAATCATTATCTTTTTATGAGTTGTCCAAATGCAAAATATATCAAAATATCTATTCATTCTAATCATGAGATTTTGAACACTTCTTAACCCTACTGGGGTTAGCTAAACAAACCAAGGACAAGATTTAACTCATTTCAAGTCATTTCAAAGCCTATAAAAATAAGCCTATAGCTCTTCATTATGATATCTTAGATAGAGTAAAGTTATTACTCAAGAATTTGAGCTTGAATGCAAACATAAAGTTATAATTCCAAAATCAAGCTGAGCCACCAAGCCAACCATGGTGCCAAGAGGAGATGGAAATAGCTAAGCCCCATTGATGAAGATCTTTTGAGCACAATCTGAGCAAGCCAATGAAGAGATATTTTTGAGAAATCAAGGAAGGTAAGGAAAGTTGTCATTTCTTTGCATTTTAGTTGTGTTTTCAATTGATTTATTCACAAAGCTTCCCTCATGATCTAGGCCTAGAAATGTTAGCATGCTAGTGTGTTGATTTCATTATTTTTGGAACTAACACTATACTAACCTCCTATCTTGAGTCAAATTACTTGATCATATAAGTTACCTCTTAGGTTTTATAGGTATATCATGTATGTCCTTTAGAACATTTATTGTAGACCCTACTAACTAATCCATGGATACAATAATGGGTGGGGGTTTATTCTAGGCAAGTTGAGAGGATGAACTAGTAGGGGTGGCTAAATATCTTGGTCTCCCTCTAGTAGTGCATTCTCTCCTAAATATTTTCAATGAGGATATAATCAATCTACCTATGATTTCTCAGGACCTAGTGATTCACTCAACATACATCATATTATCTAAGAAATCAAATATGAGTTAGAGATATTGATATCAATAACCTTAAACAAATAAAACATGAAATATAGAGAATATATAAATTGATAGTAGATAATAAATCAGAGTGACATAAATTATCTAGGATTTCAAATGATATATAAATCAAGGATATCCTTCTATCATCATTTTTGTTGGTGTGTTTAAGCCACATAATATGTATTGGAAATAGCAGGAGGAGGCATTAGGTTAAAATACAATAATCAATTTTAAAGATTACAACCACAAGGTCAGAGCTTCAAATTATAATGTCCTTATAATAATTACTTATTAGATATGTATTCTTAAACAAATTCCAAATATTTAGAGGTTTAGGCTCTCCCTCTAGTTCCATTTTTTATTGGTCTCAATTTGTGACCAAAAGTAGAAACTGTTATTGGACTAACTATTCTAATGGAACAAAGGGAGATAATATCACATGGGACATAATGTCCTCTTATTTTTAGGATTTAGTTGGTTGAATATTAGGGTTGATAACGTTATAATTTTTTAGTTAGGTGAGCAATGGAAATTAACCATCATAAATTCAATCCACTCCATGTTGTTTAAGAAATCTTACTGATGTTTGCTTAAGTCCTTTATTACTCATTCGTATTGGTATCACAATATAATACAAAAAATATAATATTATTCATAAGAAATAAATGGGATAAATATTAATTCAATAAATTAAGTAGTTCCTTGACTGAAATAATATCATTAATGCTAAAAATAGAAATCATGCCTGATCACAATTATATCATTATGTACCATGTCTAGCTATAGCATAAATCAAAGAAACTAAATGGGAAGGATTATAATGAATTTATTGAAATTATTAACCTAAATTTATATTAAATAAAAACATATGAAAGGATTTTAACTACTAAATATAATGGCTTGACACAACTTCAAGTTAAACAAAATGGGAATTTAGAACCAATCAGACTAGTTATTGCATAATCTAACTATATATTCATTAGCAAACAAGCATTTAATATCTTCTTAACATTAATAAATTATGTTACATCAATAAATTAATGAAATTAATAAATAACAACATTAATTTCAAACTAGACTGGTATCTATCTCAGTGTTATTACAAAATCATTTAAGTGTGCCCTTCAGGTAGACAATCGCAAGACAAAACAAAATAAGAAAAGAGAGGACTGAACCTATCACAATTTTGATAGAGTTTTGGTGCATAACATCTCCCACATTTTTAAAATAATGTGGATTGTTCTTTTATATAAAATATAATGGGACTTGTCTCCAAGTAGCATAAGGCTCCTATCTCTATACATGATTGCTACTCTAGGCCACTACAACTACATTCAGTTAGAATATTTCCTCCACTCTCAAAGGAAAAAAAAATTTCATTTTATCTTTTGTCCATGGTTGTGACATTTTTCTAACCAAAATTATCCCCCACTTCTCCCTTTTGGACCAAGTATTTTGAATGATTCTTGTATTTCGCCCACATGGGAGAATATTTAGGTAAAGAAGCCACCATCTCACTTCATGTACCTCTTTTGACAATCAGAATCCTCAAAAGAGAGATAAACTAATTATTCTATTAATTTCCTTAATTTAGACCATTTGGATTCTTTTACAAGCCACCAAATTTAGCCCCATGACCTTTATGATGATTTGTCTAGTTGACATGTTTTGGTTTCATCTTATTTTATGTCCTCAAGATCTCTTTTTCACTTGGATTATTCTCAATTTCACACTCCTTTTCCTTTTCTAGGCTATTGGATTTGGATGTTATGTCCTACTTTTCCACTTGGTAGGTTTATATTTCCCCAAGATTTACTTTGATATTCATTTCTATCATTGTTGTGGCCATGTAGTTTATTCATAGCTTGCTGAGCTTTTCATGCATTGGGCTACTGTTATAATACCCTCGAGGTTACATGATCCTAAGAGGGTGATACATGGATTATTATTGGGGCCTTGGGACCATGTGCCTTTTCCAATTATATTCAACTCCCAAGCTTATATGTTAATATTGTAATTATTTTAAGCTCCCAGGCTTTAGAGAGGGTGTCAGGTGTCATCCTCTCGAGGACTTGGGAGAAGTAAGATTTACCGATATCAATAAACTTTTATATTTCCAAACTAATACATTAATGTTTTTATGGTCTCAAGGTTATGAGGGGTTAGGTCACTGGGATCATGCCATATGGTGTGATATTAGGGCCCTAAGGATTTAGGACTTAGTCATTTTTTCAAAAATATTTGACTTTGAAGCCCTGTGTCGACAATATTTGGACATGTAGAAGGATCTTAAAGACCCCAAGATGTCTTCAAAACCCATATAAAGTTTAAAAAAAAAAAAAACCAATGCAAATGAATTCATTATTAAGTTAGCCCAAAAATAGACAAAATCAACTAAGGCAAGAGAAACAGATTTTTTGAGCTTAAACACAAAATATAATTTGTCATTCTTTAACGATGAGTTCACATCATTTTTAAAATTGAATAATTTATAAATATCCAAGTCTAAAATCAAATATCCACCGAGTCTTTATAATGGGAAATTATAAAGACTTGGTCATTTTCAAATCAAAATAAAACATTTTAGAAGCACAATTAGACTAGATAGATCAGACATGGAATTTTTTACATTCAAAAGACTTTAATTCATACTTGGTTAATATCAATGAAGCATTAGCCAAAACTTGTAAACTATAGACTAATTTAGAATAAGAGGGTCCCTATTTGAAATCTAAAAATGGGGCATATTGGACCCAACATAGATATCCTAACCATGAGAAGAAAATGAGGGACCTCGCCTTATTTTTATGGATCAATGCATTAACATGTGTCAACTTTTACTTGGTTTGGTTTGGCTTCTCAGTTGATGCCCTTAAGAACATATCACATTGTTATGTGATTTGTACTAACTCATGTATTGTAATATTATCCTTGATCTTCTTCATGTCTTTAACTACATTATATACACCTTTACTGAAGGAAGGTTACATTTCTATTGTTGGACATTGATCACTACCCTTTGGGGGTGGGGGATCATTTTTTACTTTCAAATTAGGGGGAGTAGCACCATTATTTAAGAGATTGGATATCATAAGAGGTTGTTCATATGTCTTACTCCTTAATGAATAATTTTTTCTTTGGTATTTTTGAAAGGAAAAAAATTCATCTATGGCTTCCTTAGGTCCATTATATTCTTGATTGGGAAGTTGAAGGTCTCAAGCACCATGGTTGTACTCAAGGATCTAGTTGTTTTTGGGGATTCAAACATATTGGATATGTTTTGGTGGTTTGGAACTACTTCATACCCTTATATCTCCAATTGGAATATATTAAAGGCATTAAAAAACTCAATACAATCTAGTTTTCCATACTGATCTGTGTTATGCACTTTACACCAGTTGGTAAAGTGAGCTCATAGATGTTAATATCATGTACATTATTTGGTGAAATATCTAGGTTGTTATTGAATTATTTTAATGGTAAGTTATACCTATAGTATGATAATTTTTAGTTATAAATTTCCCCAATAGTGTTTTAAAAAATCATTTTAAGGCCCAAGAAATCATTATTGAGTTTTTGAACCATGCATTATATAGCGTCCAACTCATTTTTAGTGGAGCCTTAAGGTATATTTTGGGCATTATTCACAACTATAACTAAATCTTGCTTGTGCACCTATGTTTCTAATTCATCATGTGATATATTGAGAAAGCCTAAGGGTTTATTTGGTGTTTCATGTCTCAATGGTAGTTGGTTTATAATTCGTACAATGTTTGGCATTATAATGTTTTAATTAGCATTTAGAATTTGGGTTCATGGCTAAGAAGTTTGGGATGTCTATGAAAATTTAACCATATGGGTTTAGTTATCATTCCAATCTAATAGCCTCAACATATGATAATTAAAAATCCACAATGAGGGGATCCCTTCATAGGAAATTTTTTATCCAAGGATCTAAGGCATTCTTATACATTTCAAACATCAATTGGGAATCAATTATGTACATAATTTTTATGTGATTGTACATATTTTGAAATATTATACTAGATATTATGATTGGGTCATTGGTTTCCCTTATTATTCTATCAAACTATTAATATATCATACTTGTGTAGATGACTTACCCAAACTAGGCAATAAAGTGTTACTGAACTGGTTCTATGTAGTGATGGGTTCCTCAAAGAGGTTAAAAAACAAATCATATGCAATATATTGTAAGGTAAATAGGAAGAACATTTAGGCTACATCCTTGTGTTATATGATCAAAATGTTAAGCATAAGATATACTGAGAGGGGGGGAGGCGGGTGAATCAGTATATTATATATCTTATTTTTAAATCAAATTCCTTTTCTTTAACCACTTAACCACACATTCAAGATATGCAATAAAAATAAAACAATAATATGCACCACAAGAGAGAGAGAGAGAGAGAGAGAGAGAGAGAGAGAGAGAGAGAGAGAGAGAGAGAGAGAGAGAGAGAGAGAGAGAGAGAGAGAGAGAGAGAGAGAGACTAGATTTTTACATGGAAACCCAAAGTGGGAAAAAACCATAGAGAATAATCTTAAGTATATGAATGAATACCAACTCAAATTACAAAGTTCATAAGCACCAACTTGCAGGAGTACCAACCCCTTTACTGAGCACCAACACAATAACTATTTGTGAGCACCAACCCATTGTAAAGATTTGTGAGCACCAACCCCTCTTGTGTATAAAACACAACTATCTCTCAATGTTGCTTACTCAAGAAATGATAGAACTCTACAATATCTCCTATTTTTCTCTCTTCGAAAACAAATATAAACCATGCACTCTCTTATATATTACAAATGGCTTCTCAAGCCTTTATTTATAGCTTTCCAAATGACCTTTGGCATTCACCCTTTGTGACCCTTCAATCCTCATGGAAAATGGTGCCAAACTTACATGACCCTTCGTATCCTTGCATTTGAAAAGTCATATGGTGACCCTTCATAAGCAAAAATGTCATTTCCTCTTTTGTATTTATCTTGGTGACTTTTCATATTCCTCTAAGTGTCCCTTCATGGAAAAATGTTCCATACCCTCTTTTGTCTTCATATGGTGACTCTAGAAATTCCTCAAGATGACTCTTCATGAGAAAATGTGTCCCATTCCTCTTTCATTTTTTACTCCATGACTCTTTGACTTCTCCATGGGCCCTCTTTTGACTTATATGCAACCAAAAATATATTCATTAATATTTAATAAATATTAACACACATTAGCCCTGATATGAATATTAAAAACACCATTAAATGTAATGGGGCCTTTATCACCAATAATACTAGACCTTTGACATCAATGACAATATCTCCAATAATGTTAATCTCATGCACTTCATTTGGTGAAATATCTAGGTTGTTATTGAGGTAGTTGAAGGGTAAGTTATACCTATAGTATGATAATTTTTAGTTATAAATTTCCCCAATAGTGTTTTAAAAAATCATTTTAAGGCCCAGGAAATCATTATTGAGTTTTTGAACCATGCATTATATAGCATCCAACTCATTTTTAGTGGAGTCTTAAGGCATATTTTGGGCATTATTCACAACTACAATTAAATCTTGCTTGTGCACCTATGTTTATAATTCATCATGTGCTATATTGAGAAAGCCTAAGGGTTTATTTGGTGTTTCATGTCTCAATGGTAGCTAGTTTATAATTCATACAATGTTTGGCATTATAATTTTTTAATTAGCATTTAGAATTTGGGTTCATGGCTAAAAAGTTTGGGACAAAATTTGGGATGGCTATGAAAATTTAACCATATGGTTTTAGCTATCATTCCAATCTAATAGCCTCAACATATGATAATGATAAATCCACAATGAGGAGATCCCTTCATAGGAAATTTTTTATCCAAGGATCTAAGGCATTTTTATACATTTCAAACATCAATTGGGAATCAAGTATGTACATCATTTTTATGTGATTGTACATATTTTGAAATATTATAATAAATATTATGATTGGTTCATTGGTTTCCCTTATTATTCTATCAAACTATTAATATATCATACTTGTGTAGATGACTTATCCAAACTAGGCAATAAAGTGTTACTGAACTAGTTATATGTACTGATGGAGTCCTCAAAGAGGTTTAAAAACAAATCATATGAAATATCTTGTAAGGTAACTAGGAAGAGTATATAGGCTACATCCTTTTTTTATATGATCAAAATACTTAAGGTGGTTTTATAAAACATCACATGTTATTCAGTAGTGTGCTCTATATTGGGTGTGTATCATGGGAGACAGCTCTCAAGATTTATGTGAAAATCATGAACATAGACAAACAATGTTGATAACTGATCCAACTAACCAAGTCAGTGGTATGAATATATTATGACTGAGATGTGTGGGTGATTCAAGTTGGGTCCTAAAAATTTAGGGCCTTGCTCTACCAAGTTGAGGTATTTAATGGATTTGTAATGGTGGAAATAATATCTAACTTGAGTTAGACTTAGACCTAGTGATGCATTGGGGGTTACTTCAAGATAAAAAAAACTATTTATAAATTGTGGTCTTTATATACATTGTGGATATTTGGGATAACCCTCATTCTAGTGCCAACTTTTTCTCTTTATTGATATGTGTTTTAGACAAAAAATAGGAAATAAAAAGTGTAAATGAGGTGGATACACAAAACTTGACCAAAATATGTACCGAAAATTAACTCAAATGCCCTCCTAGTGCCATATTTTTAATTTTAGTTAATGTGTTTGTTATGCACATCTTTGGGAGAAATTAGTGAATAAGATCCCTTTTGTTTTAGGATTTTTATAGAAAATATAGGGTATGATTTATAGTATTGGGCTCTCATACATAACCTACTTGGAATAACTCTATGAGTAACATAAATTTTACCAAAAAAAGAAACCAATCATGAGTTCCAAAAAATCTACATTATTTTGAAACCTTGCCAATTTTTCCAAGTTGAATATTAACAATGACTTATAGACTCTAAGTGAAAATTAGATAAAATAAATGTAAAGGGAAAATAATGGTAGGGAAAAATAATAAGGCTCTTCAACTTTATGGAGACACTTATGATTACATCGACATTTATGAATATTATTGAAGTTTACCAATATTTGCATGTTCCACTTAAGCTCAAACAAAATTAGACATGATAGAGAGTGTAAGGAAAAGTGTTTGGTGGATATAATATTCATAATATTGCTTCATAAAATGAATCACTATAGAATAATTATTATCACAACACATTCATCTATCATAATTAATGTTAACATAGCCAAAATAAAAAGATAATCATGTTAGTAATTCACCCAACCTTACTAAATCCACTCGAGATAGTAAAAATTCATGCCATAATCTAGAAATCAATTCACGTCTACCACATCTATATTGATAATTGAATAATTTTAACATAAAACAAGAAAGAACTTATAAATATTCCTAAAAATTTCAAAATTTTCTTCCCATATTCCATTAAATTTTCCTCCTCCATTTTCTACTGTTTTCAAATGATCCCTTATAGTATCCCAAAATTCTAGAACATAAGACCCAATTCCACTCAAGGCCATGATGACAGAGTTTCCTAAAATCATCAAAAATAAAATTGGCCCCTTTTCACTAAGACAACCTCATTATGTTGTTTCCTTTCCATTCTATTAGTGATCCCAACATGGTGACACCCTTATCTATTTTTTATTCTTCTAGTTTTTAACTATGCAAAAATATGCCCACTGGGAATTAAAGAGATGAGTTAGACTCACTTTGGAAAATTTACAAAGCTACGATGTGATATGATGATAACACTTGGAAATCTCAAGCTAGTTAAAAAAAAACCATGAAAACATGTGATGAGTCTGAATGGTGTGACTGTACAAGAGCATGGCAAGTGGAAACTGATGTGACTAAGCTCAAATTCCTTAGAATTGAAGAATCTCATGACAAAAAATGTGAAGTAAATGATCAATCATTTTAAAAATCTACTAGTAAAAATATGCCTTTCAATAAAATGTGAAGGAAATAATAAGTTTATCATAAATCCTTGTAAATACTATAGTGTAAATTTTCCCAAATAATGCAAAAATAAGTGAAGGGGTGACATCTTCTTAGCCAATATTGAATAATAAAGCCTCGAAAAAACCCACGTAATATGAAAATATCCAATTTGAAATCATTAGTTAAATAATCAAAAGGGGGACATTGAATCAAATAAATAAATTTAAAACCAAATTCTAGTAGAAGCTAGATTTGGAAAACTAACGGAGGGTCAAAAGTGGGTCCCCATTCATAAAAAATGGGGCTAGTTAGTCACAACATAGATGATTAATAAATTTGAAAAAGACTCCAAAATAATGAACCAAAATTATGTTCCATGAATTTAACTATGAAAATAAGAGTACATCTTCCATTTAACTGGAATGCATGGGTAAAATACACCAAATAGGATTAGCTAAAAAACTATTCCAAATTTTGATACCACCAAAGAATGTTGGCTTAAATATGATATTATGAATTTTGATACTACCAAATATGTCCTAGAAAAAATATTATAAATCTTGATACCATCATTTGCATCCACATGGTATATATTAATGACCATATTTTGGATAGCATACTTGAAAAATAAATAAGCATCAACAGTACACAACACCTCCTTATAATGTTAACTAGGAAATGAAGACATAACTACTTAATCTCTCTAAAAGCGTAAATGTGGTAGGTGTGCATAAAATCATAATAAAAATCCTTAAGTGATATTTCCCAAAATACAATGTCATGAATTCAAAAACTATGTAGATCTCTAAAAACTAGGCAAGGTGAAAACAATCACCCTCCCAACAAACTTAGATCTAATCTGTAGTAAAATATAATAACTAACGAGTTATATGAGTTATTATAAAAATATAATTATTGGTCCCCAAAAACATGTCAAATAAGTTGAAAAGGTTGTTTTACTCCTCTTTGGATAATCTCTATCCCCATGAATTTTTTATATCTACATCAAACATGATCTACATGGATTGACAAATGAACTCATAATGTCCAATCCAAGTGAAACACAATTCAAAACCTAATTACATTAGCATGTTAAATGTTTGGGAATGTCTGATATGCACCACAAAAATTCATGAATTAAAGATGGGTATAAATATATTCAATGGAAATCCTCCATATATAGATATGAAAACAACAAAAATCTAACTATACAAAGAACCATATTTGAAAAAATACGAGATGGAGATTATGGATCCAACACTGATACCATATTAAATTATCTAGATAAGGTTAAAATCATGCTAACTACCATAAGACAAACACCCATAATACATGTATAAATAAATCTATGAAATTTTAAAGATAAAATAACACAAATTCATCTAAGTAGCATCACTAACTATTTTTATTAAGATAACTAGCCTAATTTTTCCATTATAATAGTGACTCTCATCCATAATATACCTCACCCACTAGTCATATATATTATTATATATATAAGAGAGGAGGCTAGGATTAGGGTTAGCTTTTGGTAAGTAGTTACAAATATAATAAGATAAAACTATTATTAATAAAATTCAATTCAATATCTATTTAATTGATAATCTTCTCTAATAATAGATTGTGGATAAGTATGCATCAGTTAGTGCCTACCCACAAATTAAAAATAAATATTAATAATATATAATAGTGTATTAGTAATTAAATATACTATTAAATGGTTTTAATATGCGCTTAAAATATTTGTTTTTAAATTTTGGGTAGGAATTAATTGGTGCATATATATCCAAAACCTATTATTAGAGAATATTATCAATTAAATAGATACTCAATTGACTTATGTTAATAATATTTTTATCTTATTCTATTTATAACTATTCACCAAAACCCTATCCTCCTCTCTTATCTATATAAGAACATAGAGGGCTAGTGGGTGAGGCATATCATGGATGAGTGTTATTGTTATATTGGTAGAATTAGGCAAATGCTCTTAATAAAAATAGGTAGTTATGCTACTTGGATGAATATGTGTTATTTTGTCTCTAGTATTTCAAATATTTATCTACGCATGTAGTGTGGGTGTTTGTCTTATGGTAGATAAAACAATTATGGATCCTATATAGATAATTTAATAACAATAATCTACATTGAACATGTAACTTTGTTTTTACTTCAGCTAGTGGTGTAATATTTTTAGAATTAATTTTGGACTTTGGTTCTATATATTTTTTTCTTCCACACTTTATAAATATTAAAATGAGTCATTTGAGCACTTAATGGAACTTTTTGGTAATAACAATGTTAAAACTACGGGTTGTAGTGAAATAAAAGATCTACCATAAGATCAAGTACTTGTCATATGAAATTGCATAACTAGAGGCAAAATGCCATTTGGTAAGAGGATTTATTTCAACAACCTAACCACTTATTGAAATTTTGGTCGACATTAGAAATAAATAAATCTAGTACTTCATCACATGGTGATGTGTTATGAGTCATCATAACTATATTATGCATTTAATGATTATGGTGCATCTTGATGTGTTACAAGACTTTGATATTTGTTGCATTAGTGGATAGATGAGAGCTTTAGTGTCATTAGATGGATATTTCACCTATATATATAGATCTCTACACTATTGAAATGGATTCATCTCATGACATGAATTTCTAGAGTGCACCTATTAGTGAGAAAATTCAACAAATATCTAAATAAGGGACTTTAAGGTTAATCATGTTCTTACGAGGATTTTGGGTAACACTACAATGTTTTGTATGCTTATGTACTATTTATGAATGTGTATGTGTGTTATAATCCATATTTTTCTAAGTGTGAAATCTCTCATTTGTGAATTAATAAAAATTAAATTTCCATTATTTTTATTCCATTCCATTAATTATTTTTGGGATACAATATATAAGGCATCTATTCATTGACACCCCTAATCATGACTACATAATTTGGTATCAAAGCAAGGAAAACAAATATGGGTTGAGAGATCAAATATTTAGATCTAGCCATCTTTTTAAAGGTGGATAGAGAACATAGGGTGAGTAAAATTTGCAATCTACATAGGTTTTAAACTTGTTTAACAATATATCTAAGGTTTTTAGAAGTAAATATACATCAACAAAGAGTGGGAAGAGTGGGTTGAAGATTAGACGAGGTCTCATAAATGTTTTGAGTAACAGAGACAAGGTTGGTTGCAATCGAGGAAGATAGAGAAGAGGATTCATCTTGAGGGATTATGTGAGTAATACAAAGGGGGTTGAAGCACAAGAAATGGATCAATAATACTTAAGACATGAAAAAAATAAATTAGATTAGGGATAAGAGTGGCTTACCAATGATATATATTATATTGGAAGAATAACATGAATGGAGATTTCACGTTTTTATGGAACATTAAACCCAGAAGAGCTAATAGATTGACCTTCAAAAATAGAGGAATGCTTCAGGTTTGATGAATTAGAAGACGAGTGTAAGTAAAAGGTTATGTTTATCGTGGAAAATGTCACATCAACTAATCAACCCTTTTGCCTATCCTAAAGGTTAAGGTAGAATCATACTATTCTAATAGTAAGGGTCTAAGGAATGAGAATTGATTCCAAAGATGTGTAGAAGGGTTTTTTAAAGTTTTGGGGATTAATATTCTCAAAAATAAATCTAAATTAATTTTACAAACATTTATAAATTTTGTCAACCATAACATTCCATGTCAAGAAGGAATGTATATATAAATAATGCTCCTGATCAATTAAGTTTATCACTACTTTATTTTACTGTTAATCAATTTAATCTGATTTATAATTATTATCTGATTTATTTGATAGAGAAGAGCCTATATATTAGGCAATCCCTTCAAAGACAAAAAAATAATTTTTTTGAAAAGATATATCCAATACACATGCTCATACCATGAAGATCAAATAAAATTACAACAATTAAGACAAGCAGACAAACACCTAAACAAAAAAAAAGGAAACTAAAGTCAATTTGAATGTTAAAATTAGTTAACATTAAAGACTATTGTTAGTAGATTAGGAGATAGTGAAGTTAAAAGCTATGTAAAACAACATGAAAATCAACTACGACTAAGAAAATATAATAAATTAAATCAAAAACTAAAATAATGAAAAAGAAATAAGACCAAACAAAACAAACTATCTAAAAGGAAAAAGAAACTAATAAACTAATCTAAGAAAAAAAAAGGTGTAAAACTTGGAACAAAATCGACTTTGGAAAGTAAAATAGAATAATTTATTTAGAAAACTTCATTGTGAAATTGATTACAAACATGTCTCCAAGAGAAGATCAATGTACATTCAAAAGTCCAACAATCTGTCATAAAATGTGATGTTTTCATTATTATGCAAGTAAAATAGATTAATTTTTGCACACACACACACACACACACACACACACACACACACACACACACACACACACACACACACACATATATATATATATATATATATATATCAAAGACATTAATACTTAACACTATTCAGATGATTAGTTATAAATGAATCAATAAACTTGGATATACATGCATTAGTTAAGCAAATTAGTTCACCATCAAAGAATATATTGTTTTATATATCTACAAGTGATTATCAATCTCATAGATGCTTGCATGGAAATAAGAAAGATATGAAACTTTGAAGATAAAGAGATCTTAGTACCTATATTTTTCCTCATTTTTGACATCACTTTGATCTTATTATATAATCATCTCTTCAAGAGATAATTTAATAATAAGTTATAACTAACTTTAGTTAGTTATTAGTTAAGTCCTAATTGACTTTAATTAAGTCAATTAAATTTTATTTATAACTTAATGGAAGACTTTTAAATAAGTTTTAAGATCAAAATAAGTATTAATAGAATTGGATGGGGGTCCTTAGACATCACAACATCTAAAATAAATAAGTTATGCTAAATATTACTATGACATAAGCAATTTTAATAAAATTAAATACATCTAACATTAAATCCATATGAATTTAATTTAAATAATAAATCCTTGTATAAGTATATTAATGTTTCAATAAGGAAGATGTAATTTTGTATTTGAATTAAACCATATACCCTATGTCCCAAAGTACCACTGTTTGTCAAACAAAACACCACAAATCTGACTGAACTCCCTATAACAAATATGTGTCTAACTAGAAGATTTGAAATATTAAAGCATCACGATTATGAGACAAAATTTGTTTTGATTATAAACCCATTTTATCAGGTTTAATGTTCAGGTTAAATTTGACATTCAAATGACTGTCATACTGTGAAAAATCTGCACTACTATGATGGTCATTTGGTTGTCAAATTTAACACACTAATTTTTTGTGTAGGTGAACAAATATAGATTTTGTAAAATAGAAGGAATTTCAACCAAATTTAAAAATCAAATATAAAACCAACATTATAAAGGTATACCTTGAAGCCACATTCATCTTTCCATATTGCGATTGACCAATCTTTACTTACCTAAGCAAGTAGATAGTCTTTAAAATGATAATTATTTTTCAAACTTGTTTAAAAACAACATAGACTACAAAACTAAAACCGATAATATTCATTTGAACATGTAATAATATCAAGCTCTTTATGGTAATTCATGTTCACCCTTGTCATCATTCTCATGTTTACCTTCCTAAAAAATTTCATGTGGGCAAAATGGAACAATCATCCATATTTTATAAATGACACTACATTATAACATCTATTTAAACCTAATCTCAATTTGTTGATCAAAATATCAAGGTTTATTTCAAAACCTAATAACCAAAGAAAGTATTTTGAGAATAAAACCATATGCAGCTACCATTATACTATCCATTATCACCAAAAAAAAAATTAGTGGTGAAAGAGGATTTATATTCACATATTTAATCAAATCTTTAAAATGTTGACAACTTTAAATTTCTGAAAGTCACACAGGCACTTTCCATTATAACTCTTCCCAAATCAATATAGACACCTTTCAATATAGAAAATGGAATCATGCAAACAAAAATATCAAGCCTGAGGTTTTCAAAAGTAAAATTCATGAAGCCAAACAAACCTCAAAAGCTTATATATTTACCAACCATAAACTTAAACTTTCAAATCTAAAAATGGATGCATCTTCGAATGAAGAAACTAGTCAATAGTTCTTGCCTTGCCTAACTTCTATTTCCTTTGTTCTACTGATAGAATGTCATTTCCATAAAGAGCTTATAAAATAATGACCAACTACAACATAAAAACAACCATTTTTATATTAGAGGTGAGCATTAAATACTCAATCCTACATGTCAAAATATTATTTGATGCAAAGTTTGTCAGTACTTAGTTGGTGGCTCAACTAACACTCATTCAATTTTTCTAGGTTTAACCAAAACTAAACTTGCCACCAAAAGACTTGTTAATACCATCTTTATATGCATGTACAACAGAGACAAGTGCAATGAAATTAGTAATGTAAAACAAATCCCAATAAAATCTCACCATAAAAAATCAAACCTTATGTCAATCAAACTCTTGGTATCCGTACTAACTAGCATGGTCACCACAAATTTTTTTGAACCCAAATTTGAATTGATTTAAATTTGCCTTTAAGATTCATGTTATATTTCCATGATTCACCAACTTGAGATATTCATTAACATCACCACCAAGTAGTTTTTTTGTCCACCAAACATTTATAAATTTGAACCTTAGCATTAAGTTTAGAAAATACTTAGGTTTACATATATATTTAAAATTTAATCCAATGATCATATCATGTGTTTAAATTTAACCACTCAAACACATAAATGATTATAATTTTAAAATATTATCAATATGATATATGAACACATTTTTAATGTTTATCATTTCATATTGTATTGACACTTTGAAAATCACAAATATCAAGTAATCAAATAACCTATAAATCATGTAGCACATGCCAAATTCTATCAATCAATGCTTCTAGAGATTAAATAGATATTGTGCATTATTAATGTAAATAAACAATTATACTAGAATTATCATGTTCACAATATCAAAACACATTGTTTTCGGTGAACCTCTACATATTTTGTCCATATAAACTAAATGTTTTCATTTTACCAACTCATGCTTTTGAAACCACTTCATAATGTTAGAGTAAAAACTTTATTAAATGTAACAGTCATAATAAACATTTAGCATAGTAATGAATATTCAAAATGAAGTAATCAACTAAGACCCCCATAATCATTTTAGGCATTATGAAATTAGTCATCAATGTGGTAGAATATTTAAGTACACTTGAATTTTCATAAAAAGAGAGGGTCTCAAAAATAGGCATAACAAGTTGCATATACAAAGTTGAATGGAAATGAAAATTTATAGTGGAAAGACGTAAAACTTAAAAATAATTACAAGGGTAAATAGAAAATCATCTACTTAAAGAGAATGGTTATGAAGTTCAAAGGAAAATTTATACAAGAAAACTATTAGCTAGATTCGTTGAAGAGGTATTACAAACAATTGAGATAAACAAGAAATATTACACATAGGAGTTTTAAAATATCACTATCTAGGATAGTCATAATGATATGGACCAAGAGAAAGTGGTATAACACCTTAATGGATTGTGATGGGTCATCCAAGATGAGATCAACTTGTGAGAGTGTGGATAGTGGAAGAAGTATATCAATATGCACTAAGAATGAATGAGAAGTTGGCATGTAATAATAATATTGAAAGAACCATAAGGAATCTCTTAAGTGGTAAATAAAAACCCTTACACAAGTAAGGGAGTGAATAAAGCATGAGTAATGCACAACTGGAAGAAGAAAGAGGATAAGCCACTTATGTGATATGGAAAGTAAGTTTTGGTAGAGGAAGAAGAGGAAGGTTCAACGGAACATGTTTCAAGTGTGGGGAAGTTAGACATCACACATATGATTACCCTGATGTGTACATTTATGGTGATAAGAAAGGAAGTGACAACAACACACAATTCTTAAAAACTGACATAAATTCTAGAAATACATCATATAAATGAGCCTAAATAAGGAGAGAGATTGTTTACAGTGAGAAGAGTGTTGAAGGTGATAGGAAAGAGTAAGAGGTTGTGTAACTTAAAAATGATCCAATACCTTTCATAACAAACAAAGGTTAGAGAAACCAAAGCAAAAAATGGTTCATAGACACCAAAAGAGATCACACAACATGTTTGAATGCCAAATATGAAAATATTTAATTATATAATCTAAATTTAGTTCCATGCCAGAATATGATACTTATTTTATTACTAACACCACTACCACTATCACTTTTGAGGAATAATAATACATTTTTAGAGTAAATATTTTGTCAAGGTTAAGACCCTTCATGTCAACATTGATAATGAGAGCATAATACAATCATTGCATAAGATGTAGACCAATTCCTAGATGTTAGTAATGAATCACATCCTAGACCATATTGTCTATGGTATCTCCAAAAATGGAAATATATCCACATTCGATCATAATTCACTTTAAAGTATGCAGTTAAGTATATGGAGGACATAATCACTCGTAATGTTTTGACACTAGAGGTTTGTCACATATTTCTTAGAATATTGTATGTATTTTATCAAGATGTTACATACCAAGTTAAGGCACAAAGGTGGACCATTCATGTCAAAGATCACATCTTCAACATTTTGGAATCCCCTCCAATGACCAAGTTAATGTTGGTCTCTACCAAATAATGTCACAAGCTCATATCACACATAGAAGTTTATGTTACTTATATTTCATACAAAATAACCTACACAACATAGTAAGTGAGCATTAGTAGTGTGCCATGACTTGAAACCATCTTCATAACAATAATAATTCGATAAGTTACTATATCAATATAGAGATGCCTTCAAATAATTTAAAATCCTTCCAAGACATTGCATAGTAAAGAATCCTATTGATTTGGTTTTTGGATTCCCTCTTCCAAAAAGGCCACTATATCATAGGTCCATTTTGGAAAATAATGAATTTTGGTTCTAGATCTAAGAGCTACTTGATCATGGTAAGATCAAACAAAAAATATTCCCATTATAGCAACCTAATAGTCTTTTGCTAAATAAATATAACATGTGGTACTTGTGTATTGAATATAACATTCTCAACAAGATAACAATGAAGAATTGGTATCCATAACCACACATTGATGACCTATTAGACAAACACAAATGTGTTTAATACTTCATCAAAATCAACTTGAATTTAGGTTACCATTAGGTAATAATCCATCCTGAAGACATTTGGAATAAAACACTCAAGACCTAGGAAGTATTATATGAAAGGCTATTAATCCCTCCAGCTTAATGAATATGCTAAAAAAATTCATGTACCTAAAAAATGACATAAGTTATCCCTTTACTAATTCATTATTCATAATCTACTTGGATGACATCCTCATCAACAATAAGAACTGGAAGGATAATGTGGAGCATTTATTACATGTGCATTACACACTAATTAAATTAAATATCTTGGCTTCATCATCAATTGCACATGCATCCATGTAAATAAAGATAAGATGAAAGTAATCCCATATTTTCTAATCAATGCAACCTCATTGAGTTGAGGAATTTTATTTTATTTAAAAAGTTTTAAATAAGTTTTTTCTTGGTATTACAAACATATCATGGCTACTCAACCAGATTATACATGCCAAAGTAATATTCTATTGTATACTTGTGAAATAATGTGTATTCAAGGATATAAATAAATTATGTTATGCAGCACCTATTTTGGACATGCTTTACATTATCCAACCCTTTGAGATCTAGACTGATGCATCAGACTATGTACATAGTAAAATACTCAAACAATATGGATATTCGATCGCCATCACTCAAAGACATTAAAAAACATGGTTCAATGATAATCCACCTATAATAAATTGTTACACTCTGTCATGTAAGAAGTCAAGCAATGACACCAATACATCTTAGGTAAGGATAAAATTATTCATTTTGATCACAAACCACTTTAGTTTCAACATATATAGTGAAAATTTTATAATGCATGCCATATGAGTGGATGAATTAATTATAATAGTTTCATCTAGTGATCAATGAAAAGTGGGAAAATACATCAGGGCAGTAGATTTCCTTAGTTTCCCATCCATGTGATAACCTTTTGGTCACATATTAAAAAAATGTGCTAGATTTTTAATTTAATTTATTTATTTCCTTAATTTATCATCCTAAAATGTTTATTACTAGTTCCACCCTTATGTTTGGTAATGAAGATAAAAAATTACTCAAATATTTTTGTTAAAATCTCAACAGATATGAAACTAAATCAAGAGCAAGTCATTTCAATGCTTCTTCATAACACTATCCACATAATCATTTTCATAGTATTACCATATGTAAAATTGCTAATTTCATAATCCATTCATGAATGATAGTTTTTAAATCAACCCTTCATTCTGGGAATTTTCCATTACACTTTTAATTAAATATTTTCATATTGGGCCACACATTTATTAATATTTGAAAACATTTCAATATTACTTATTTTATGAGATGTGCAATTGTACCCTGTCAATGATACCTTCATAATTCGTATTTATATTCATTTCTAGAAGTATGAGTTCAACATTTGCAGTAAGGGGATAAAAATGATAATTGAATCCACATCCTTATTTCATTTCAAGTAAATATGTAACCATATCTAAGTATGTAAAATAAATTATATTTACTCTTTCATTAATCCAAAAGTTCAATTTCAAAGTAGCATATAATTTACTTCAAACTCAAATCATAACTAAATATAGCTTATGTTTTTTTGAATATTACTAATATATGGTTTATTATTTTTAAAACATCAATAAAATTTACAATAGATTTAGTCATTTGCCAAAAAATAGTCACATGTGATTAAGTCTTGACAATAAAATCTACTAGAGCTTAACATATCATCATTGTCATTGGAAAATCATATAGGAAACTGAAGAGGGAGAGTAACATTGGAGGGATTTTAATCCAACCATAGATCTTTTTGGATCCCATACACACCTGTCATCCATTGAAAATGGCCCTACCCTTTGTGTACAAAATTTTATGGATTATATAGCACCTCAATCTTGTACACTAGGAAAACTTAGACCTTGGTTTTTGCTCACAATTCTTGACCTTTCCCACTTTTTGAAGTCTCACATCTACTATATGTTTTACCCCTTGGTCTATGTCTTAGTCTAACTAATATTATGTTGATGAATTAAACCTTATATCTTGTCTATAATGCTTAAAACCTTCTTATCTTCCACCTCTACAAGTTCTGAGTCTGCATCCACTTTCCTTTTCCCTTGACACTAACATCTAGGATAGACACCTGCATCAATGCTAGTGTCTTAACCCAATGCAGGTGTTTAGTACCTTAAAGTCATCCAATTTTTAAATGAAATGTATCCTAATGGTCAGCCTAAGTGATTTAATGTAATTTATTTCAACAAAGGGATTGATATAAAACAAGATCAGCCCTTGTTCATTCCTCACTTGGGAAAACCTAACAGATACTCAAAAAGACTTAAAGAAACTTATCAAATCACTAAATAAAGCACTCGATAATAAAATCTTCCCTATTTTCTCCTATTTTCATATCACTCTATTTCTATTCAAATTTTGCTTTTAGATTCAAAGGAGAGAAAATGAGAAACTTAAGAAGGAATGGTCAAGGCTTGATGTGTACCTGGATATAGTCTGCGCACCGTAATCCAGACGCTGTGAGTACTCCTCTTTGGCTGTGGAGGAATGACACCTGTAAAGAAAAGAAACTTGGACAAAAGAAGGCGTTAAATGGACAGATGGTGGGTTGCCAAGCGAAAGCTTGATTCCAGAAGTATGAAGACTTCCTTAAGGGATATAAACCCACTAGTCAATAAAAAGAAGTGTCTAATAAACAATAGAATGATAAAGAATTGAAATGATAAAAAATGGAATGAAAAAGGGAAGCAAAGGCTTACTTGAAATAAGTTGTTGAACTGGTCACAGTCGCCGGCGTCGGTGGTCCTATCGGCGTCGGTTGGTCAAGGTGCCGACGTCGGGTAATCTGCCGACGTCGGTTGGGGTAGTGACCGGGTCGGTAGAGGCAAAGGTCTTTGAACGAGGTCTCGTTAAGTCTGTGGTCCGTGGATAGATTTTGGTCAGGGTCTGGGTTTATTTGAGTGGTCTTGAGACAAAGTTTTGGGCTTGGTTGAATGGTCTGAGGCCTGGGTCTGAGAGTCTGGTTGAATGGACAGAGTGTATGGTCTTGACAGATGACAGAGGCAATAGGGAGATGGAGAAGTAAAGATTCAGGTCTGGCTTGGTTAACAGTCTGGTTTGGGGAGAGGGAATGCTGAATCTAATTCATAATACTTAGAAGCAAATGACTAGAAAACACAAAGAAAACACAGACAATATACTTACATGTGCCTTGTTGAAGGTGTGCTACTGATGATTCCCATACCCGCTGTTGATGTAGCCTGTGTGGAGAACCTGTTGCTGATGGAGAACCCTGAAATTGTTGTTGCACCTGAGGGAGAGAGTGAGATGCTTAACTGAGAGATTTTGTAGATTGATAGATGGTTGAAAACTGAAGATTGAAGGATTCATGATTTGCTTCAAGAGATTAGCCAATTTCTCATTGGGATCAAAGAGTCTAAAAAATTGGTTAAGTATAACTGATGTCGGCGATTTTGCCGGCGTCAGTCGACATTTGACCAACGTCGGCGGGTTTAGAATGGGCAAAAAGAGCCACCAAGCCCATTTTTCATCCGCCAAGTGCACTATCCATTGGAAAATGTCGAGGGTTGGGCTAAATACGCACGAGAGTTTGTTAGGCAGTTAGAGAGAAGTAGGAATAGGTCTTGGGTGAGTCATAGGATGGGAATTAGTCCAAGGCGAGGTGTCCTAGGTGAGGTGTCATGGGTGATGTGTCCAAGGAGGGGGTTAATTCAAAATAAGTTTATTATTTTAAATTAGTAATTTTTAGGAATGGGTTAGGAATGGACCAAGGGGGAAGGTGACCAAGGGTTAGACACTATTTAGGTGTCTACATTTGCCCCTTTTTGTCTTGTTGGTTGCTCTAAATGAACTGCAAGACAAAAATAGGAGTCGGTTGCCCCAGGTATGGGATAAGGCTAATTTCATCTTGTTGGTTGTTCTAAATGAACTGCAAGACAAAAATAGGAGTCAGTTGCCCCAGGTATGGGATAATGTTGATTTCATCTTGTTGATTGTTCAAGTGAATTGCAAGACAAAAATAGGCAAGGGTTGGTTACCCTGATTATGGATGAGGTATCCCCCCCTCAAAGCAGTAGACGAGAGAAGGAAACCTAGAATCAGGTGCTGATTTGATAGGGAGTGGATGAAAAGGAGGAAGATAAAGTGAGAACATTGCAAAAGTTGTGATTTCACGTACACCACTTCACGAGGATGGTCAGGTCAAATTGTCACAGGTCGAGGGTCAAGGAGTGCCAAAATTGAAATAATCAGGCCCCAGCATTTAGTCATCTACTGATTGGGTTATTCAATCTAAGCTGAAGCTCTAATGGTCATCGTGTTCCAGGTATCCCAGGCTTAGGAAGTGCTCCCGAAAACATGAAAAAGTCACAAGTAGTGCGGATCAACTGGCTTGCGATCTTATACTTGTGAAGGTCAAAAGTGTGCGCACAATTTTGCTAACCAATCATGAGGTAGCATACATGCAAAAACAACCAAGGCAAAATTGCTTTGGAAGTAGTCGCGGTTTTAGGAGATGGGCATGATCTCTAATGTCTGGTAGTCGATGGATGGATGCAAAAGTGATCTCAAGTGTGCCCCAGGGGGCCAAAAGGATGTGGTCTGAAGGACTGACTGATTGGGGACCAGATTTTTGGGCAACGAAGAAAAAAGGAGGTTGGAAGGATGCCGATGTTGGTTATAGAAACTAACGTCGGTATCCAAAAATGACCGACGTCAGTAGAGTTTAGCCAATGTCAGTGGATTAGGGCACACTTTTGCCGATGTCGGTGACCTGCCAAATCTGACAAAACTGGATTGGCGGCCCACCAAAAGTCATTTTCTACTTGTTGTCTGAGAGAAAAAAGAGCTTTGGAGTTGATTGAGTGAAAGTGACCCAGACTTGACCGAGGAGCAGTGTGAGGTGGTACAGGAACATTAGTGAAGAGAAGGAGTCGATTGGACGCTGTAGGGACGTGTGTGGGCCAGCAAGAGCATGTAGAGTCATTGGCATAGAAGAGATGTCAGAGGGGAGTAGAGGACCCGTGGGAGGTCCACCACCGGTGGCACCCATTGTGCCACCAAGCTGACGATGCCTGGATGAGGTAGGAGGGTCCCGAACCCTATTTGGACTGTTTTTGTTTTGAATTTAGTTTTGAAATTTTTGTTATTTTTAGGCAAAAATTGAGGGGGAGGGGTAGCTAGGAGGGTGGGTAAAGGGTCTAGGATAGGTTAGGAGTGATTTAGGAGGGTTTAGAAGGGTTTAATGGGGCTTAGAGGGTGGGGCTTAGAGGGGAAGCCCTAATTTTTAGAGGGGAAGCCCTAATTTTTAGGCATAAATGGTCATAATGGTTGGTAAAATAGAAAGAGTAGGAATAGTTTTAACATGAGATTGACTGTCGATGGATGTAGGCAATGCAGACTCTGATGCTGTAGGATTGCCTCCTGACCTTGTTGATGTGGATGCACAGAGGCGTGACAGTCGAGGAGTGGGTGCAGATGAGCGTAGTGGGGCTAGGCAGTTTGAGATGCTACTGCAGAGTGGCGAGGGATGTGAGTCTCATGGTGGCATTGATCGAGCGATGGGACCATGCCACCAACACCTTCCACCTGCCCACGGGTGAGATGACGGTCATGGTTGAGGATGTGTACTAGATTTTGTGGCTGCTGGTACACGGAGCTGACATCTATGCGTGCTCGAGAGAGGTGCATGATATACACATGGTCACACTATTTGGGGAGCACATTATGAAGACGAGCTACCATTTAGCCAGTTTTGCCTATGAGTCTTTGTACGTGGCGGATGAGGGTGCACATCAGTTGGTGGTTCTGATGATGATTGGCATCACCATTTATGCATTACCAGATGCGAAGGGAGGGAGGTTCTCGATGGCCATGACTGGGGTTTTGATGGACATGTTGGAGCAGTAGACAGTGTTCGCTTGGGCACCCATCTTTTTGGCCCAAGTGTACAGAGAGCTATGGGGCATCAGTCGGTGGTGATGGTACAGTCTGTGTGTAGGCCACCTTTTGCACTATTGGGCATACGAGCATATTGTGGTTACCCGACCTCTCAGCCTCCCAGTGGTGATCCAGGCCAATTTTAGGGTTGGATTTAGGCGATGGCACGAGGTGATGGCATAGATGCGAGTGGGCAAAGTGGTCAGGGATATTGATCACTACCGAGGGGTACTGGAGGCCCTAATTCTAGCAGATATCATTTGGAGACCATACTTGGTGTATCCAGTGTTCAGAGACCAGGGCGAGCAGATGGTCAGGACTCAGAGCATGCGATGGGTCAGAGGTAGGCGAGCTGGTGAGCTCGAGAGGATTCCAGTAGAGAGAGTGCGGTGCCAATACAGGCTGCTATAGGATGTACCTCTCATGTTCCCACAGTACAGGCAGGATGATATAGAGGTGCCACTCCCACTACCAGAGGAGACAAAGGAGCCAGATTTTAAGGAGTTGCCGGCAGGACCTGGGATAGCTGACCCAGGGTGTACAAAGGCCTACACAGCATGGTGGGCAAGGTAGTACACAGGCATACAGGTGGGTCCCCAGCCAGATTTGCAGGCTGTCACGAGGGAGCGGGATATAGCCCGTGAGGAGAGGGACACTACGTGGTAGGAGAGAGACGTGGCTCAGGCCCAGGTCTCAGTTTTGTAGGGACAGCTGGCTGGGGTTACAGGGCAGCTGACGAAGATGACAGGATAGGTGGCAGCGTTGACAGGGTAGGTCACTCTGTTACAGGGATAGTTGGCTACAGCCTAGGCACAGGCAGTGGTAGGTTAGAGCTTTGGAGGGCAGGGTCCATTGTAGCAGCCATCTCAGTAGCCGACATTTTCATAGGGGGCAGGACTATTGGCATCAGTGCACCTAGGTCAGCCACAACCACAGGGGTCTTTATAGGGCACAACAACAAGGCAGATGGGTCCACCGTAGACTGTATTGCTAGTTAGATACAGTGATGCACTGGACGAGATTGCGTATTATGAGAGGGCCATCAAGGGGTTCCCTCAGATACAATGATACTTGAAGATGCGAGCAGAGCAGAGCTGATAGAGGTCTATGTCTCGAGCGATGGCTTCTGGGTCTCGCAGACGACACAGATCAGAAGGGGGAGAGGATACAACATCCTCCCAGCCACCACCACCACCACCACAGCGACAGCCTTGAGGGTAGACTTTGAGATTTTATTTTTGATGTATAGACCGGCCTACGAGCCATTGATGCGAGATGTATTATATTTTGTTGAGAGAGAGACAGAGGCACAGAGTTGTGCAATTGTAAAAATTATTTTGATATATATATGATGATGGCTTTGGATCATTGATGTGTTATGGATGTTGTTGAATGTTTAATGTATTGAGCATTTTTTATTATGATGATGATGCATGTGTTGATATTATGTTTATGATTATAATGTTATGATGATTAAATGTGATGATGATAATGTTATGGTATTGAGTATAATGATGATGATTAATATAATGATGCATTGTGATAATGTTAATAATGAGAATGATCATGACTTTTAGATTAGATGATGATGCGCAAGGATTATGTGATAGTGAAATTTATGTTATGACTTGCAGATTATATGATGTGAATGCTTAATTGTGTGACGATGATAATGTGTTTGTGATTAATGATTATGATGTAAATTATGAAAATGATTATGCTAAAGATTATGAAAATATGTGGTTGTTTGTGATGTGATTGGCAGGTGACGAGAGAAGGAGATGGAAGAAAGTGACGAAGAGAATGGCTGAGCTAACCCTAGAAGACCCCATGTCAACTGAGTGCTGCCTACATAGCCCCTATCATTAGGGCCTCAGGCTAATGTAGTTCTCCCAAGAAGGGAGGAAAAAGATCGAAGTGGTTGATTTTGGTCATGATAAGGATATAGCATTTCCCATATGTCTGAGGGTACATGCTTGAAATGACAAGGAGGAGATGATGCTACAGTGTTTTCCAAATGGTGTAAGCTGTAACATTGGTCGAGGTTTTTTTTTTAGAGAGCGGACTGATCAATACAGGAAGTCCACATAAAGATGTCATTTGTTTGGTGGTCATTTGTGAAGCTGATCGATGCGAGAAGCTTCCAGGAAAGTGCTATTTATAGTAGAATTTAGTCATAGCCATCCTTCGAGGGAGTGGTCTATACTTTGCTTTATAGATTTTGAATAGCTGTCCTTCGAGGGAGCAGTCTATTAGCTACAGCAATGATATTACAGCTATCCTTCGAGGGAGAAGTCTACTTTTTGATTTGGTTTTGTGACCTTGGATAGTTTGATATCTTGATTTAGTTTTGACAGAATATTGAGTCATGGACAAGACTTATAGAAGATCAAGGGCTCCCTTTTATTAGGACGAAGCATCTATACGTCATAAAAGGGTTGTAGAGGATTTTGTTAAGGGAGAAAGGGTGAAATGGATTAAGGATTAAAAGGACAAGGATTGCTCAAGGGATGAGCTCAAGTTAAATGTCAAGTGGATGAGTACTCGACTAACAGTAGAATGGTCGTAGATGCAAAGCATTAAGGGGCTCAAGTTCTGGTCAGCCTTCAAGAGAAGACAGATGATAAGTCCCTGATCCATACTTGTGCGTGATGATATAAGGTCTGAGCCAATTAGGAGCAAATTTGCCCCATTTACTCCGTTCCATATTGGTCACATGTCGGTTCTCTTTGAGGATGAGGTCTCTAATATTGAAATCTCGTTCTCTCAGAGTTTTATTATAGGTGCATTTGATGCAATTTTGATAGACATGGAGATGATTGAGGGCAGCGAGACGACGCTCGTCGAGTAACTCAAGTTGAGCTAATCGATCTTGACAAAAGTCATCATTAGAAAGAATGTCATGGAGTGAAATACGAAGAGATGGGATATGTACTTCGAGAGGTAAGATAGCCTCTGTTTCATACACTAGAGAGAAAGGGGTAGCACCTGTAGAGGTTCGGATGCTAGTGTGGTAGGCCCATAAAGCGAAGGGTATTTGAACGTGTCAATCCCTTCCAGTGTCATTAACCACCTTCATGAGAATTTTAGTTAGGATTTTGTTAGAAGCCTCAGCCTGCCCATTTGCTTGTGGGTAGTAAGGTGAAGAAAAGCTGAGTTTGATACCAAATGAGTCACAGAGTTTTTGGACGGTCTTGTTTTTAAATGACTTGCCATTATCGGTGATGATTTTGTGAGGTACACCGAAACGACAGATGATGTGGGTGTTGATGAAGTCGACAATCTTGTCAGCTTTTGTGGAGACAAGAGGAATAGCTTCCACCCATTTAGTGAAATACTCGGTGGCAGTGATGATGGATTGATGACGAAGAGACGAATGAGGGTTAATCTCGCCGATGAGATATAAGCCCCATTGTGAAAAAAGCCAGAAATCTTGAGCGACTTGTAAGGCGTGACTAGGGAGATGAAGCAAGTTAGCATGCTGCTAACACTTGATGCAACACCGAACATAATCACTACAGTCTTGATGAAGAGTGGGCCAATAATAACCCAGGCGAAGGATGTGCTTGGCAACCGAGTTACCATTGAAATGTCTACCACAAATCCCGTCATGGGCTTGTTTAACAGCATGAGAAGCTTCAGTGGAGTTTAAATAGTGAAGAAGAAGGCTGTCAAAACCTCTTTTATAGAGAAGACCCCCTAGCATGGTATAGTGAGCGGTGCGCTTGGTGAAAGCCCACCGTGCATTGCTAGAGAGGTTGGGAGGAATGAGAGAATGAGCCAAGTAGTCCTCAAGTTGTTTATACCATACATCTTGTGAACTAGAGTCTATGGTGTGGATGAGATTGATGTCAGTGGAAATGTATGAAGGCAATGGCACATGATGTACCATGACATAAATTCTTGATGAGGATGATGATGAAGAAGGAATATGAGAGGCGAGGGAAGCCATGGTGTCAGCAAACTTATTCGTAGATCGAGGAACAGTCTGCAATAAGTGATGGTCAAAAGATGCTAGAAGAGTGTCAACACGGTGCTTGTATCTTTGTAAAATTTCATTTTTACAAAGATATGAACCATTGATTTGATTAACGACAAGTTGGGAGTCACCGAAGATGCTGATGGACTTGATGTTTAAAGAAAGGGCAGTTTGAAGTCCCAAAATTAAGGCTTCGTATTCGACCATATTATTGGTACATTCAAAGTCGAGTTTGAAGGATAGGGGCATGGGTTCACCTTCATGTGGAATGAGGATGACCCCCACACCCCCACCAAGTTGACATTTAGAGCAGTTGAAAAACATCGTCATTTGGTAGAATGTGTCATCAGTCGAGAGAGTGGTGATAAATTCATCGAGAAACTCGCACTGAGAAGGTTGATTGTCAGGAAGAGGGGCATCCGCTAGTTGGTCAGCGATTGTTTGCCCTTTTATAGATTTTTGCTAGACAAATTCTAAGTAAAATTCAGCAAGAAGCATGAGCCAACGAGCCATACACTAGTTTTGATATGGTTTAGAATGCATGTATTTGAGGGGATCAGTGTGGGTGACGACAAAGGTTTTGTGATTGAGAAGATAGTGACGGAGCTTGGTAGTGGCAAAGACTAATGCCAAACAGAGTTTCTTGGTATGAGTATACCGAGTTTCATAGTCGACAAGTGTTTGGCTTATGTAGTAGACTGCTTGCTCACGGTGTTACTGAGATGTAGAGGTAGAAGGGTTGGTCATCTTTTGGTGGAATAAGGACTGGTGGAGAAACCAAATAGTGTTTGAGGGCTTTAAAAGCCTCTTGGCAATCTTTATCCCATTTAAAGGAGATGTTCTTCTTGAGGAGGTGATGAAAGGGTTGACAATGGTCAAAAAGCTGCGAAATGAAGCGGCAGATGGATTGGAGCTTTCCTTGTAGACTGCGAAGTTGCTTGAGATTAGTTGGAGGTGGCATTTCGAGGATAGCATGAATTTTGGCAGGATCTATCTCAATGCCACAAAAAGAGACAATGAATTTTAGGAGCTTTCCTGAGAGGACCCCAAAGATGCATTTCTTGGGGTTAAGGCAGACCTGGTACTGAAGAAGGTGAGAGAAGATGATTTTGAGGATAGTCAAATGGTCGCGACGAAGCTTAGACTTGCCAAGCAGGTCATCGACATAGTCCTCCATGATTTTATGGAGGAGATCATGAAAGATGTAAGTCATGGCACGCTGATATGTGGCGCCTGCATTTTTTAGACCAAAAGGCATGACTCGATAGCAAAAAGTTCCCCATGATGTAATGAAGGTGGTTTTGTGCTGATCTTTCGGTGCAATCAAGATTTGGTTATATCCTAAAAATCCGTCCATGAGTGATAACATCTCATGGCCAGTCGTAAGGTCAACAAGTTGATCAATGTTTGGAAGAGGAAAGTCATCTTTGGGACAAGCTAGGTTAAGGCCACAATAGTCTGTGCAGATCCGGATCCCCCCAGTCACCTTGGTGACAAGAACGATGTTAGAGACCCACTACAGATAATCGATGGGTTGGATGAAGGAGACAGAAAGAAGGTGCTGAAGCTCTTCTTTGACAAGAAGTGCAACACGAGGATGCATTTTGTGAAGCTTTTGCCTAATAGGCTTAGCCTCTGGGTTTGTGACAATGTTATGAGTGTCAATGTTAAGGTCGATGGCAGGCATGTCAGCATAGGTCCAGGCAAAGGCTTTGCGATTGTCGGAGAGAAATGTGGTATAGTCGATCTGCTCTTGGGCATCTAAAGACTGACCAATCTTTAAGACTTGAGGAACATTAGAAGATGAAAGGTTAATGTCAATGGTTGATTCATTTAACATAACCTGTGTTTCAGAAGGGAGGGAGCACTAAATGAAAGAATCATCGGCACCCATATAGGTAAGAATGGCATCATCGTCTATGCAGTGGACTGTGTTGATGGTTGCCGATTCATCGTCTATCATGCTAGGATAAATGAGAGGGAGAGATTTGGTAACCCCATTGAGCTGATAGGTTAGGGGTTCCAAGTGGATGGTGTTTATGCAAAAAAAACTAGGAGGGATGGAAACCACTGACTTCGTAGGTGAGGATGGAAGAATAGGCGAGTCTGGAAGAGTTTGGTCAATGGTTGGTTTGGGGCAAAGGTGTGTGGAAGCCTCAGTGGGTTCTTGGAAACCCAGTCCATACCGTTTCTTGGCATTATCGTCATTAGGTGTTTCGATAGGCTGATGGGAGCCTTGTTCGTAACGTCTAAAGCCAAAACCCTTCCATGCACACCTATAAAGGTAGGTATGTGCAAAGGTGGGGTTGCTAAGAAAGGAGAAATTGGATGTGAATATTTGAGGCGAGGAGGAAGGATTTGATTCAGTAGGAGCTTGATCCAGCCCCCCATAGACGAGATTGGTTCGAAGGCTAGGAGGACCATAAGGAATGACCATTCTGATCTGACAGTCATAGCTTGGGTTTTGATGAAGCTGTCCATACTCTTGAGGAGTCTGGAACATGTCTAGGGTAAGTAGGCGATATTCCCCTAGTGAAATTCTTTGGAAGATATCGTCCATGGGGTCCTTGGTTGTTAATTGAGAAGATGATGTGGTGGCAACCGCCATTTGTGTACTAGTTGACACTTCTGCGAATGGAGATGATGTTTGGGTTGATGCCTTGAACAGGATAAGAACATCGTTGGGGTGATAAGTTGTGTTACAAGTCTTAAAAGGGGATGGGTTGACAGGAATGACATGGACTTGTTTGTCGTGTTCAAATTTGACACAATGGTGAAGTGTTGAAGGGACACAAGCCATGGCACGGATCCAGGGTCGTCCTAATAGCATGTTATATTAGAATTCTCCCTCAATGATGTAGAAGAGCTCCGAGATTGTGCGTGGACCAACGCGAATATGGAGGACAACAGTGCCAATAGTGTTAGCGGTGGTGTCATTAAAGGATCTAAGGATTGCATCGGTTTTCGATACGCAATTCTTGGGAAGAGCCAATTGATCAAAGGTGTGAGTGGAAATGATATTAATGCTGGCACCACCATTGATCATAACTCATTTAATATGGGTTCGATCAACGTAGGCTGTGATGAAAAGGGCAGCGTCTTGATCGTCCAAGGTAGAGGTAGGAATTTCAGAATCACTGAAAGTGATAGAAGCAATAGGGGATAAAGAATGGACTAGGGCAGCGAGTGGTTGAGGGTCTTTAGGTTGGACTTCTGCTGCCTGTAGGGCTTTGATTAGAGCCTGGCGATGCTGGGGGAAGCTTTGGATAAGGTCATATAGGGTCATCTTCACAGGCATTTGGTGAAGTTGTTTTATCATAGATTCTTTGATTGCCTTGGAAGAAGGGGGTTGAGACGCACCTAAGATGGAAATCTTGGGTTTTGGTGGTTGAGGTGCCTGGACAAAAGGATAGGTCCAAGGAATAGCGGCTTTTTCTTTTGCCTTGTCCTTTTGTGACCTAGTGGTTATATGGATAGCATTGATTTCAAAGATAGGAGGTGAAGAAGGGGTTATGGCCTGTTGGTGAGATGTTGATATGGTTGAAGAGGTTGGTTGGGAAGGTGTAGAGGGTTGGTCAAGAGTGTCCTTAAAGAGAAGAGTGTCTTTCTCCATATAGCAGTGAACGACTACCTTGAGGGCACAATAAGTCTCAGTATCGTGTCCTAGCGTACAATGGTATAAACAAATCTTCGTATCATCAAACCAAGACGGTTTTGACTTGAGGGGTTGGAATGGCTTGATAGAAGGAAGGGTAATGCTAGAAGTCTGCAAAAATTGGCATAATATCAAAGCATATGAACCTACTAAGGGGTCCGTGCCTATTGATGTATGACACACTGGTGACTTTTGCTTGGGGGATGTTGAAGAAGGTTTTTGTACCACCTTTTGGTTTGGTGGTGCGGTGACAGGTGAAGACGGCACTTTATTTGTGAGAGGTGCCAAATTTTTGAGAGGGGGTTGACTTTTGGTTGGCAAAGGAAGTACTGGAGGTAATTTGTTTTGATTAAGGGTCAGAGTAGGAAGGACACCGATTAGGGTAGAAGGATGAGGACCTAAGATGGAGGGCAAAGTTGACGGTGGAGGAGGGGTTCATTTCTATGGTCTGGCAGTCTTCTTCAACTTGGTTGGAAGACTACTTTTGGTCGAGGTCTGGTCTAAGTCCACCTTCACTTGCGAGTGAGTGAGGGTAGAAACAGGACGAATGCCGAGTGACTTGATCGATTTAGATTGGGTAGATGTAGGTTTAGAAGCGGGGATTTGGTCTTTGTTGGGAGTCTGGGGTGATTCTACCTTGGGAGGATTGGCAGTATGAGATGAGAGCGCACGGGAATGTTGAAGAACTTTAAGATGTTCCCACAATCCCTGATGCTCCACTTTCCTTGAAGGGAGAAGTTCTAATTTCTCCACTAGTCAGGAAAATGGTTGGGAGGATGTTGGATGAGGTTGGGATCCTTGAGAAGATGTGTTAGGTGTGGCAGTAGTTTCAGACCCAAGGTGTGTGGGAGTTATAACTGGATTGTTGTTGATTGAAGAAGATGGAGAGTCAGGTTCTTCTCTTGGTGGAGAAGGAACTGGAGAGTGTGACTCCTCAAGCGGGTAAAGGGTATGGATTATGGTGCCCTCCACTTGCAGTCGAGGAGTAGGTAAGGTTAGGTCCTCCATAGGCAGAAGAAAGGAGGATGGTGAGACCGGTGGTGCCGGTAAGGTTGAGGCGTCCTCCAAGATGAGAGAGGTTGATGGAGAACTAATCAGGGAAAGAGGTTCGTCCACACGTGATGGACTGGTAGATGGACTAACCTCTTGAGGTTGGTTGGGGATGAAGGGTGAGACCATATTGACCATTCGAATGTCATGTTCATGCGTGTTGTCAATCAAGGTCTGGACATTATTTTGGGTTGGTGGATGATTGGGGAATGGTTGCTTAAAGATATCGATGCCCTGATTTGGAGGTGCATTGGGATTATCTAGAACGAGCTCACCCTTTTCAAGCATGTCTTGGATTATGTTTTTAAAGGTTTTACAGTTTCCCGTGTCATGACCTTTGACACAGTGGAAATTGCAGAAGTCATTTTCCCTATACCATGGCGCGTGAGGGATCAAATTGTGGCGGTGGTCGAATCTAGGGGAGGTTGAGAATTCCCTGTTTAACAAGTTTTTCTAGTATAGACGCGTATGATTATCTAAGAGGAGTATACTGTCTTTGTACGTATCTCTGTTGGAATTGACGGGTGGCACTCTGAGATGTGGATGGCTCAGGCTGATTGGTTGAAGAGGACGAAGGTCTAACAACCACAGCGTTAGCTGAAGCTTTAGACTTAGGATTGGATGATGAAGGTTTAGAAGAAGAAGAGTCATTGGTCTTAGAGTTGGGATTCTTGCTCTGCAACTTGACTTTATTCTCCTTGATGGCACGTAATTCAAGTTTATGAGCCATCGTGAAGGCTTCGTCGAAGGTACGGAAGGTCTGAACCCTTAAGGTAGAAGAAATATGTTTGGCACAAGCTCGGGAGAATAGTTCAATAAGTTCAATTTGAGGTAAGGAAAAGGAGAGTTGATTGATGAGGCCTCTCCAGTGAGCAACGAAGTCAGCTATTGATTCATCCTCGAATTGGCGGATAGTGTAAAGGTCTGTGATCGAGACCTTCTTGGTGATGTTAATGGAGAAGTGATCAAGAAAGAGCTGGGCTAGCTGTGTAAATGTGAAGAGGGAATGGCTGGTAATAGAGCTGTACCAGTCAAGCACAGTGCCAGAAAGGGACATAGGAAATGTGCGCAAGAGCAATGCATCGTCATGGGTAATAAGGTAATAGGCATCTGAATGCCCATAAGTGCTACTGTGGGTCTTCCTTGCTTTGAAAGTGAGAAAATTTGGGAAGCTCCCATTGGTTGGGGTATGGTCTAATTGGAACGAAAGGATGAATAGGCTCATTACAAATTTGCTCTTATGAGAGAGCATTACGTGAGCCAGAAATGGAAGTCTCTAAGCTAGACATCTTATCCATCAGCATTTTGATGATATCTGCTGACGGATTGGCGGGTGGAGTGCCCCCTAGATTATAAGGCACTTGAAAAATATTGGGAGGGGCGTATGACGTGGTTGGTTGCGTAGACGCCACATATGGGTAGCTGGTTATGGGAGCAAAAGTTGGGGCCAAGGGCACTTGTGTTATGGGGTTGGTTGGCACAAGTTGGATAGGGGCCGTCAAGGATGGTTGAGGAGTGGCTACGCTTGTTGACGGGTAAACGGTTACTCTTGTGTTGATAGGTGCAAGAGTAGGGGGAATAGAGACTAGTAGGTTTTGGAAAGGTGTGGGGTTTGGTTGAGTGACTTGAGGTTGAGGGAGTAATGGAACCCCCATGGAGGTAGGTTTAGATGGAGAGGTTACATTTTGAAGGTAAGACACGGTTGGGTTATTGGTGGAGGTATTGTCTAGTGGCTGAATTGTAGGTGCAGTTGATGTGATTCTTGTCTCGACTAAGGAAGTCAGCATCCCATAGATTGGGTTGCCTAGGGAGTCTCACGTTTGGCTATGCGCGAGATAGTGTTGTAAGGCTTTGACGTTAAGGTCCAAGAATCATGCGAAATCTTGGTCCCCTTCTGAGACAATAGGAGTTTGAGGCGGGGTTGGGCGAGTAGGATTTCTTTCAGTCTCTGAGTTGAACTCCATTATAGGACTGGTTATAGATGGTGAAGGTGGAAGCGGTTGTTGACTAGCGTGGTCAAGAAGGGCCTTGGTTTGACTGCGTGTCAAAACCATTCAAGGCAAGAAAGGGTCAGGTTTCAAAAAACTGTGTTCTGTCAGTCTCAAAAAACTAGAATAGATGTTTAGACAGCCAGAAAGTTGGATTTTAAGCTTGCTATTTTTGGAAAAAAGAAAATAGACAGAGACCGACGTCGGTATAAAAACTGATGTCGGTGAAGGATACCATCGATGTCAGTCAGATGACCGATGTCGGTACATTAAAGTTGCCGACGTCGGTTATAGAACCGATGTCGGTTACTGTGTTTTCCAGAAACTCAGAAAAAAAGTTTTTGGAAATGAAGAAGACATCCTTACCAGCTCAAAAAAATAGATAAAAATAGAAAATATGATGATGATAGACAGATCCTAGCATTAAATCCCTAGAAACAATTTTATTAAGATCGTGTGGCTTATGCCTTAATGTGATGTTTGAGGAGATTGGTTATAAGAAGGGTCCTAGAATAAGTAATCTAAAGATGGTTTCAGGTATGTTTAGGTGCTCTAAAATCTGTATTAGGTTCAGTACAGGCCTGGTGCTAAGGAGCAAGCTCCCCTCACTTCACGATTCCCGTGGTTAGCTGGTTTCGCTTAGCCAAAATATACTTTCCCTATAGTTTAGACTCTGCCAGAGAACAAAGTTGGCTTTCCCCTTGGTGGTGAAATCCAAGTAGGATTGTCGGAATGGGTAAGGTATCCACTGGGTGATGAAATCCCAGTCGGGCCTTGTCTCAAGTGAGTTTGATGTTTAATTCATTGCATGTGGTCTGGTTGTGTAACATCAAGTGATCTACGATTTATTCAATATGCGTTTTACTAATTACTAAGTGTGGACTAGAAAATGCAAGCACAAGCAGAAATGTAATGCAATAAGTTTTAAAGCCCCAAATCGAAATGTTAAATTGGAATGAAAACAAGTTTGAGAAAGGGTTGAAGAAAATGATTTTTTTTTTGACTAGTCTAGAAATGCAAGAAAAGAAAAAAAAGTTCTTTTTATTTCCTGCTTATGATGTTTTTAGAAAAGAAGAAAGAGGTGAAGAGGAAGAAGCCTAATGCACCTAAATGAACAAAGAGGGAAAGGAACCCAAGGAAGGCCCTAAGGGTCCCACCGGGTGTGCCAAAATGTTTCTATTCAAATTTTGCTTTAAGATTCAAAGGAGAGAAAATGAGAAACTTAAGAAGGAATGGTCAAGGCTTGATGTGTACCGGGATATAGTCTGTGCACCGTAATTCAGATGCTATGAGTACTCCTCTTTGGCTGTGGAGGAATGACACCTGCAAAGAAAAGAAACTTGTACAAAAGAAGGCATTGAATGGACAGATGGTGGGTTGCCAAGTGAAAGCTTGATTCCAGAAGTATGAAGACTTCCTTAAGGGATATAAACCCACTAGTCAATAAAAAGAAGTGTCTGATAAACAATAGAATGATAAAGAATTGAAATGATAAAAGATGGAATGAAAAAGGGAAGCAAAGGCTTACTTGAAATAAGTTGTCAAACTGGTCACAGTCGCCGGTGTCGATGGTCCTACCGACGTCGATTGGTCAAGGTGCTGACGTCGGGTAATCTGCCGACGTCGGTTGGGGTAGTGACCGGTGTCGGTAGAGGCAAAGGTCTTTGAACGAGGTCTGGTTAAGTCTGTGGTCCATGGACAGAGTTTGGTCAGGGTCTGGGTTTATTTGAGTGGTCTTGAGACAAAGTTTTGGGCTTGGTTGAATGGTCTGAGGCCTGGGTCTGAGAGTCTGGTTGAATGGACAGAGTGTATGGTCTTGATAGAGGACAGAGGCAATAGGGAGATGGAGAAGTGAAGATTCAGGTCTGGCTTGGTTAACAGTCTGGTTTGGGGAGAGGGAATGCTGAATCTAATTCATAATACTTAGAAGCAAATGACTAGAAAACACAAAGAAAACATAGACAATATACTTACCTGTGCCTTGTTGAAGGTGTGCTACTGATGATTCTCGTACCCGCTGTTGATGTAGCCTGTGTGGAGAACCTGTTGCTGATGGAGAACCCTGAAGTTGTTGCTGCACTTGAGGGAGAGAGTGAGAGGCTTGACTAAGAGATTTTGTAGATTGATGGATGGTCGAAAACTGAAGATTGAAGGATTCGTGATTTGCTTCCAGAGATTAGTTGATTTCTCATCGGGATCAAAGAGTCTGAAAAATTGGTTAAGTATAACTGACGTCGGCGATTCCGCCGGCGTCGGCTGACATTTGACCGATGTCAGCGGGTTTAGAATGGGCAAAAAGAGCCACCAAGCCCATTTTTCATCCGCCAAGTGCACTATCCATTGGAGAATGTCGAGGGTTAGGCTAAATACGCACGAGAGTTTGTTAGGCGGTTAGAGAGAAGTAGGAATAGGTCTTGGGTGAGTCATAGGATGGAAATTAGTCCAAGGCGAGGTGTCCTAGGTGAGGTGTCATGGGTGATGTGTCCAAGGAGGGGGTTAATTCAAAATAAGTTTATTATTTCAAATTAGTAATTTTTAGGAATGGGTTAGGAATGGACCAAGGGGGAAGGTGACCATGGGTTAGACACTATTTAGGTGTCTACACACTCATAATAATCACACATACATAGGTCTAAATTATTGAAGGATTAGCCTAAGAGTCTAATTTACCAATTTATAAGTTAGGTCACAACTATACTTACTTTGCACATATTACATAATTCACACACAAGCCAACACGTAGGGGATAACTACATTAGTCTGAGGCCTTGTTTAGAGTATTGGATATGTAGGTAGTGGTCATTGATAGAGGGGTCTTTGGGGTTAGTTTGAAACTATATCCACTAACCCATTTTTCCCTAAGGTCACTATTAAGATGAAGAATTAGGGTTTTGTAAATTCATGAGGAGAAATAATCCATGATCCATATATAAATTAACCAAAGTGAAGGTAAATGTAAACCTAAAAGCATCCAGGTGGTTGCATCTTGTTCTAATAGGTATTCCATATAGAACACTTGCATCAGGTTCAAATAATAATGTCGATGTAACTATCCTAGGCTGATGTTAGTGTTTGAGGCTTTACAAACATCAAATCCAAAATCTAACAACTATTCTAGACTTGTCTTTTAGTCTACTTCCTACTTGTTTCCATATCTAGAATTGTATCAACATTAGAACCAACTAAATACATTAGTTTTTTGTCATTTCCATATCTATCATAGTTGTACTTACTATTTTGAGCATAACTCATCATAACAAATTCATCATATGTTATATTTGAGTTTAGTACCTAATTGGCATTATGTAAATTTTATTATCAACCTTGTGCTTATTCATTTCTATATCCCCTTTAATGTCTAGATAACCCATTCTACCACCTGTTAATATACAACAAGTTCCTTCTAAGCCTAAACTTGTAATAAAATCTAAAGGATATGAAATTATTGACTAATTAAGAAATACATATGCTAAAATTTCAATATTTGAGCTCTTAAATCAATCTAATGTTTATAAGGATATCCTATATAAAGCATTACATGAGATATAAGTTCCAAGTGATATTTAGCTTATTTATTTTGTGGATATCATGAAAATTTTCAATAATAATGCCAAGCTCATTACATTTGATCCAAAAAATTTACCATCCAATTATATTGTTGACTAAAATTTGCATTTGTTCATACAAGTGCCCATGTGAAATAAACATATCAAAAAGGTGCTTGATGATAATGGATCATGCCTAAAAAATTGTAACATAAAATTCATAACCACCCTAGGTATTAGCACCTATATTATTTTAAAATGGATATGCACATAAAGGATTTGATAATTCACATAGCCTTCTAGTTGGTCAAATAACATTGGATGTGACATTAGGACAAAAAACAATTTTAAATACTTTCCAAGTCATGTCTTAATAATTACATTATAATTTACTTTTGGGTAGACCTTGGATACATTTAATGGAAGCTATCCTATCTACACTTCACCAATGTGTAAAATAAATACATGATGGAACCTTGTTATCCATGCCTATTGATGATGATCCTTCCAATTTTTTTAAAACATTACATTCTAAAAATGAAGACTTTCCTATAATGGTACCACCTAAAAATACATCCCTCTTGAACATATACACACATATGAAATAGGTGAGTCAAATACGATGGATCCTTTGTGTCTAGATGTAAACAAGGCACTAAATCTTGAGGTTTACACAAATATACATCAAGATCAAGAACCATTACTAAAGGAGAGAATAGAACCAAAAGTTCCCCCAACATTTTAGCTTCCTTTATTGGTCATACTAAACAAAAGGATGGCCATGTTTCAAATACTATGACATTGATGATGATACGAAATATGATATGATAGATGAGAAAATGTGAAACTAAAATTTTATCCACTTGATCACATGTCACATAACCTATTCGAACCTATTGGTCCTGACATATATAAATTAAATCCACTTATAGAAAATACAAAACTAAATCTAGATAAGGACAAAACAAAAATAATAAATGAACATGTAAATGCTTATTATTCCATAATCCCTCTTGGCTAAAAACATTGAGTCAACCTTACAATAGTCAAATGTAAATTCATCATGTGAATAATGAAGAGTCTTCTCAAAAAGATTCATAATGAATTTTATAGATCATGACATATCAAGATACTCCACATACCATGTTATATATGTTACTTGAACTTAGAACGATTTATTTACCTTCTACTAGACACATATCACACAATAGACTTCTACCCACATAAGACATAATACTATATTATAAATATCATTAGATCATCATCCATAATACCAATCAATGTTAGGGATTGAAGTAATTAATTTAGAAATATAAAAATAAAAGATGCATACACATTTTTTCTGACATGATAAAAAGACAATATCTTTCTTTTCTTTTAGAAAAGAATTATCTCTCAAAATGATCAAAATATGAAGATTTAACTATTATTGAAAATATTGATGGGGTATGTTGCCACCATCTCCAATTTGATATTAACAAGTGGGATACAACTTGTGACACCATATTTCTCAAATAATTGGGACATACTAAAAATGAACTAATATACTCTCCATTAATGTCAGATACTTGAGGATACATTTAGTTACCTATAGCAGGTGGATCAAGGTTGGATTATTCCACCATAGATATTAGACAATGAACCACATTTGAAACGAAAATTTGGTCAAATTTGGCTAATCAAGTAGAATGCTAAGGTAGATACTACAAACATGTGTGTTAATTTTCTTGATATGGATACATAGGTTTGCATACATCATGATGGCAATTATTATCTTCCCACACCATCGGTTTTAGGTAAACCATTAAATATAAGCATTGAATTGGTGGCAGTGCATCAATATAAACAAATCTTGAGCAATTTTATATATGGTCCTACACCTTTTTATGATGAGGTATTCCTTGATTAGTCTCTTAAAATATTTCAAAATTACAAAAAAAAAAAACATTCAAAAATATAAAAACAATTACAAATAAAACATGTTCTATTGGTTCTTTGGCATCTATGTGTTAGTTTCATGTTAATGGGTTGTATATCATTTACTTCTACATACACATGTATTTCATGCTTCTACTTGAGTATGATACATGCATACATAGATACATGATCTATTCCTATTTAGGAAGTTAGGCCTTCCCTTTACTCATGCCATATAGACATTGGGGGCATCCACCTCTATGATCACGATAATTATGGGTTAGATCATTAAATGGTCACTATAAATTATCATGTTTTGAGCTCATATATGTACTTACACATGCCTTTATCCATGATTATATCTTAAACATGGTACTTGATATGTTATGTACCTAACATTTTTGCTAATATATTTTGATCCATGGGATACTATGATATGTTTATGTCGGTTGCTTATGCTTTATTTTATGAACTTCCTTGAGTGTCTTTCCTTGATATTTTCTTGCTTGTTCAAGTTTTTAAATATGCTCCTTTGTTTGTGGTCCATGTGCCTATGTGTGATTTCTTTAACATTTGAACATGTCATTATTTATCATATGAATAATTAAATATGTCATCCTTGATTTTATGGACATTTGACTAAGTCATGTTCCTTAGATTATGTGGAATTTGAACATGACCCTTATTTGTGATCTCCTAGGACCATTGTACATTGAATTACTTTTGAGTACTCTTGTATGCATGCTTGATTTTGTTGTTGAGCTTGTAATGTTACTATCTATACATTTCCATGATATTTATAATTCATATTAGGTCTTCATGTGATCAAAATATTTGATGCACATCAATTATACATTTACTTAGACATTTTACTTTTATATGCTACATGGTTTAATTTATAGCTTATATAGTTATCTTATTCTTTTGAGGTGAGGTAACTAATGGTTTATATTCTTCCATCACCTCAAAGGGGGGAAATATCAATGGGGGCATGTCATGGAGGTATATTATCAACATTTGGCATAGTTTCATATTCAGCAGGGGCATGCCATATAGGCATGGATTCCATACATTCATAGTTTTCAAATTTAGTGGGGGCATTCTTTGGAAGCATGTTCTTCACACTTGTTTAGTATTCAACACACCCAAATTATAGTCGGGGCATGTTTTAGAAACATGTTCTCCACATTTGTACTTATTTTAGTTTCCATATTTATCCATATATAGTGGGGGGATTCTTTGGATGCATGTTCTCCACACTTATACAATTTTTGAATTGGCCAAAGCATATAGTTATATAATTTAGATTCACATTTATGGTAGACTTATATAGCATTGGTACCATTATTATACATAGTTTGAACATGAGACATATATAAGGTGCATATGTTATGAAATTTTTGCCTAATATTTTAAAATCTAAATCAATTTCATATTTCAAAACACTTTTATGGAATGTTACCATATCATAGAATTTTACACACTAATACCCAAGGTGAACTTTTAGGACTTATTGACCCAATGTATTATAGTATTTGGTTCAATTTTTAGTATGGTTTACATGATTAAATCACTCAATATTACCAAGTTTTCAAGTTGGAATTTATTTTATCATCCATCCTTACCAAGTTATAAGCATCATTGGGTTGCACGCTCAAGCTAATATCAACTATCAGGTGGCAACTCACTTTTTTTCCTAGGTTGAGGGGCATGTGCCTCCAAATATCTCTCTCTCATCCTTAGATATATGCAATTTATATATTCTTATATATTTGTCCTAATCTTAATTTTATATCCTTACAATGACATATCTTTTCAAATCAACTTGCCAATAGGCAAGGTGATTACATCGATACGTAGGTGTACTCCTAAACCTTACTCTTTCAATTTCAAACTTTATAATTACATATTTTATGCATTGATTATATACTATAACATGCTATTGGTTTTAGATCAATAAATATAAAAAAACTTAATTTGGACTCAAGCAAAGGAAATATTTGTTATACACACCCAAGTATGCATTCCTTTCCTTTAAACTAGCAATTTAATTACTAGATTAAAGGGGGCCAAATGTAGACACTATTTTATGGATTATATAGCACTTCAGTCTTATACACTTTGAAAACTTAGACCTTGGTTGTTCCTCTCATTTTTTAACCTTTCCTAATTTTATATTCTCATAATTGATCTATCTTGTGCCCCTTGGCCTATCTCTTAGTCTGACCAGTATTATGTTGATGACCTAAACCTTATATCTTGTCCAGAATGCTTAAAACATGCTTATATTCCACCTCTACAATTTCTAATTTTGTACCTACTTTCTTGTTCCCTAGACACTAGCATCTAGGATAGGCCCTTATATTGATGATAATGTCTTGATAGGTCATAAGTGTCTAGTGCCCTAAAGTCATTTTATTTACAAATGAATTATATCCTAATGGTCATCATAAGTGATTTAATGTGAGTTATTTTTCCAAATGGATTGATGTAAATACAAGATATTAGAGAGGATTACAAAGTAAGTTAGTCAAGCATTAGTCCATAAACAATGAAATGTGCATAAAGAACTAACTAACCAAACCTATCTATTCCTATGGGAATTACAAAGGATAGCAAGAAACAAATGAAAGCAATACCATTCAGCTTACCAAATGGATTCACCATACCTAGGTGGCTCAAAAACATGTTCTCCCTTGATAAAGCATCCTTGTCTTTGTTAACAATGGTGGTAATTTCCTCCAATGCCTCAAGAACACTCCATAAAACCTAGGCTCTTGATTGTAAACCACTAAACTAGCTTATCAATGAGGCTTTATGGAAAAAAAATTTAGAATTATAAACTTGCATTATCAATTCCTTTGAAGATATTTGAGCATAATAACTTTTCACCAAAATAACTTATAAATGATGTTCATGGCCTTTCTATTTATAGATTTTTGAGATTGGTCAGGATCAACCTAAACCGTCCATCTTGAGATGAAAATGTGTGGTTAAAGATAATCCTAATATTTAGAATTAAATCCATAATTATCTTCATCATGACCTTGGAATAAGGGGCATTAAAGAGGCATGGGAGGCATTAACTAGGCATGGGTGACCCATAATCCTGATATTTGTGGCATTTATGGCCTAAGAATGTCTTCCCAAGAAATGATGTCACCTGATGATGCAGTTAATAGGAATCAATTTTCAAAAAGAAATATTCAACAACTCTCATGGAAAATCCACTTAAGATCTTGATTTAGATTAATTATCCTTAAACAAGGTTAATCAACATTTGTGTAATTATTTGAAAATTAGCCCTCAATTAATCAAAATGGTCAGAAAGTCATATTATTGGGTCATAATTTGACTAGAGAGGAATTAGAAGGTGACATTAGATGCGTTGGAACTATATTCCCATTTAGGATGTTGTTAAAAACAAATAAAAAAAGGTACGTGATGTGTACCAATGAATTAGAATAAAAGAGTGATCTAGAACACTAAATGGCAAAATTATCATTTTGACTCAAAATGATCTGATCAAAGTTAGTTGGTCCACAAAATACATTGCCCTATTTAGGGATACTTTAACCTAAATTGGCACTTGTAAATGACAAATTAGAACCATTTAAGACTTTTTATATATTTTGACTTAAAATGTGTGATTGAGTGCAATTTGAGTAAGATTGACAATTTTAATGCAAATGGTGTTAGGAATTGGATGTCTACATTTTTCCTCTATTTGAAAAGGCATAGAGAGACATTCACATGAAGCAACATCTTTTCAAAGAAAAGAGTTGTCAAGAATAAATTAGAACATACCCATGATGCCCCCTCGAGAGGACATACTAGGATGAAATAGAAAGATGGACTCTCAAAAAGAGAGAGAAAGTAAGAGATTAACCCATGGAATAGATAACATCTAGATGAGATAATAAATACACATGTGCTTACCATCAATGATCAAAATATAATTATAGGAATAATAAGTCCTAGAGATGGGGGGAATGGGAAAGATACAATACATAAATGTAAGGGACACACTGTAAATATACCTAATTTAATAGTAAAAGTTGTATGCTTATGACATTGATCAATCTCGAGACAAGTTTCACACTAAAATATTTCCATCATGGATTTAATGTGGAGAGATTATAATTGGAGGAAAAGAGAGAATGTTCTACTTTAAGAAGGGAAGCACCACTAGAATGGGGTCTCCAAAGAGAAGATAATAAGTACTCTAGTATAGCAAATTTGACCATGATAAAATAGTTATGCCCCAGTAGGGTGAATCTTGATCATTAATAAAGAATAAATAATGATTTTCCCTTGTAGATCTGATTTGATTCAGACGTGGTTTAGATGTTGGGCCCCAACATGGGCAATTGGCAAGCAAAATAGCTCAAGGATATAACTAAAAAGATAGTTTAAAATGAGCAAGTGCAAATGTATATGCGATGGTGTAATGGCTTAGAAAGTCATATAAAACTAAGCATATGAGAATGCACAAAGTGATGATAGAGATGAAAAGAAGAATGGAAATAGCTGAGATAACCTTAATATAAATTGAGCGTTGCCTACATAGTTCCATGGACTCATGTTCGAACATGAACTTCAGGCCTATGTAGTTCACTCAAGTTTGGGAAAGAATGGAATGAGGAATGATGAAAAATAGACCAATAATCTTATTAGACTTACAATATATGTAAAGATATGCACATCTAAGCATAGATAAATAATCTTGAAATGCATGTTACCTAGAACCCTAATTTCATATCATGAGCCTAGGTTTTATGGAGTGTTCTTGATAATTGTTCGTCGGAGCTAATATTGACATTAAGACTTTGAACCCTCAGCACAAAGTGCTTGTTATAGAAAAATAAATTAAGCATCATAAGTATGAATAACTTATAATGACATAAGATTTCAATTGCACTAAGTCAATTCAAATGTGAATATCTATAACTAAGGATAATGGTAAAATAATGACCAAAACTAGAGTTACAGTGATTTACTTTTAAACAAAAAAGCAAAAACAAAGGAAAATATAAATATAAATGAACCTAACTTGAAATCAAGATATGATCTTAAGTAAGAACAAAATGTTTAAAAACAAAAGGCAAGAACGTCTTAACGATATGAGACCAAGATATGAATAATCAAGATCCATGTGAATCATCAAGATGTTTTGAAACACAAAAGAGAAAAACAAAAACAAATAAAAAATAAAAACACCAAAAAAAATCAAATAAACAAAATGGTCCAAGAACAACATAATAAGATAGGATCAAAATATAAATAATCAAGATCCATGTGAATCATCAAGATGTTCTGAAACACAAAAGAGATAAGAAAAAATAATCAAGGAAACATAAGACCAAGAATGGAGACAAGAGGTAAAAGAAAAGGAGAGGAAATAAAAGGAGAGGTGTGAAAGCACAACAAAACACTAAGAAAACTCAAATAAACACACACAAATAAAAACCAAGTTAGTGCAGTTTAAAGACAAATGTTCATGTATGTGTTGTAGAGGCATTACTTTTCACCACATCATAACAAAGAATAATGACATGAAAATTGTTCCCTAATTAAAGAGGAACAATGATAGAATAAATGGGGGAAGAGAAGAAAAGGAAGGGGTTGGCCGAGCTGACTCTAGATGTATAAGACAAGTAGACATTGCCTACATAGTTCCATGGATGAATATTCCAACATGAACTTTAGGCCAATGTAGTTCTCCTAGAAAGTGGGATAGAATAAAAATGATGATTAGAACAACATGATTAATGTTATAGAAGAAATGGAAGATACAAAAAATAAAGGAAAATGGTGTAACAAATAAGAAGATGATAAGATGAGAAAGAATGACCTTGAAAAATGGCAAGTACGTGGGACAAAATAAAATGAACTAGTGTTTTTGTGCTTGTAAAATGGAAAGAGTGTTCAAACTTAACAATTGCTCACAAAATGGTAAGTACATTCAAACTGAATAGTTTCTCATAAAATGGTGAGAGTGTGGGATGGTGGAATGAGAATGTACAAATGTATAAGAGCATGAGATAATGTTTTTGTTCTTTTATGGATCATATTCTGATGTTTTTGGTATTTTCAAAGTATTTATAATGTTTTTGGTGTTTTTGGGATAAAATATGCACAAAGTGGGACCATCTAATTGAGGAGATGCACATCCTGAGAGTAGAGGTTCTAATAAGATAGCTAAGCCAGCTGCAACAACCCATACTCGCAAATCAGCAAGAGCAAGGTTATTAAGAAAGAGTAGAAAATACCTTGTACTAAGAAGATGTAGTTGTTTACCTATCTAAAACTACACAAGACTATCCTAGTTGAACTGCTTTATAGAACTACTACTGAAGATGTTCATAATATTCATGAGACATAATCAAGATCATAATTGGTTAAGGGACAAAAAGTGTTCAAACTTATAACATGTTTTAGACAAAATAAAGAATATGCCTCTCGAAGAGAGCAATCCAGAATGGCATGAAGAATGTGTTCAAAGTGCTAAGATTTCAAAGCCTTTACTATCAAGAATCACAAAAAGTAGACCAGGGTAGTATAAAATGTGTTCAAGGTAATATTAAAGGGTGGGATAAAATTATGACAGCATAAGTTGCCCCCAAGTTAGGGGTCTTATAGACAATGGTTCAAAGGTGTTCATGCATAGAACCTATTAAGGTGTATGATGTTCATGGGATCTAAAAGTTTTTCACCATTAGGTTTACCCAGTTAGTATGCTCTTGATTCATAGTTCATTATGACAATATACGGTCCTAACCAATTAGGCTAAAATTTGCCTTTCTTTTTTAGGTTCAACATTTGTGTTCTTCTGGTTCTCTTTCAAAACTAAGTTACTAATCTCAAATTCTCAAGGGAGAATGCATTTTTTATAGATTCTCTACAATTTATTTTGATAGGCCTACAAGTTTTCTAGGGTAGCCAAACACTTACCATCAAGAATTTCTAGTTCTTGTAGCTGTGAGGCTCTATAGTCTTCATCATCTTCAATGTGCTCTAATGATATTCTTAATGATGGGATCTCAATCTCGATGATGATGATAGCCTCAATGCCAAAAACAAGGGAGTATGGAGTCACTATAGTTGGGGTGTGATTATTGGTTCTATAAGCCCAGAGGGTAGGAAAGAGTTGCAAGTGCCAATTATGGCCATCATCATTAACAATCTTTTTTAAGATGGCTAGAATGGTTTTATTTGATGTCTCAGCTTGTCCATTGCCTTACGAGTTATATAGAGTGGATTTATTGTGCTTGATCTTGAAATTTTCACAAAGATATTTCACATTTTGGTTCATAAATGATCCAACATTATTAGATATAATATGGGCTAGGATGCCATATCAACAGCTGATATGGTAATGAATGAATTTGGCTATTTATTTCCTAGTAATATAAATGAGAGGAATTGATCAAAAATTGAATTTTGATAATGGTTTCAAGTCTGAGTTTTAGTGGTGGGACACTATAGAGATTGTTGAGAGATTTTTTGCACTTTTTTTGGTTCACAAAACAGACACCGTATGCAAAAGTTATGGCCATATGAAGATTTGCCAAAAAATACCACTTGTAACATTTGGCACGTGTTTCGAGGACATTTCAACATTTGGACCTATCAGAGGTCGATACTTGGCAAGTTTTAAGGTTGAAAAAAAAATGGTTTGATGATGCCATGTCATTAACATGCCATGTGGCAGTGTGAGATAAGTGTGAGACCGAGCAAGGTGGCGAGTTTGAAGGAAGGAGACCAAGTCCAACATGCATGCTAACTAGGTGCCAAGTCTCCCACAAAAAGGGGCATTGACACATTCAATGAGGTGCTTAAGCTTTTTAAAAACATGCAGTCACCTTCCACGTAGCCCATATGGGATAATGAATTAGTCTAAGCACCAAAAATGGAGGGAGGACAAGTCAAAGCGCCTAAAAAGGAGGGAAAGAAGTTTTCAAATGCATGTAAGGCACCTAGAAAGGTGGGAGGTGGTTTTGAACCCCTGACCTGCCACCCAAAATTGATTATCCTTGACCGCTTGTGTTGTGGAGGTCTAAGTGCTATTAAAGGCATGAATTTATACATGAACTTATCAAATTCTGGACTGTGTATTGAAAAATATAGACCAGTTTGTTGTATTTGGTCATTTTGGAGCCCTTAGAGGCTGAATCAAAGCTCAGAGTAAAATACAAAGTTGTTTAGAATTCTGATATGATCTATGCAGTATATTCATGTGCCCATTTTAGAGAATTGGTGATGCCATTTTGAGCTATAGAAGTTTCTAATTTTGATTTGGAGAAGCCTCTGCGTGTGATTCAGGAAGGTGAAGGATGTGCTGAGTCAGCCAAGGTCTTTTGAAGGTCTGAAACACTATTTTTTTCAGAGAGAAATGATCTATTATTGATTGTAAGTATATTTTAACTTTCAAATTTGAGCAACATTAATGGATCGGTACGATACGAACCCAAGGACATAGGAATTTTGAACCCCGTAAACAATTTTCATGTTTTGATCTTTGAATTCAATTTTGCATTTCATTTTTAGTTAATTTATAGATTATAATTCAGATTTTAATCAAAAATGCAAAAAATTACTCATTTGATCATTTACAGGAAATTGGATAAAATCAAGAAATTGAAAAATCTGACGGTTTTAATGGAAAATTGATGTGATATATCAATTCATCTTTATTTTAATTTTGAAACATGATATTTGGCTCAGATTTAATTCATTCCAACATCTTATAAGTTGAGAAATTTAGAATCCATACTTTTAAAAATTTCACTTAGATTTTATCAGTGGAGTTTACGGATCAGGAATGGCCTCAATCCACTTGGTAAAGTACTCGATTTCAGTCAAAATGTCCTTATGGCCATCTGAATATGTTGGGTTAATTTTTCCAATGAGATTGAGACCCCATGTTGAGAATGGCAATGGTGTTGTGATTGGCTATAATGGTAAGGAAGGTGCATGTATCAAGTTACCATGATGCTGATAAGGAACACACTTTTTTACATAATTACAAGCATTTGTCTCTATTTTGGGTCAATAATAGCCTTTTCTGAGAAGTTTCTTTGCTCAGACTACACCATTGGTATGGGCCCCACACATTCCTTCATGAACCTTCTTTAGTGCCAACTTGGATTCTCCCAAAGATAAATAATGAAGAAGCATTCCATCATAGCCTTTTCGATAAAGCATGTTTCCAAGGAGGATATAACATGTTAAGTGATGAAGGAAAAGTTTTTGTTAGTTGTTGGAAAGATTGGTGGGAAATACATGACTATGGAAATAGTTATAAAAATCTTGGTACCATTGTAACTCAAGTGAGAGATTAGGATCAACAATTGTGCATATCCTCTCTAAATCTAATAGAATATGTGCTGATTAAAGAAGATTTTTAATAAAAAATTGATACTCTTTAGCACTATCCTGCATTTGAATCATGGAACCAATTATTGCCATAACATCGGTAGATCTATTGTTGATTCATAGAGATTACTCAAACTATAGAGATTTAAAATGTGTTTTAAGGTTATCAATAATTTACTTGTAAGGAACAAGCTTATCATCTCTTATTTAATACTAATTAGTTGTCTAATTTATGATTAGATATGAATCTCCATAGAACTTTAAGCTTTTAATATCCCACTGTATGGAAATATAGAGCCTTAAAACTAATGCCTCATATTTGGCCATATTATTTATACACTAAAATTGTATATGGAATGCTTTGGGGATCAAGTCCCCCTATGGCATGATCAACAATATGCCAGCTTCAGGCCCTCAGGATGTGAAGGATCCATCAAAATAGAGTGTCCACTATTAAAATTCTTATGATGCTTATTCTATCATCATGATAGAATCATCTGAAAGGTCAAAGTTGAGGGGTTGAGTGGCTGTAATAGGAGCTTCTGCAAGTTGGTCTATAAGAACTTGTCGTTTGATTGCCTTTTGATTCTAGTACTCAATATCAAACTCACTGAGAAGCATAATTCATTTAGCCATGTATCGTTAAAGATCTACTTTAGATAAAAGAAACTTGAGAGGATCTACCTTAGCGATAATAATAGTTTTGTTATTTAACATATAATGTCACAATTTTTGAGTGGCAAAGACCATAGATAAATATGCCTTCTCAATAGGCATATAATTATGTTCATAGGCTACCAATGTGTGGCTTAAATAATAAACCATGTGTTCCTTACCATGATCATCACGTTGAGCCAAAATTTCCCCCAATGCATATTATGTGGCTCATATATAAAGAAGCAGTGGCTTTCCTTGTGTTGGGGGTTGTAAGATTGGTGGATTGGCCAAGTATGTTTTAAGATTTGAAAATGCTATCTAAAAATATTTATCCCACTAAAATGCTACCCCTTTCTTCAAGAGATGAGTAAATGGGTGGCACCTATCTACCAATTGAGAAATGAACTTGTGTATAGACTGGATCTTGCCTTGTAGGCCTCGTAATTGTTTAAGATTATTTGGTGGAGGCCTTTCCATAATAGCGGTGACCTTTGTAGGGTCAACATCAATCCCTCATTGTGATACAATGAACCCTAGTAATTTTCCTTATGTGACTCCAAATACACATTTCTTAGGTTTCAAACAGACTTTATATGCATGAAGCCTCTCAAATATTCTTCGTAGAATGTCAGGGTGTCTAGCTCTTGTTCTTGATTTTGCTAGTATATCATCAACATAGTCCTCGATAATGTCATGTATCATGTCATGGAAGATGGCAGTTATTGCACATTGATATGTGGCTCCAACATTATTCAAACCAAATGGCATGACTTGGTAGCAGAATGTCCCCCATAGAGTGGTGAACATGATCTTATGCTAATCTTCAGGGGTTATCTTGATCTGATTATAACTAGAAAATCCATCCATTAAGGATAGCATCTCATACCCAACAATTGAGTTGATAATCATATTGATGTTGGGTAGAGGAAAATCATCTTTGGGGGCATGCTTTTTTGATATCATAAAATTAGTATAAACACATATGCTTGGGGTATTTTTACTTACTGACACTATGTTAGAAATCCATTCAAAGTAGTCTAGTGGTCTGATAAAATTGGCTCCTAACAACTTTTCCGAATCAGCCTTAACTAAAAGGGTGATGCATGGATGCATCTTTCTCAACTTTTACTTGACTTGTTTAACATTAGGGTGAACAATAAGGTTATGCACAACTAAATCTAGATCCAAGCCTAGCATGTAAGAATAGGCCCATGTAAAGATGTGCCTATAATCCTTAAGAATGGATATGATATGTTCAAGTTATACCTTAGTAAGGGAAACTCCAAGATAAACATTTTTGGGATCCTCATGGGTTCCCAAATTCACTTTTGTTGTGCTCTCCATAAGGAGTGTGGATCCATCTATTAGAATTGTAGGCAATGTATGGTCATGATCTTCTTCTACTATATCTTCTTGTTGTTCCTCCCAAAGATATAGATAGTATGAGGAATCAGAATTTACCTTCTCAAGTAAAGGCCAATTAAAAAAAACCTTTGGAAACTCAAGAGCAAGATGCTAAAATATTTGATGTTTTTCTAAAGAGATACTTGTAGTAGCTATGGAACTTGGGCTAGATGGACTTTCTATGTCCTGAGGGGATCAACAAACTTTCCCAACTGGGATCGCCTAAAATAGGTTTTCATTCAAAGGCTTGTATTTTTATTTAATTTTTCCCTAATCAACAAGTGCCTCAAAGAGGTTTTCACCTAAAGATCTTGATGTTTATTCTTCATTATGACCAAGAAAGTTTGCCTGCTCTCCAAAGTAGGCAAAAGAATTCAATGAAAAATCAAAACCCTACTTATGATCACCAATGGGGAATGTATTACATAGCCCCATGTATTTTGCAATCAATTCTTCATTTTGAAACTCATCGAGGGATATGATCAAATTTTGTTGATCCCAATCTATGAGTTCAAGATGGAAAAGGCATAGGTTATAGTGAGGGTTTACTTCAGCATGGGAAACACCAATGGTAAAGATATAATGTCCTACTTCAAGAAGGGAAGCACCACTAGGATGGGTTTTTGCTTCAATATGGGAAGATTTAATAGGTGTTATGGTTAATATGGCATTTGAATCAAACAAATCTAAATCAACAAGCTCATCAAAAAGGCTATAATGGGATGTTGTGTCACTACTAGGAGTCTCATTACCAGTCACTTCAGAAGAGTCACTACCAAATGTTATGAGGACATCCTCTAGTGGTTTAAATCCAAGACCATGATTCCCATTGATAACTCTAGCTGATAAGGGTTCTAAAATTCCTTATGCCTATGGGCCAAGGCCTTTCCCTATATAGTTAAGATGATCTATTATCCTATTAGGGATAGGATACTTTGGATTTTAAAAATAATCTATAAGGCCTTAAAAATATAACCAATCTCCCTCAATAAAAGCCTCTCGATCTTTATTTGGTGTAATTGTAGGTACAAAAACCATAGGAGGTTTTGGTTGCTTCTTCTTTGGTTGCCAAATATGATTGGGTCTATTAGGAGTCTATGAAGTTTTAGGCTTACCAAATGTTTTAGGGGATTTTGGTAATTTTTTAATATAGAGGTCATCCTTTAGATGGTACATGGAAATGCCTACATCTTTAATAATAACCTACTTGGCCAAAGCTATAGGAAATGGATCAATTGAAGTGGAGGCTAGATCACCAGGGTCTATATAATTAGATGGAGATGGATGAGAAATAATAGCTTTGTTCTTCTTTGTAATGAATTTAGAACCTGGGTAATATTTATGATTACAAAACTCTACTTCAAGATGTTTTTAGTATTGGTATGGGTGTTGGTTAGTGAGAATAGTAACCTTGATCCCATCATGGGGAAACTTAAGGCATTGGTGAAGAGTAGATGGAATTTCTTGTACTTCATGGATCCAAGGATGACCAAGAATTATATTATAAAGAAGCTCAATATCCATAATATGGAATAATGTGTGATGAGAAATAGACCCAACCATGATTGGCAACCAAATTATACCAGATGACTCCCTCTTAGTGTTTTCATAAGCCTTGATTGTAATAGTCTGTAGCTGAATGTCTTTGTCCATGTAACCCAATAGTCACACCAATTTAGGAGATATGATGTGAACCATTATCTATAAGAACCCACTTGATCTTGTGATCTACAATGATTATCTCAATGTATAGTGGGTTATTGTGGTTTGGGCCAAGGGTGGACGTGTCTTTTTGATCAAATGTGATTTACCGAAATGAAGACAAATTTCGAACTAGGTTCTGGAATTGATCAAGGTTTATATCATTAGTCACAATAGACTCTTGAAAAAGTTTGTTGAATATGGTTGTATAGACATCAAATGTCTGGAAGATTTCTAATATGGAAATTTGTGCAAGGGTTTTACCTAATTGATCTATTATACTATAAGGCCTTTTAACTATGGATTGAACTACTTTATTCCTTGTTGGGACATTATTCAGCTTTGGAACTATTGGCACAATGTTCTCATTGGGTTTATGGAAAGAAGTGGGCAAAGGGCCCTAGAATGTAACTCATGGGAATCTAGTTATGATTGCATAACCTAGAGGTGGCAAGGAGTTACTATAATTAGAAGAGTGAGGCAAAGGGCCTTGGATGGTGACCTATGGATGATTAATAGTATTGTGACAATTTTGGGTCATTGAAGAGCCTTTATAATTATGAAAATGGTATTTTATTTCAAGGTTAGTAACCCATGTAAATGTAATAGCAATATGATGATGCAAACTCGACATGGTGTTACTAGGGGTAGAGGATGTTGACCCTATAATGATGGGTCTCATGTTGTGAGGAACATGAGATTGGCCATGCAGTGTTACAATAATAGTGGTAATATGGGTTACAAAAATGCATCCCATAGTGTTATTATAGTCATAAGGTACATTGTTATAAGCCATATTATTAGTGTGGGCATTATGATCTTGATTATGCTCATTACAATTATGACCTTGTTATTGGTTCTAATTCTACCTCTATCCTTGATTGTGACCATTTTGATTATTCCTTGGTGGTGGTGGATCATATCGAGGAAAGGGGTCTTTGTAGATTCCCATATCCTAATTAGGTGTTAACTTAATTTTTAGTTGACCATTTTCAATAAAGTCCTCAATAATATTTTGTAATTGAATGCATTGATATGCACCGTGACCAGCAACATGATGAAAGTTACACCATTAGTTTTCTTTCTACCAATCTGGTTTTGGTTGATCTTGAGGAAATGGCCTTGATACTGGCCATATAATTAAATTAGCTGTAATGATATTTTGTAACACTATTTCAACTAATTCTCCTAGCTTGTTAAAGACTCTAAAATTGTTATGAAATGTTCTTCATGAAGGTTGTCTCTACAAAGTAGGTAGTGGATTTGGGGGAGTTAATTGTGCATTTGGAGGAGGCATAACCTATACGATTTGTACATGTCTTATTTCTATCACCTCATTTCCAACCATGTTCTTATTTTTTTGAAAGCCCTTAGACTTACCCTGTGTAACTATTTGAGGAGCTGGCGATTTAGTCTGATTAGATGCTTGTCCTTATGCAAAAATATTAACAAGGCCTCCACCAATAAGAGCCTTCTCAATCTGCACTTCTTTGTCTATAATTTATTTAAATGAGTTAGCACAAGCTAATTATAGATTATGCACAACTTTAGGATATAAATTCTATGCAAAGATATCAGCCAACTATTTGTTTGGTAAACTATGTTGAAAGAAGCCTACCAACACTCTCCACCTTTGTAGATATGCAAAAAAACTTTCACCATCATGTTGCTTGGCTTTGCATAAGTCAATAATGGTCAATTCATGTTCTATGTTATATGAGAAATGGTTAACAATTTTTTTTGATAAGTCATTCCAATCTGTAACTGATCCTTTGGGTAGTTTAAGTAGCCAATCAAGAGCTTGTTACGCTAAACTTCATAGAAATAGTCATAGTAAGTACTCGCTGCTATAAACAACCTCTTGACACAAGATAAAGAATGATTGTATGTGTTCACACAGATCTCCTTTCCCTTTGTATTTGTCAAATTTGGGTGCCTCAAAATGAGGCGAAAAGGGGTTTTTGAGAATAGATAAGTCAAATGGATATGGGCATATACCATTGAATTTATACTTTTTAACTCTATTATTTGTCTCCAATCTTTGGATAATTTCCTTCATAGAGTTCCATTCTTGCATGTTTGGTGTATTTATGGATTAGATAAGATGCTATTGGGTTGGAATGTGCCCTTGATTTTATTGTTATTGGGGTGGAATATGCCCCTAGTTTTATTGCTATTAGGGTAGAATGCGCCCCTGATTTTGTTTTTGTTGTGGTGGAATGTGCCCCTAGTTTTGTTATTGTTGGGGTGGAATGTGCACCTAATTTTGTTGATGTTGGGGTGGAATGTGCCCTTGGTTTTGTTGTTGTTGGGGTGGAATTTACCCTTGATTTTGGGTATATCTATAGGGAGCATATACCTTTCAATCCATGATTTGGTTCTGATTTGATGCTTGAGTTGAGAACATAGGCCATTGATTCCTGGATTGTAAAAAATTCCATGAATTTGGATGTTTCATACTTTGTTGATTTTGGAAATTTCTATGTTTATTTACCAATATTTGGGTTGGTTGAAAAGAACTATCCAAATTGTCTTGAGGGATTTCGTCAATTTAAATCGAATGTTTGGGTTTCTGAGTTTGTAAAATAACAAGAGTTTTTTCATGATTAAAAAATGTATGTTTCATATCAAATGGAACATCTTGTAAGGTTTCTTGTGACTTTAACTATTCATTTAGATTTTCTTGGTCCACTATGGTAATGTTCTCATCCAATAATTGTTACATACTTCCAACCATATCTTCATGTTCTTTCAAAGCATTATTATGAATTGAAGTGGCAACTAGGGAGTCTGTTAAGTCTACGATAAGATGATCTGCATATCATTGACTTATTATCTTGATCTTAGCTAGAAGATCTAGATTTGTGGGTTTTGACTCTATTTATATTTCCTTTCCTTTGTTAGGAATAAGGTACGTCTATTTTTGCAAAATCTTTCTCTTGCCATCATTGTTATCCTTCTTTAACTAAGATATACAATTATTTTATGGGAAAATTAGAAGGTAGTCTAGCACCTGATTCTATCAATCTAAGAAGGGCTTCATCTTGATCTTCTTGGGGTTGATATTCATTGTAATCATCTTCAAATCCTATTATTATGGGGATATCATAAAAAATAATGGGGTTGTCTTGACCATCATAAAATTGCTCATCTTCATAACTAAGGCCATAAGAGGCCCCACTATGAGTGAACCTTTGAGTCATGTCTAAAAAGAGTTGTTCTGTGTGTTTGACTAATTTTGGACCAATGTTCAACAACCAATCAAAGTATGCTTTGGATCTCTCTTAAACAAATTACTAAGGTACCAATGAGACTATAAAAGGAGGGTGGTTTGAAACCATGCATAATTTATAACACTTGGTTCACAAGTTTACTCAACCTTTGGTAAATTTTAAATCATATAGATCAAAAGAGATTAAGGTAACTCAAATACCCAAGGTGAAAACTAGTACACCAAAGCCTAGATCTTTGTGATACACCCACACTACAAAATCTAGCTTCAACTTTGACAAGTTGACCCTAGAAGTTTAGAGGAAAGCTCTCCGAATTATGAAGAAGACAAAATGAACTAAGCAACTCAAGATTTAAAAACATACGCAAACCATTAAGTATAAATCTAGGACTAAATAGGTAGCACAACGTCACCACATGATTCTATTAGGATAAAATATGTTCTAAGACTCAAAGCATGAGTGATATGCAAGATGACTGGAGTCCATCAAGGTGATAATGTGATTTTGAGTCTTAATAAATGACCTTCAATGCAAATAGCAAATTAAACACAAGTTAAAACAAGCTTAGTGCACAAATGGCAAACCCACTTTGATGCACCAACCCTTAGAACTCAAAAAGGTTCAATTTTGAATTTGGATTATAAATGAAGGATTTAAACAAATTGGGTAAAATATCTAGACTCAATTGGGTAACATAAATACACCAAAGTGGATGACATGACACAAAGCTTTTGATAATAATTTAAAAAAAGAAAAGCTGAATTTTCCATTTGGACAACGCAACACCTACCTTCTCAATAAAATTGAGGACAATGTTTTTTGGTTAAGTTTATTGAGTTAACAAGTAGTTTTAGATGCAAATCAAGACCAAGTAAGCTAATGACAAAAAAAAACATCTTAAGTCTAAACTAACAAGGTATGGCAAAGTGGGGTCTACTAAACTAGCAAGGTTTTGATTATTCTATGGGAATCAATTACACAGTGACTTTCACATCAAATGATGAAAAATACAAGCATAAAAATTAGGTGACTACAATATTTACTAGTTTTAAAAAGGTCTATTACTTTTTATAACCACTACATCCTGCTATTCGCTCAGTGTAGTGTGATGTCCAAATGTAGATACGTCCCACGTGCAACTCTAAAGGAGTCAAATGAAGTCCATGTTGGGAGGTGAAACCCCAAGTCAAAGCTTCCCTAAATAACTCATAAGAGGTAATGATGTCCCCCTCGCAAGCCAAGTTTGCATAAAAATAAAGAAATCATAAAATAAAAAGAGTTTAGGGTCATTTTCAAGATCACCCAAACTTTGGTGAGTTTTTGGGGATTGCTTTAGGTGACATTCTTTCTAAGCCTTGGACTAGGCTATTTGCAATAGGAATGGCACTTTTGATTCCAAGGATTCCTTATAGAGGACAAATGGAAGCGCATAGATGAAACATTCCTCTTTTTTCCAAATAAAACCTAAGTAAACAACTATTACAAGCAAGACTTGATAAGTGTGTTCAATTTTAAACCCAAATGAAATGTTTGGTGGTGTTCATTTGACCCCTTGGTCTTAGTTGCAAAACTTTGAAAACATTCACTAAAACATCTAAATTCCTTGTTAAATGCCCAAAAAAAAGTTACTAATTCATTTTTAAGCATGTAAGAGGTGATTTAAACATTGTTTTTATCAAAGCAAAAGCTTGTTCTTGCAACAAAAATATCAACATGTCCTTTAGCTTTGAAGCTCTTTTTAGCTTGAAACAACAAGCTTTGAAAATGTAGGTCTCAAGTCTGTGTTTTTGGAAAAACATAATGACCGACATCAATTATTACCACCCACATCAGTTACTGCCAACCGAGATATAACTGATGTCGGTTCTACTAACCAACCTTAGTTAAGTTAGGTAACTGATGTTGGTATTTTTGTCGACATTAATTACTTGTAAAAATTATGGTAACCAAAAATGACAAAATAAAGTTAGAAAATTAATTTTCAAGAGTTTTTAGGGTCTAAATGGATATTTTAGAATTTCAAAGTGATCTTCTTTAGGTGTGAGATGTATCTAGTCCTATCAGGTGTGCCAAGATGTAGAGAGTATTACAAAGCAATTTAGTCAAGCATTAGTCCATAAATAATGAAACATGCATAAAGAACTAACTAACCAAGCCTATCTATTCCTATGGGAATTACAAAGGATAGCAAAAAAATGAAAGCAAACAACACCATATTACCTTCCCAAACGGATTCATCATACCTATGTGGCTCAAAAACATGTTCTCCCTTAATCAAGCATCCTTTTCTTTGTCAACAATGGTGGTAAGTTCCTCTAATGCCTCAAGAGCACTCCATAAAACCTAGACTCTTTATTGTAAATCACTAAACTAGCCTATCAATGAAGCTTTGTGGAAATAATTTAGCATTATAACTTTGCATTATCAAGTCCTTTGAATATATTTGAGCATAATAACTTTTCACCAAAATAGCTTAGAAATTATGTTCATAGCCTCTCTATTTATAGATTTTTGAGATTAGTCAGGATCAACCTGAACTATCCATCTGAAGATGAAGATGTGTGGTTGAGGATAATCCTAATATTTGGACTTAAATCCATAATTATATTCATCATGACCTTGGAATAATGGGAATTGAAGAGGCATGGGAGGCATTAACTAGGCATGGATGACCCATAATCTTGATATTTGTGGTATTTATGGCCTAGGGATGTCTTCCCAATAAATGATGTCACCTGATGATGTAGTTAATAGGAATAAATTTTTAGAAAGAAATATTCAACAAATCTCAAGTAAAATCCACTTAAGCTCTTGATTTGGATTAATTAACCTTAAACAAGGTTAATCAACATTTATGTTATTATTAGAAAATTGGCCCTCAATTAATCAAAATGGTCAGAAAGTCATATTATTGGGTCGTAATTTGACTAGAGAGGAATTAGAAGGTAACATTAAATGCATTGGAACTGTATTCCCATTTAGGATGTTACCAACATTAAATAACAAAGGTATGTTATGTGTACCAATGAATTAGAAGAAAAGAGTGATCCAAAGCACTAAATGGTGAAATTGTCATTTTGACTCAAAATGATTTGATTAAAGTTAGTTGGTCCATAAATTCATTACCCTATTTAGGGATACTTTGACCTAAATTGACACTTGTAAATGACAAGTTCGAACCATTTAGGACTTGTTATATATTTTGACCTAAAATGTGCATTTAAGTGCAATTCAAGCAAGATTGACAATTTCAATGCAAATGGTGTTAGGAATTGGATGTCTACAAGATCAACCCTCATTTGTTCTTCACTTGGGAAAACCTAACATACACTCAAAAATACTTGAGGAAACTTATCAAACCACTCAATCAAGCACTTGATAAAAAAAAAATGATTAGCGCATATTTCCTTATGAACTAATATTTTCATAAATTTGGCATTCCATACTCATTAGGGGTCAAATAAAGATAGTTGACACTAGATACATTCATATCATTTGCATGTTCACTTGGTTTGATGGGGTTGAAAAAAAATTCATCCTGACTATCATAATAATAATATTTATCATCATCCCAATAAGAAGTAATATCATTTACAATGTAAAGAAGAGAAGTATCTGCACCATCTTGAAACTCTACATCAAGGGAATGATCCATCACAAGTAAAATAAAGTATAAAAGATACACATAAAAGGTTATGGCTAAAATTATTGTAATAAGAAATCAAAACCCTAGATAAATCATATCTGACATCAAAACAAAAAAAAACTTTGAGGGAAAGAGAAAATGAAAACCTAAGGTTGATTGGTTTAGAGATTAGAAGGGTTCACCATAATGTTTCAACTAGTTTGCACACAATTGTAATTACACTATGCACAACCCATTAAAACTTTTTCACAATAAAAATCTATGCAAATACAATAAACTTAATCACATAGACAAATATGAAATGTGCAAAAAATAAATATTTTAATATTTTGAACTTGATAAATAAGATAATTGATTGTTATCTAATTTATAGCTTACTCATGCACTTTTAGACGTTAAAAATAGTGAATAACACATCCAAATAGTAAGACAAACAAAACCCATAAACCTTTTTTTAGATAGAAAAGTTTTATATTTTGGAATATTCTAACATTAGGCATAATTGACAAACACATGATTCTAACCCCTTTCCCATGATTTTTCCCTCTAGTAACTTTTAGGACTTGAAATGTTTAGGGTAACTTTAAGAAAGGTAGATGAATGGAAATCTTAATATTTTTGATCTAATTAATTTGAAAAAAATCATAATTTATGCCTCCTTTAATTTAGACCTAATTTACACAATGTCACATGAATAAAACATTTTGCATGTGTTAATTAGTATTCTAGGTACCCTCTTGAGGGGTTACAACTACACATCCTGCATACTTAAAATCAAGGCCTAACATAGTTATAGTGTGTGTGAATGTTCCTAACCCAAAATGAGAGAAAGGGATTTACCTCCTCTCTTTAGGTAATTAAATGTAACTACTTGGTGATTTTTTAATGAGATGTTTGGCTTTTAAGAGATCCAGATGACAGGATGATCAAATGACTAAGGGTAATTATGTGTCTATAGGCTTCATAAGGGAACATTTACACATAGGTCAACCATGGAAAATAGTGAAATCCAATAATCAAGGCATGATAAATGTGGTTAATGGAAAAAAATGCTCACTAGTTAAAGGGGGTAGAATTGTGGGCCAACTACAACCTCAAAAAAGACCCTGAAACAACATTTTATATATTATGGGAATGTCTTGTGTTATACAAGTCCAAATAAATAGTTAATTTGTAGGTTTTTAGACATTATATATTAAATGGAGGTATTATCATTGATCCAAAGTGAATAGAATATCAAAATTTAAGGACAACCTAAGTCAATGGAAGATAATACAAGGCTCATCACAAGGAAAAAGTTTACTTAAAAGAGCCAAATGTATACACATGAATAAAGTGTGATAAAACATGTCATAGACATAATGGAGAAGGGTCTTGTACCAAAATTATGTGTTTAAATTTAATTATTTGTCATCATACATCTTATAATATGTGTTCCTAGACTCTCATACATTTTTGTAAGCATAACATAGTCCACATTTATTCAAACATATAAATCCATCTAGGAAACAAGACATACATATATACATATAAACAAATAAATACATATGTGTGTGTGTGTGTGTACATAAATATATAAATGTACATATACATATATACATATACATATACATATATATATATACACACACACACATATATATACATATACATATATATACATACACACACACACATATATATACATACATATATATATATACATACATACATACATATATATATATATATATATATACATACATATATACATATATATATACACACCCATATATGTATGTATGTATGTATGCATGCATGCATGTGTGTGTGTGTGTCTATGTATAAATATGTGTGTGTGTGTAAACACACACACATATAGTTTTGGTACAAGATCCTTTTCCATTGCATTATTTGTCATCATACATCTTACAATATGTGTTCCTAATACATTTTTTTAAGCATTTAATAGCCCAATTTATTCAAACATATAAAACTATCTAGGAAATGAAACACACACACACATGGATAAAGTGTGATAACGCATGTCAGAGATGTAATGGAAAAGGGCCTTGTACCAAAACTATGTCTAAAGTTAGTTATTTGTTATCATACATCTTAAAATATGTGTTCCTAGACACTCATACATTTTTGTAAGTATTTCACAATCCACATTTATTCAAACATATAAAACCATCTAGGAAACAAGACATGCATACATACATAATGTATACATACATACATACATACACATGGATAAAGTGTGATAAAGCATGCCATAAACATAATGGAAAAGGGTCTTGTACCAAATTTATGTGTCTAAAGTTAGTTATTTATCATCATACATCTTATAATATGTGTTCCTAGACACTTATACATTTTTTTTAAGCATATCATAGTCCACATTTATTCAAACATATAAAACCATATAGGAAACAAGACACACACACACACACACACACACACACACACACACACACACACACACACACACACACACACACACACACACACACACACACACACACACACACACACACACACACACACACACACACACACACATACGCGCGCGCGCACACACGCACATGCACATGGATAAAGTATGTCATAAACACAATGGAAAAGGGTCTTGTGCCAAAATTATGTGTCTAAAGTTATTTATTTATCATCATACATATTAAAATATGTGTTTCTAGACACGCATACATTTTTTTAAGCATATCATAGGTCTACATTTATTCAAACATATAAAAAATCTAGGAAATAAGACATACATATAAGCAAAGACACACACATGTGCATGCACACACACAAAAGTAAATGTTTACATCATAGATAGAAATAAAAGGGTTCCATGACTCTTATATCTCATATCTTATGTGGTTGGGAGTAATCCCCTTATCTAGATCTATTGCTCTTGGGAGAAACCAATGTTTTAGAAATGGTTTCCATGTTTCATGACCTCCATATACACTATGACCTTTTATCCCTCTCCCTTAGTCTCTTGATTTATTTCTTAGTCAATGTGTGTGTTTACTATAGTGCCACATATTGTGCCAGAATACCTACAAAGTTCCATCATTTGTCATTGGGGTTAACATGGCTCATGGTCTGATAGTTATCTCTCTCATTTTCAAGATCATAAGTTAGACATCTTAACCTATAGCTCATCTACTATTTTAACCTCTACTAAATATGATTCCCTCACTCTGATAACTATATTATACATAGATGCATATTTCATAACCTCAAAATTTTCTCTATAACAAACTATGAAAATATTTGGGAATATCTCATGTCAATCATATTAGCGAAGCCTCAATGATGGAAAATTAATAAGTAGATACTATCATATCAAATGTATGAAAATTTAAATATAAAAATTACCATTATGAATTATAATAAAAGTGAAACATGTATAATTACTTAGATCAACTATGGTTTTATTTCCCTATCAAGTTGTTTATTCCATGGATTCGCCTCTAACATCACTTGTTCCCTCTATGAGGGGTGCATGATCATGTATGGTCTCATTATCTCCTTGATTTGTAACTCCTAATATAAAAATAGTGTTGCATGTACCCATTTCCACCATGTTATCCATCACTTGGTCATGTTTGTAGTATCCAATTATGGTTGATAGTGGGCTCATCGACCTCATCATCATTACTATTTATCATATCCACTACTCTCAGTGGTTTCATTTCCTTTAATCTCATGAGACATATTCATGGTCTCTTCCATATGAAGGTAGTTTAGGGTTTATCTTATCAAATACCAAATTATTGTGTAACCCAATTAAACTAAAACGTATCAACATTACCTAAAATTTCAGTTTAGTACCATCAATTGAAGTGCATATGCATTAGTTGAGTCACATCCTCTAGTCATATAGCGTTATTTATATAAGGTATTTGTAAAAATATATAATTATTCAATATAAAATATAAATCTAGACATAACTCACATACATTAGGACATTATAATAAAATGAAAGCTCTAACCTTTTAGTAATCCAATAGTATAACTATAATACTATGATAATCTACATACAACACAACATTAGATCTACGCTACTATGCTACATATAAATTTACTAGGCTCTACTTATTTCCCTCATTCTTTCTCTTCTAATTTATAGAAAATGATCACCTATATATGCATGGTAGGTGCACAATAGGTGAACTATACGTGTACATGGTAGGTGCACATGTTTGGTGAAAGATATGTGCACATACAAGTGCTCATTTTCCACTCTATTAACATGAATTTTTATATTAAAAATATAAATCATGATTATGAGACTAACTTGACATGATTCTACTAACTTGAATAGGATCAAGCCATAAGTAAAGATTATCTAAATTAAAATTAAATAATAATTTTAAAATAACATCCCCTCACAAGATTTATATAGGGAGAACATGAGAATGATTCTAAAAGATGAATCTTAGGAGCAAAGGCTTGATTATATACTCATGTATAAATATAGATAAAAAAGTGTAAGATGATGAGTATCCCTATGGATTCCAAACCATCTCATTAGAGTGCATGGGTAACAATTACTACATCTATCAATTCCAACTAGGAATTGGGGCTCTTTACAAAGACCAACCTAAATAAATATTTTTCTCAAAATATGGGTTAAAAATACTTAAAGAAGCATTAATCACCATCACCCTCAATGTTGAATTGGGCGGATGAAGGTGATAACAATGGATGTCATACAATAGGTGATGATGAAAGTGTTATAGTAATTTTTTGTGCCCCAACACACCCCATTTTAAAAAAAATAAAATAGAGACCCACTTGCCTTAAAAAAAATCTTCAAGATAGAGTATAAAAACATGGTTCATTGGGAAGATAATATTAGAGTCAAAATATTTAAATATTTCATAAATTATAAGGTTAACCTTTTATTTTAAGTATTATGTTGCTTTATTAAAATTTATAAATATAACATTGTTATATTTTTATGAAAGCATTTAACTTTTAAAACGAATTTTTTTAGTGGCTAATGAGACAAATTGAATTTTGTTTTAGTCTATTTTTACTTGGATTTAGTCCTATTCAAGCTATTCCACAATCAAGTTTTTTCCATTTTATCTCTGGGATGTCTCTGATCTCATCTGATCTTACCAAGTGTCATGATCTCGCTCATTTATGGCCTTCAGTGATTGACAAGTCTTTATTCTTATAGATCATCAATATTATGACAAGTGTCACCATTCCTTTACTCCATAATTATTCAATACTTGTGTAAATGATAAAATATTCTAGGCCTCCAAGCCTTAGGGATCATGTCAAGTGTCATCATCATGGGAAACCATAGCCAAAATAGCAAGCACACATCACAAAATCATCTAGGAAAGTGGAGTAATGATATATATATCTTGCTAAGTGTTACCATATCGCTCATCCCAACTAAATCATATTTTATAGTTCACCAATTCAATGATCTTTTGGGGCACTAATATTTATCCACATGTCATGATCCCTCTAACCCGTAGAAGATATCAATAATCTTATGTTATATTACCATCATGTCAAGTGAATCAATGAGAGTCATCTACATGGCATTATCCCATGAACCCATAATCTAACATAGTGAGGTACAAATTCAAAGTTTAACAATCCTATATGTTTTTAATATTGCTCCACATGTCACAATCCTCCCAATCCATGGTCTATAAAATATAAAACAAAGAGTTTCACACTATGGGCAAGTGAGTCATTGATATTTTGCCAAGTGTCATCATCCCAAAACCCTACCACTAAAGAAACAAAGTACAAAGTGAAAAAAATTGGCACCTAGTGGTACTGTGACATGTAACCATGTGCTTCAACTAAGAAAATTAATTTTAAAACATGAAATAAAATCTCTAAAAGCATGAGAAGAAGATACCTATTATACTAAGATGACAAGGCACCTAGAAACAATGAAAATATGTGATGTGATAATTAAATTCATAAAAGATGACAGTGCAAAATTCAATTTCAAATGATAAAAGAGTATACGAGGAATGGAGTGAACTACATTTTTTCATTTAATTCACACGAATCAACAATTAAATGCATTCAATTTTTAGAGCCAACAAATCTAAGAGATATATTTGGTTTTAAAAACTTGATTTAATTTCATTGCCTCTTTCTATTTTGTGTAAATTATGTATTCAAGATCTTTATCAATTAAGAGACTTCAAGTTTTATATATAATACAAAGTATTTGCACAATTTAAAATGGCTTCATCATCTCGTACTCTTCCTCTTTCCATGAATTCAATTGTAGGCATGATGAAATACATGGATATAATATTAAATTTAATAACATTAAAACAAAAATTCAAACACTATTCGACCATATGGGAAGAAGTTAATGCTACTGATCTGTGAAAAATAGGGGATCAAATGTCTATATTCACGTAACAATACAAAAGTGACATTTTGGCTATCAATGTAGTAGGCGAACTAAAATAAAACCCGAGGTAATGCCTTGCATTAACTTACTTTATGATTAATTTATAAATGGATTTTTCTTAGGAAGTTATTACACTTCAGGATTAACACCCATGTGGCCTACATTGGTGGAAATGTCTTTGAAAAAATTTATAGGCTCCATGTTCTCAAAATACCATATGGTCAATCTATGAAAAATTCATGGTTGTTTTCTAATATGATCCCTCATAAATTACAAGAATGGGATGATAACCCAAGCACTTTTGTGATTAAAATCCCAATTTCCTCTCTTTCCATAGTCACTTTTAGGCCAAAGATAAGAATTGTCATTGCCCTCTTAAATCTATTATAGGGTTTCCCTAATATTTATTACATCCATGATATATGGGTCTTGCTATTGGATATTATTTTGAGTTTAGAAAAGATCATTTACCTCAAATAAATCATCAGCTTTAATTTGATGCATCAAATTAGTAACCAAACTAGCCTACATGATGGTAATTTATACATGATGTCATATGTATGCTATAACTACTACAGTTCACCCTTCCTATGAATAACTTTGGGCATCATCCACATAATATCCTAAAAATAGAGTACGTGATGAGTTTAAAATTCTTCATGTATATAGATTTAGAAGGCACATTAAAAATATCATAGAGACATTATACCCTATGTTACATAGGGCTATTTATGGGAAAAACATGCCTAGGTTATCAAACCACATTAAGAGAAGCATCAATAATATGGGTTACTATCGGTACTATGTTGAGTGCACCATAATTATAATTGAGGGAACTACAACACAACTTTATATTTTCCACATAATGTTCTAGATAAGGTGGCTAAACAAGAGATTTTCACATAATTGGCTAACAATGTAGATGACAAACTTAAGGGTGACAAACAAGGAGCTCTGCATCCAACCCCTCTTAGTATAGGATGTATACAATAAACAAAATGGGAGCAACTCAACTATGTGGTCAAAATAAAAATATACAATGGTTTGAGGAAGGCACCATTTAGATATTGGGATCCTAGAAAGAATGTTAGGGAACACTTAAAGAAATATGAAAGGAAAGTAAAAATATTGTATGGATACGAATATTAAAATCATGATTCCATATTTATAAATACTAATGATGATGGTGTGGTTGTTATTATCATGTGGAAGGTTAACATTCCCATGATAGTGGCTTAAAGGATCCAATATGATCTTACTATCACTGAGGAAAATACAAGAAGAATAAATAGTGAGCAATGGATTTCAACACCATTTCATGGGCCTCCTCTCTAACCAAAGGCAAAAATAGGAATATATAGTTGAGGAAGTAGGTGAATCTTGGGAAGCAGACCCATAATAAGAATCCAATATTCTTAGTAGTCTTCCCACACCTCATAGTGCTACTACTTCTTAAACAATAGCTAATATAAAAGAATATATGAGTCTTAAAAAAGTACTAGGGCCATTTTCTGTTACACCATTGCCTTCATTAACCATAGTTTATTAGGTAACTCTCCCTTATTTTTTGTCACAAGTTCATATTGATGTTTCTCCTTCATCACCAATTCATACTATAATTACACTAATGGTCACAACCATCCCAACTTTACCTCCACCTTCCATCCTTACAACCCTTTCTTTTTCCATTCCATCCACTTCATGACCAACCCTAAATCCTAGTATTCAACCACTAAAGACCTACCAAAAGAATCATAAGACCCCTCCTATGTCCCTAGAGGTTGTGAAACAACAATAAAGGCATATTTGTTAGAGGAGTCACTCTTTATGATTAGTCTGAGGAGGAATACCAGGGAAAAAAAGATGAGGAACAAAATGGAGGAGATAAAGTACAATAAGAAGTAGATCCAATTAAATTTAATGATAGTAATGAAGAGGAAGAGTGATTTTTTAAAAAAGACATAGAAGCTGAGGAAATAAAACCTTTTGAAGAATTAGATATGTGAAGACTTTGAATAAGTTGAGCAAGAAAAGGTCAAATTAGTTAAAACCAAGTTTTTATCAAAAGAATAACAAGGTATCAAGGATGAGGTAGAGTCCAAGCAAATAGTTCCAAATCAAGAACCAACACCAGCCACACCTTCAATTTCTCTACCTCAAGGTGTAGAGCAATAAACATGAAAAATAATAAGACCTACATTAGTATTTACTCAAATATTAATTAGGGAGTTAAGTACCAAAGGATCTCTACTTGTTTCTAAGGTTTTTTGAAAGAGTGATATAGCTATTGTAAGTAGAATTAATACTAAGGTTCCAATGTCAATAATTAGAAAAAATAATTATCATTACCACTTCCTCAAAGAATGTGAGTGTACAAGTTCTTAAGTCTTTAGTGTCTACTATTATTTATACTACTAAAATTGATTTAGTATAATCCCATTCTTCACATTATTTCATTTTTTATTATCCAAGACCACTAAATAATCCCCAAGAATTCACAATGCTAAAGTTTCAAATTATAACCCAAAGGCCAACAGTGGTATTTTTTCCACTATCAACTAACTAACTCAATATTCTACCACTATTGTTCCTATTAAGGTTTCCTATGCATATATTAAAACTTATATTCATAATTTATCCAAACCCCAATGACCTATTCATTATTTGGTGTAACTAATCCATAGGCCACTAGACGTACTAAACAAGTACATTTTGAAGACCTAGAGTATGATTCTATTTTGACTACACAGACTAAAACCCTTAAGACATCAATACAACTAGGTATGCCTATTTTTTAGGATACCTAGGTATATTCCTTGAAATTTTTAGTGAATATGGCACTGAGAAAGACTAAATATGTTATTTACACACTATTGCAAAAGATGATCATGGGATAGAGAAAGGCCATTCCTTATTTTATAGAGTTTGATATACCTTACCCTAATACCCAACCCACTTTAGCCTTAATGCACCCACGAAGGCACCCCCATCTTTCCACCTCTACATCCATAGATTTTGTTGAAGAACAAACTATAGCAAACATCCCTTTATAGATTCATAAATTATAGGAAGAGGAGGTAGGTAGACAATACCTAATAATTACTAAGAAACCAAATGTGGTATTCTATTTTGACATGAAAACCAATACATTGATTAAAGTCAAAAGGAATATTGTAATGGTATAGGGTGAAAATGTTGAGTTAGAGCAGAGAGAAGAAATATTATCTCTAACAAAGAAGAGGAGGATCAATCCTTTAAACCCATATGAGTATAGGGAGGATACATATAATTTTATGGATGTAACTAGGGGAGTAATAAATATATGTTTAGGAGATATGACCAATTTGTATAGAGGGCATAAGAGAAGAACATCACTCAAGATCTTGAAGAAATCGTAGACAATGTACAAAGTGTATTTAAGAAGCTGTATGACATTATTAATTCAATAAATCTACAAATGTTGAGTCCCAACCTAAGTGGGGAGATATATCTCAATTATAAAATAAAATAAAATATATAGATGGTAGGCTTAACTTGGCCAAGATAAAATAAATAAGGCTTATGTTTATTTGAATTTAGTAATGGCATCAAAAGTTGTATGGGCACATAGTCACATGACCACAAAGAGAGATAGCTTTTTTGAATGGCATCAAGAGATGCAATATTATATGAAACAATGTATCAATCAAGATAGAATTTTAATATCCATTTTGAAAGACATAAGATTCAATTGTATGAGTACTCCTCTTAGGTGGTTAGATTTTAAGCCTATCTTTGAAATCCTACTCTAATCTACAATTGATAGCTTTTGAGCTGAAATTAAGGGAATAATATATAGAATTAATGAAGAGGTTATGAAGTTAATATATTTTTATAAGGAAAAGGTCATATGAATAGATGGTTTGTATTTGGAAGTCAAAGCTACAATGTTTATGCACAAAAAGTTGATGGATAAGCTTCCATAATTGTTCAAGAGATCGCTCCTTGATTTTGAGATTATGAATTTTGATTTTCAGGCTAGTCATTACTTATATTATCAAATAGAAGTAGCAAAAAAATTAAATTCTATAACAAGAGCACCATTATCACCTCGACAAGGTAAAAATCCTAGACTCTAAAGTACACATTAGTGTAAACTGTGACTGGGCATGCCTATGTCCCACTTCTCATTTCCACTACCACAATTACATTAATGACTATTTTAGTTAGTTATTTGGCCATGAAATTTCATGAAACACTTCCAATTATAGTGCCACTAGTGATAATATTTACTATAATCACACTCCCAGTTAGTACAATAATTAATACTACAATGCCTACTCCACTTACAACTACAGTGGTGATAACTCAGGATTTGAATATGCAAGCTTCATCTATGAGTGGTGCCATATCAACACCATAGGTAGCCTTTGATATAAGTCACATGTCCAAGTTTTAACTTGATTCTAATTTTAGTTGTGTTATTTTTGTATATGATATTTATTTTGATGAAGGACTATTATTTATGATTATATTATATAATGCATAGTGTGCATGAGTTTTTTCACCTAGTTTTAAAATTAAGAAATGTAAATTTTTATTTTAATTAAGAGATGTGGCATCCCCATCCATATATATATATATATATATATATATATATATATATATATATATATATATATATATATATCCTCATGATTCCAAAAGGAGGAGAATTTTGGATATTAAAGTGAATAAGAAATTCTATAGCTTGTTTTGCAAGTTTGTGTTGACGTGCATTCTTTATTCTTCTCCAAACCTATGATTCATTTAAAAAGTTTCATCATTTTATTATTTTAGTCTTTGGTTTGTGTATAAGTTTTTTTATACAATTATTCATATTGTGAAGTAGCTAATTTGAATGCTTTTTTAATTCAATAATCATAATCTCCCTTTGAAGATGTGCAATTACTATCATACATCGATAGAAACCTTTGATTATGTGCATTTAAGTTTACTATATTTTATTTCCTTGGACTCTTATCTATGTTTGTTTGTTTTGTGTGTTGATATTAACTTGCAACAAACATTAGTTCTTTGTCACTTGTTCAACCCATAGTGTAGGATCTAGTTTGGAAGGGTTTCATCTATCTTTGGTTCATAAACCCTCTTTTATGCCCTACCTTTCCCTCTTTTTTATACTTTTTTAATCTAAACCACCTTAGGTTAGAAATCACCCAACCATCTCAAGTAGACTTTTGGTTTCTTATAGATCCTATATATTCAAACCATCCAAGGTAAATAACCCATTGTTCATTGTTATTACACCACCAATTTATTTACAAAACTAAATATGTCACAACTCATGCATTGGAGTGAAGTTTCTTCATTAATCCTAAAATGTTAGAGGTTACCTCATAAATTTATTTTGTGTGCATAAAACTCACATCAATAGGAAATTGTTTTGGTGCTAGACGGAGGGTCACCTTTTTATTTATTAAGAAGATCATTTAAGTTACATTGGATATACCTAGAAGACTAAAAAGGTCTACCTCAGATACTAGTTTTCAATTCCCACCCTTGTAGACCATATAAAATTTAGGTTAGATAGGGGCATATTAAGTGGATTTCATATCTGATCATATTCCCAAATCATAAAAGGTCATCTCCCTCCATGTATGATGGTCCTAGGTTGGTTAGTTGGTTCTGCTATTATTATTCTTGGAGATGTGCATGATTTGTCTATAAACCATAAAAATTATAATACTTCCTTTTCTCCCTCATGATTTAGGACTACCAAAGAACATACAAAGGATTTTAAGACTACCATATGGATACTAAATGTAACCCATGAAGATGTGGCATTCAAAATTTTCCCTTTTATATTGTAAGATGCTACTTATGACTAGTTCCTTAATATCTTAGAGGATTTAATTACCTCATGGACCTAGTGTCAAGATACCTTTTTGGCATAATTTGGATAACTCATTAGCCCAAGTGTCATATACCAACATTTTAAAAGCATGAGGAGATATCCTAATGAGCCAATCAATGCCTTTAACATAATATTCCCAAATATGTATAGTTGAGCTGATAATGAATACTAACCCAATGTTACATAATCCCTTGAAATGTACAAGAATGATATGGACTCTATGATAACTATATTTCTCTATATAACACTTAATATTACTTCACTTCCACTGACCTATGTCAAAGCTATCACTATCAACATGTAGTTAAATCCTTATTTGTAATCTTTAGCCCCATCTAATATTAGTCCTAACTTTCTATCCCTCAATCCTATTTGAAATGCTAATCAGAATGTTGTGGCTCAAAATTAGAACCAAGTGTATACATTAATTACCTATGGCCCATGTTACACCTAACTAGGACCTCAACTTTCTAAATAATTTTATGTTTGCACCTAATCAACAAAATTAGAACCAATACTTGATATCAATTAATGTTGTTACTATATAAGGTACTACTTCTGATTCTAAAAAATCATAATTGGATGTTATCCATTGGATGGCACACAAGTTAAGAAATGAGTTCCTGAGCATGCATAAGTAATTGGTAAATACCATGGTACATAGTACCAATCAAAATTTTGCATTCCATAGGTAAAATAGGCCTTTTAATAAATCTAAAAACAACATAGAATAACAACCACCTAATAAGATACCTAGAATAAATATCTTCGAAGAAACACTGCCTAATTGGTACCAAGTTCACAATACAACATAACATGGTGAGTTATACGACATATAATTTTGCACTAATTTTGAAATCTTTTAGAAGGAAATGGATAGGTGTGAAGGTTTTTCAAATCAACTAAATCCATCTCCTTTCATTACTTCAATTCCTTAGAACACATCAATGGTCTTTGAGACATGATTTCCCATTTCTAATGGAAGATAAGAATGAATCTAAAGATAATATAGATTAAATACATGCCTTTTATTAGTTATAGAGGAACAATTACAACTTAAAGAATAAAAATATTGTTACTACTTCGACACCACCAAATAATAATTCTACTACTCCTCTAGATCCTAAGTTAAATAACAACTCACCTCCTCTGAAAGGAAGTGATCATTAACAAAATACGGAGCCACAAAGCAAAGGTGGATATAATATAGTCAAAGATATGAATAAGATCAAGGCAAATATTATCCTTCACGATCTTGTTTTAATTACTAAACAAAGAGAATTATTGCTCAAGGCCTTGACTAAGAGATTATCCACTAATAAATCAAAGGCAAATCATATCAATGTTCTCATTTACAAAGACAATCTTGGGGTATAACCTTTTCTACTAATTGTTAGGATGTTTGAAAAGAACGTGCATAATTATTTGGTTGACTCAAGTGCCTTAGCCAATGTGATGCCCATAACTGTATGCAATAAACTAGGCTTGATCCCAAATAAATCTAAAAGAGTGGTATTATAAATAGAAAAATCTTCATTATCATGTGTTGGGGAGTTATCAAATGGGCACATACAACTTGCCTCTAATCCACATGTACAACAATATATATACATTTTGGCAGTTGACATTCTTAAGGATTATGGCTTGTTGCTAAGCCATGATTGGTCAAAAACATTGAATGGTTACATCACAATGGATTTATCACATATGTGGCTATCTTAGAAAGGAGTAGCCAAAAAAATTTGAGTAAATTGAGAGCTAAATATGAAGTACCTAATTACAAAATATAATTCCTAGAATGAGAAGGTTGAATTTTCATCCTCCTATGTAGGTGTTTATACCTTTACTAAAAAACATGAATCTCATGAACAAGAGTTTGAAGGTCCTTCACAATTATTTACTCTACACTTAAATGGTGATAGATCTAATTAAGGTTATATTGGCCACATTTGGCCCACATAGAGATCTTGCCTAGAAATGGTTTGATCAAGTGGATCAAGTTTTGGATGGAATGAGTGGTCTAGAGAAATCATGCAGCATCCAAAGCTTTTGAAATACTTTAAGCTTACTTGATGTGTATTTTATCAATTCCTAAGGGATAGGTCCATATAATAAGGTAAAGGGTCTAAGAAGGTTCTCATGGTGATCAAATCAATTCTAAGTCATGAAATAAGTTTGCATAAGTTTTAAGTTTTCATAAGTTCATTCAAGCCTTTAAGGATCTAGTAGCAAGATAAGTTACACAAGTCTAGAAAAGCCTACGAGATAAAAATATAAGTGTTAATTCTTTTGGGATTTTATTTTGGCTAGTGTTAATTCTTACAGACCTTCTATTTGGCTAACTATTATTATTTCCTTTAGGAGAAATGTTTTGGGATTTTTGACTAAGTGCTGGGAATTATTTCATACATTTTGTCTAAAATAAATTCCTCAATGACCCAATTTCCTTCAGACATTTTATTCAAGGAAAAATCTAAGTGTTAAAATTATTTCAAACAAATTATGTAAAAAATTTTCTTGAAGACCCCTTTTTCTCAAACATTTTATCTACAACAAAAAACCTTGCAGGTTCATTCTCTCAATTATTTTGTCCACAAGCATAAGTTCAGAAGACTAATTATTTCAGGGAAGTGGTTTTACACAAATCTCGAAACAAAATGAATGAGGTAAGATAATTTTGGGGAAATTATCCTAAAGTTAAAATCTCAAAGTCATTTTTGTTGGATAAATTATCTGATATAAAAAGGTTGAAACAAAAGTCTTAAAGATAAAAACAAATTTATTTCTAGGAAATTATTCCACAATAATTTCCTTGAGGACAAATTAATTTAAGATAAAATGTCTATATAAATTGTTCCAAAAAAGACAAAATACTAATGCAAAAGCTCTGATACAATAGTTTATCCCAAAAAAGTTGATCCATCAAGTATGATGTTCACACAAGTGTCAAAATCATTTTCAATAATTAGCCATTTGAGTTCAAAGTGTGACAGGCTCGTAGACATAAGTGATGGTCACATGGACATCATTTGATGGTCACACAAACTTCAAATTCAAGCCATGAAAAATAGCCATTAAAGTTTAAATATCTTAATGATGGTCCTATGAACGTCAAATATGTTTACATATATGTCAAATATAGGCATGCAAACATCAAAGTTAAGCACTAAGAAATAGCTATTTTAATTCAAATATCAAGATCTATGATTGATGTTTGATCATATAAGAGATATAAATATAATGAGAAATGGTTGAAAGTTTAATATATGAGGTAGATCAATGGCTTATGTTCAACCATGGATTTATAACTAGTAGCATGAAAACAAGTCAAAAGGGTCCCTGACTGAATGTAGGCTTGACAAGTGTCTAAATCTTAGGTGCTCAAACTAAATATAATAGGTAGTGGGTAAATATAGGTCAGTATGTATATGAAGATATAATGGAGTGAATTTAAGTGTACAAAGGTAGATCAATGGTGTGAGTAGGGTTAGAGAATTCATAGGGCTTACAGACCACCATGTGGCATAAGAGCAGTAGTGGACAAGATGATAGCGGGGTCTTGAGGATCAACATAGGGTTACCAAGCCGTACTAGCTCGAACAAAGTTGACAAGTCAATCAAAGATCTAGGGGTCACATTCACCTATGCCATGAAGATTAGATGGTGAGAGAGAGAGTCAATAGGTTAATGAGTTAAGTCATTTTTCAGTAGCCAATGAGCAAAGAAGGTGATCCTAGGATTTTTGATAGAAGTAGACAAAGCCATTTTCAACCCAAGAAAGGCAAATACAAGGGAGCCAAACCCAGAATACAATCTAATATAGATATAAGTTGAACTAGAGTAAGGACACTGAGACCAAGCATTTCTAGAAGACCTCCATGGAAGTAAAATAGGTCTTTTAGACCTAGTATAGACCAAAATGGTGGTAGATCATTAACAAATCAAGATCAAACACCTGACAAGTTTCATTTATCAACATTAAGACTATGGAAAAACTAATATTTTCATTGGTTTTCATCTATAGTAAACTTGGGTTCGTTTCCCAAACATAGGTAGTATGTGCAATATATGGAGGAGTGTTCCAAGCCATACCCTTGACAAACAACCATTAAAAAATAGAAATGAGTATGGCCCTGAATATGAAGACCTTGCCCTATAAGGAAGGACATTGATATAAAAGAGCTTGAGAATATTCATGCAATAGCTAAAATCATTCTTTGCAACTTGTCTTGATTTTCATATCCTCTATTATGCCAGAAAAGGATAGAGTGACATTAATGTAGGAACAGGCTCGAGGAAGATTGCAATGATGGTTGTTTTGAATGAGATTGGCCTCACTAATGATCCCATTAATGCCATTTTTTCTCTCTCCCCTTTTTTCTTCCTATAAATACTAGCTTTGACATCTTATTTTATATCCTTTGACTAGAGATAGCAAAGCTCTACCAAAATCACTTTGTAACATTCTCTTAAAGCAATATAAGATGGTTCTTAGATTCTATGTGAAGGCCAAGTGTGCTTCATTAAAGTTTGATGTGCAAAGTGTATGTTTCTATTCATCATTTGTATGTTCTTACCATAACTTCCTTCAATTTTATTGGTTTCTTGTAGGTCATGTTAAGTGTTAGCTTGTGACATTCATCTTGATGTGGCATAAGTTGATAGTGTCTTATATAGACCTACCTCTTTTTGTCCTTCAAGTCATAGGTATCCTTTCAGCCTTCATATGAAATACTCATGATCGTAACCTTATTATAGAATATGTTCAGTCTTCATCTTGTTTAAATTCATTAGTAGTTGTAGAAGTGTCTAGGCTAAAAGTAGATCATTGAATATTTGGTGTATCACCACTTTTAATGTAGATTTCCATTCATATATTTCTCTCCCTTTTCATACCAATAGCATAGGTTTAGTAAAAGGGATTATATTTTTATATCTAAGGAGATAGCCTCATTAAAAATCCTAAAGGTCTGACCCAAGTTATAGGATACCCACAACTTGGGGTTAGTCCCATGTTGGTCTAGATTTGGATGTAAGACCTGAACACTTCTGCTTTCAGCTACGGTGCAATCTACATCTTTAACAATTATAACATGTTTAGTGGGACTATTTGAATAATAAGCTAAAATATTAGTGCTATATTTGGCTAATAAGCATACCAGACACTCAACAAGATCACCTGACAAATCCAAATGTCTCTAGTTCACAACATCCAGTCCCTTACCTATATGCCAAGAAGAACAAGATCATCTACAAGGGTATCAATTTCCATTTTAGTGAGATTCCATTTCCCTCAAGAAGAAGGAGAATAAGATCATCCTTATCGCCTATTGGAAGGTGAAACATAAGACACTTCCCCTATAGAGCATAGTCTACTCCATCATTTGGAAGGTTTTATTCTAGGCAAGGCCTATTTCCTGTTCCATTCACAATGGTACCAATGAATCAGGATTTTGTACCCTTTAATGGGGGAATCCCTCTTAACCTTTATTAATATGATGACATCCCTAATACCTCTTTGAAGAGTCTACTATAATTTTATAGGATAAAACTCCACCACTCCTATAGAGCACATTATTGACATTGCAAACCTTTGTGCAGTCCATCACATTACATAAGAAAATGTAGCCATGAGATTATTAGCCACATCCTTGAAATAGAAAGCCCTGTAATGGTATAGAGGTTTAACCCCTACCTCAATAAATACTTGGGATGAGTTTGGTGAGTTCTTATGTAAAATTTTTGAGGATAGAAGTGACCACGTATCACTTGTGGAATAACTTACCTTAATCAAAAGGGCACCCTAAGAATATATGGTTGATTTAAAATATAGATTCCAAAATATTTGGGATAGGATCCCTATCATCATTAGTCCCACACCCAATTATGTTTTCCTTTACTATTTAAGAGCATTAAATTTAGATATTATGGTCATGATCCAATCTATGGGTGGGACAACTCTATTTGAGGCTTATGAGATAGCTATAAGAGTAAAAAACTATTTAATACAGGCAAGGAAACTCATGGCAAGACCTCTCATGCCACTTTTTCTTGAACTTCAACCAACCCCACCTACCATTTATCCACTGCCCATTCCAAACAACTAAACCCAACTTGATGATGGCCAAGTGGATAAATTTGCGAGGATTGAGAGCTTTCTGAAGGTATAAAACAACAAGCTAGTGAATCCATATAGACAACAATAGACTTCATATAGGCCATATTCATACCAAGGTCCCTTCTAAACCCAATACCTTACTCAATCCTTTAATAGACCCCCTTATCCATCAAACCAACAAACCCAAGGCTAACATACTCAAGGTAGATTTTATAATAACTATAACCCTATAGTTATAAGTAGCTCAAGAGCCTTGGTCCCTACACAAAACAAACTTGCACAAGAGGGTCAATGGTAATTATGGGAGCAGTCTAATGAGATGGTAATGGTTATAAGTGGGTAGATGTATCAAGACCCTTATTTTCAATAGGCTCCTTCATTCTTAAGCCACGACACTATGCCTCCTCTACCACAAGGCCCCCTAATGAATCAAGGTAATATTCCTACCATGACATCATCAAAAACTCAAATTCAATAACAAAGAAGTATGGGTAATGTTCCAATTGACACCATATGCATAAAATTGGGGTAGACTACACAAAATCTAGATGAATCAATTACAACCCATATCAGGTATAAAAGGAGAATGCTAGATGACAATTTGGATAAGTCTAAGACTTATTCAACATATCCATAAACTAGTCAGTAGCCTACCATTTCAAATACCACTACTAAAGCTCTTGTAACTCAACAAGTACCCCAACATCAAAGAAAAAAACATAAATCTCCTTTTGTTCTTCATGTTTCTCAAGTGCCAAGTGATGCTTATACTTCCAAAGTACAATCCAAAGGTACTAGTTTCCATTTAAATATTATGGATCATATGAAAAAGGCTAATTTCACTATGTCTATGTGTGATACTCTATCCATTCTGGGACAAAGAGAGATTATTTCACAAGAACACTCCAAGCCTTCTCATATGAATGAGACAGTTGAAAAAGTGAACACTATTTTTATAAATAGTAGTTAGCTTGGTCTTAGTCAAGTTCCTAATCAAAGTTAAGTCCATCAGGTTGTTAATTCCCCTCTATTCTATTTATCAGCCATCATCATAGATTACTTAGTGCACAATAGTATGATAGGTTTAGGTGCTTCAACCTTAATTATTCCTAAAGCCATAGTAGATAAGCTTGGGCTTGAATATATGCCTAATGAAAAAGGTGTTTTCCAGTTAGATGGTTCCCCCACTAAAATGGTAGGCATAGTGAAAGATATTAAGATCACATTAGAAGCTTTCACAAATTATGTCATCACTCAATATGTAATGTTTGTGGACCCAACCCCATATTTCACCCATTGCCTATCTAGGGACTTTACTATAAAGATTAGGGGCTATTTGTCTTATGACTAGTCATAAATGGTTTTCAGGACTAGATATGATACTAAGGTCACCATTAGGTCTAAACCTATCTCTAGATTTGATTTAGAGCCTTATATGCCTAACCTTGCAAATGTCAACTACACTATATTTGAGAAAGACAAAAATGTTAATGAACAAGAGCCTCATGATCATTTGAAAGGCATTTCAGGCCTATATCTAGATGAATGGATATCTAAAAACCATGGATTTGATCCCTTTAGTAATCTTAAAGAAGCAAAATTAGGGGTGTATTGTATGCATGAGGAGGGTTCTACTATACCTTGCTTAACTAATGCCACTCAAGAAGAAGATAGTCTATGGACCTTATTCTTTGATGGCTTAAGGTCAAAAAATGGTAGTGGATCTAGGGTCATGTTGGTTTCACCCTCAAGTTAGAAGTACTATTTAGCTACAAGGTTTCAATTTAGTTTCACTTTAGACATAACTAAATATGAAGCTCTTTCACATGGTTTTCAAGAGGCAAGAAGAAGAGGTGTCAAACTTCTTCAAGTAAAAGGTGATAGTGAACTTATTGTGCAACAACTAAAAGGCATAGCTATAGTCAAGAACTATCATTTGAAATCATATAAGCATCATGTATGGGATCTCATATAAGACTTCTTAGAATTTAATATACAATCCATACCAATAGAGGAAAATCAACAAGTAGATAGGCTTGTAGCCATTGGAGGTCAGTATGAAGTTGTAGATGTAGTCAAAGACAACCAAAGCCAAGGTAAGGTCAAGGTCATATGCAATCCAAATTTACTTGACAATGGGGTGAGTTGTCAAGTGTTGGAAAATGATGATCAAATCATATGTTTTCTAATGTAGGAGGTATAATTTTACCATAAAAATCAAAATAAGTTCCAGTACTAATATGATGATCAAATAGTATAATTGAGATCCAACAAGCTACCTAATGGGCTTATGACATTAGAAATCATCTTCAATGAAGATGAAAAAGTAAGAAAATGGAAATCATGAATCTCAGCTTAGGAAGAACATTATGAGAAGATAGAGATCTTCAAGCACAGATTGATAAAGTTAGGAAAGGTCAATACAATAGAAGAAAGAGTTGTATTTGTTACTTTGTGCCAAGAATTTTTTGATGTATTTTCATGGGAGTACAAATACTTAAATGGGTTTGACCCCAAACTTGAACAATAAACCATTGAATTAGAAAGTAATGTTAATCCAGTCAGAAAGAGACAAAGGCATGTCAATCCAAGAGTGGAGGACCTCATGAGAGAGAACTCTTTAAATTGATTGATCAGATATAATATTTCCAATTAAGCATTCCTTGTGGGTGGAAAACCTTGTACTAGTGAGAAAAAGGAATGGAGAAATTCATTTATGTGTTGACTTTAGGGACCTTAATAAGGTGTCCTTAGAGGACCATTACCCATTGCCCTCTATGGATTAAATTCTACAAAAAGTGGTAGTTTCTCAAAGGTTCTCATTGATTGATAGTTATTTTGTCTATAATCTGATCATGATCAAATAAGAAGATAGACATAATATTTCCTTCACTACAAAATGGTGTACTTATGCATATTTTAAAATGCCCTTTGGACTCTCCAATGTTGGAACCACCTTCTAAACAGAAATGGATGTTACTTTTCATGGTCTGTTGAATAAATGGTTTTAGTTGTTCTTGATGATATAACAATATTTTTAAAGAATCATAATGATCACCTAACACACTTGAGAGTTATTTTCTATAGATGTAGATAATTTGGAGTTTCATTGAATCTAAAGAAATGCATTTTTTCAATGCATGAAAGAAGACTTTTTAGGCATGTGGTGTCCAAAGCTAGTCTTTCCATTGATCCAGAGAGGATAAAAGCAATCCTTTATCTATCATTACCTAAACATAAGAAAGAATTGTATATATTCTTATGAAATATCAATTTCATGATGAGGTTCATTCTAGGCTTTGCATAGTTGGTTAATCCCCTCACCCATATGTTGAGAAAAGGTAAAGAGTTTATATGGATAAGAGAACGTAAGATAAGATTTGAGGCTATTAAGGAGGCCATATCTCATGCCCACACACTCTTTAATCCTAATTTCAATAAGGAGTTCTATTTATATGCATTTTCTACATTAGATGCAATTTTAACCATGTTTATGCAGCATAATAATGAAGGTTTGGAGAAGCCTATTGCTTTATTTAGTCAGGCATTAGAAGGTTATGAGCAAAGATATATATTTTTATAAAAAAATGTACTTGTTGTTATAAGAAGTTTGAAAAAATTCAAACATTTAATTTAAAACAATAAGCTTATACTAATGGCAACTCATCCAAGTGTGAAGGATTTTATCCTCAACAAAGACTTAAATGAGAAGAGAGCTAGATGGGTCACTAAGTGCATGGAGTATGACATTAAGGTCAAGGTCATAAAGCTATTCCAAGGTAAAGGATTATGTGAGCATCTTATAGAAGATGTGAAAAAAGAAAAAGAGATAATTTTGGTAATTCTGGATAATCAACATCAAGCTAAAAATACTCATCCTACAAGCTAGACACAAGATATTACTAGATTTATTTAGACAAGAGAGTGTCCAATGGGTTTAAATTCATCATAGAGAAGACACTTCATATTGAATTTAGTGCCATACATTATGATATATGGAATGCTTTTCAAGAGAGATATAAGGGGCATGTTTTTAAGGTGTGTGGAATCATGTAAGATAAACAAGCTACTTGAGCAGTTCCATGATGGTCTAGCTGGTGGTCATTTTTCTACCAAAACCACAACCTCTAAAAGCATTAGAGTTGGGTACTTTTAGCCCAAAATGTTTAGAGATGCTCACTCTTGGGTAAGGAAATGCCCAAAATGTGTAATTTTTACTGGAAATCATAAGCTAACTACCCTCCCCTTACAACCCATACAAGTAGAGCAACCCTTTATGCAATGGGTCTTGGATTTTATAGGAATAATACACCCCTCTTAAATTAAAGTGCATAAATGGATTATTACAGCTACAAACTACTTTACAAGTTGGTTTGAAGTAGTTGCCCTTAAGGAGGCTAATGAATTTCTATTTTGGAATTCTATGATAGCTTTGTGACCAAATTTGGTGTGCCATCTAAAATTATTTTATAAGAAATAAGTTATGTGAGTGGGTTATTTCACATGGAATTTATCTTAAGGCATCCTCTAATTATTACCCATAGGTTAATAGACTAGTAGAGTCTACCAATAAGAACCTACTAAGGATTATCAAAAGAACTATGGAAGACAATCAGAGAGAGTGGCATACTAGACTAAAAACTACCCTATGGTCAGACGGAGTGACACTTAAGGTAGATAATGGACACTCCTCATACCTCTTTGTCTATGGGAAGGAATCCAAACTTCCCATATCTCTTGAGCTTCTTGCATTAGATCTTTTACATCAATTTGAGCTTTTAGAGGATGATGTTATGCATATAAAGTTGAATGAGCTAAGATAGTTGGAGGAGACAAAGGACACTACATTTCACATCAAGTGTTCCAGATAACACTAGGTCAAGACGTCATTTGATAAGAGAGCTTCCTCAAAGACATTTCAACAAGGTGATATATTCCTCAAATAGGATGAGGACCATGAAAAACCTAAAAAACACTTCAAGTTTGATATTCTTTGGAGTGGACCTTATGTTATCATAGGTTGTAAGGAGAGAAATGCTTTTGAGCTTGCTAGGTTGAATGGAGATAGCCTCCCCATCCCTATGAATGGGAGGTATCTCAAATTATATTACTAGTATTGTATCATGATCTTTGTACATAGGTAGATAGGTCTATCTTTTCTCCAAGTTCCCTTGCACATTATTCTATTTGTTGTTTTTCTACTATTTCAGGTGATTGTTCATCTTTTTGTTTTTTCTTGTTGTTTGTGTGTGTCTCATTACTTTAGGATGTTTCTATAGATTGGCAAAGTCTTTTTATAAATAATGTTTCATTTATCTAAGTCAACTTGAATGAGCTTTATCAAATTCTAGGTTCCATTACCAGTAGGCTAGTTAAGCCAACTAAGTCACTAGAAATGTTAGCCACATTTAGCCCATATAGATATCTTGCCTAGAAATGGTTTGAGTAGGTGGACCAAGTTGTGGATGGAATGAGTGGTCTAGATAAATCATGCAACGTGCAAAGATTTTGAAACAATTTAAGATTACTTGAAGTGTATTTTGTCAATTCCTAAGGGATAGGTCTATAAAATTAGGTAAAGGGTCTGATTAGGTTCTCATGGTGATAAGAGCAGTTTTAAGTCTTGAAACAATTATGCATAAGCTTCAAGTTTTCATAAGTTAATTCAAGCCTTCAAGGATCCATCATTAGGACAAGTTACACAAGTCTAGAAAACCCTACAAGCTAAAAAGATGTGTTTATTATTTTGGGATTTTATTTTGGCTAAGTTCAATTCTTTTAGACCTTCTATTTGGCTAAGTAATATTATTTCCTTTAGGAGAAATGTTTTGAGCTTTTTGACTAAGTATTGGGAATTATTTTGAACATTTTATCCGAAACAAATTTCTTGAGCACCTAATTTCCTTCATACATTTTGTATAAGGTAAAATATAAGTGTTAGAATTATTTTAGATAAATTATCCAAATATTTTTCCCAAAGACCCATTTTTCTCAGACATTTTGTTTGTGGTAAAAAACCTTGTAGGCTCATTCTCTTAGACATTTTGTCTGCAAACATAAGTTCTAAAGAATAATTCTTTTGGGGAATTTGTTTTACATAAGGATTAAAATAAAAGGAATGAGGAAGGATTATTTTGGGGAAATTATATTGAATGCAAAATCCCAAAGTCATTTCTATCAAAAAAATTATCCAATACAAAAAAGCCGAAACAAAAGTCTCAAAGAAAAAATCATATCTCTTTCGAGGAAATTATTCCACAATAATTTCCCCAAGGACATATTTTTTTTAGACAAAATGTCCATGATAATGGATTTGATAAAGAAAAAATACTAATGCAAAATATTATATGAATGGTTTGTCTTAGAAAATTTGATCCAGTAAATATGACATTTGTACAAGTGTCAAAATCAAACTCAATAATTATCCATTTGAGTTTAAAGTGTGGCAGGCTCACAAACATCAGTGACATTTGTATAGACGTCATCTGATGGTCATGTGAATGTCAAATTCAAGACATGACAAATAACCATTTAAGTTAAAATATCTTAGTGATCGTCATGTGAACATCAAATACATTCACATAGATGTCAAAGATAGGCAAACAAATGTTAAAGTTAAGCCTCAATAAATAATTATTAGAATTTGAATAGTAATATCAATGATCAACATTTGGTTATACAAGAGATTCAATAGTGAGTGGGAGGTTATATTTTAATGGGCCTAGGAAAATCAATGGCTCACATTCAAACACATATTCAGATCTAGTGGCATGCAAATAAGTCACAAGGGTCCCTGACTAAATGTAGGATTGATAATTGTCCAAATCTTAGGTGTTCAAATCAAATCTAGTGGCTAGTGGGTAAAGATAGGTCAATAGGTCTAGGCAGATCTAAAGGAGTGAATTTGAGTGTACAAAGGTAGATTAATGATGTGAGCAAGGTTGGGGAAGTTAAAGGGCTCAAAGGCTACCATGCGGCTTAAGTGCAATAATGAATAAGCTGATAGTAGGATCTTGAAGATAAATGTGGGATTCTAAGTAGCACCATCTTGGATGGAGTTTACAAGTCAAGAAAATATCTAGGGATCACTTTTACCCATGCCATGAATATTAGATAGTATGAGAGAGAGTCAATAGGTTAATGAATTGAGTCAATTTTCAATAACTAATGAGCAAAAAAGGGTGAGCCCAATATTTTTGATAGAATTTGACAAAGCCATTTTTGACCTAGGTAAGGTAAATATGAGGTAACCAAACCCAAAATTTAATCTAGGATGGATCTAGGTGGAACCAGAGTGAGGACACTAAGACCAAGCATTACCAGCAGAGCTCCATAGAAGTAAAATAGGTCTTTTAGACCTAGTATAGACCAAAAGGGTAGTGAATCATTAATAAATCAAGATTGAACACCTGGTAAGTTTCATTTATTGACATTAAGACTATGGGAAAACTAATATTTTCATTGGTTTTCATCTATAGTAAACTCAAGTTCATTTACCAAATAGGTGCAGTACATGCAATTAATGGAGGAACATCCTAAGCCATACCCTTGAAAAATAATTGCTAAAAATAGACATGAGCATGGCCCTAAATACAAAGACCTTGCCCTATAAGGAAGGACATTGATACAGAAGAGCTCAAGAATATTCATGCAGTAGTTGAAATCATTCCTTACAACTTGTCTTGATTTTCATATCCTCCATCATGCGAAAAAAGGATAGAGTGACATTAATTTAGGAGAAAGATAGAGGATGATTGTGGTGATGGTTGTTCTAAATGAGTTTGGGCTCATTAATGATCCCTTCAGCACCATTTTTTATTTATCCCTCTTTTTCTTCATATAAATACTGGCTTTGAGCTCTTGTTTTGTATCCCTCAGCTAGAGATAATGAAGCTTTGCCAAAATCACTTTGTAACATTCTCTTGAAGCAATATAAGATGGTTCTCATATTCTAGTTGAAGGCTAAGTGTGCTTCATTGAAGTTTGACTTGTGGAGTGTATATTTATATTCATCATCTATATGTTCTTCCCATACCTTCCTTCAATTATATTGGTTTCTTTTAGGTCATGTGAATTTTTAGCTAGTGGCATTCCTCTAGAAGTGGTATAAGTTGATATTGTCTTATATAGACCTACCTCTTTCTATCCTTCAAGTTATAAGTCTCCTTTTAGACTTCATATAAAATACTCATGTTCAAAACCTTGTTATATAATCTGACTAGTCCTCATCTTGTTTGAATTCATTAATAGTCATAAAAGTGTGTTAGGGTGTGGAGCTAAAAGCTTCACCTTGATGCAAACAGAAGGAGGATGCTTAGTATGTAGTCATCGGCGTCGACAGGCCCCAACTGACATTAGTCAGGGATCAGTGTACATCAATTGGCATCGACAAGATATCAGCCAGCGTCGATCACCTCCAGTTAGATAGGGACCGATGTCGGTCGCCTGTGGCAGTCAGAACTGCTGTTGACGAACAATTAGTTAAGTGAACGGAGAGTTTGCATGATAAAGACTAATTTGAGTCTTTGAGCCGCTTGTCTAAATTAGTGTATGCATGAGATCTATATAATAGACTCATGGGCTGTATTGTTAAGTGGTGAACTTGGAGAACTAAGTAGAACTTGGAGAGTTCTTCCCCTAGAAGAGCATGTTCTTTCAGGTATGTAAGATCAGGGTTGGTCAATAGGTTGTTGCAGGATCATGGTGGAGATCTACATGTGATAAGTAAGATCAGGTTGGTTTGCAGGGGTGTGTATGTGCGAGGGTCAAAAGGAGATCAGTGGGGGAGCAGGATCTAAGGTGACAGTAATACATCAAGGAGCAGGATCATGGTGAGATCTACTTGGAGTATCGGTTCGTACTCGATTATACTGGACGTACAATGAGGTGAACAATAGCTTGTGTTAGTTGTGTGTTGTGACCTATTGAGAGAAGATTACTCAAGTGGGAAGATTACTGGGAGCCCTTGAGGAGGAAGCCTCACAGAGGTGGAAGAAGAGTGTGATCTCTTTATTGTAATTTCCTTTGTAATGAGTTGAATACAATTGTGTGTTGCCTCTCATATTTTGTGTGTTTTCTCATTGATAGTTATTTGTTCTTCTAGTTATTTTTGCATGTTTAAGTTGCTTATACAATGGTAATCATGTGTGCTCTTAATTCTGACAAGTTATGTCAGAGCTTTGGGGAACTTAGGTCCTATCAAATGGTATCAGAGCGAGGTTAGACGTTCTCAGAGTGAGTTTGACTAATAGATGGCTAGATCTAGTTAGTGGTTTGTTGATTACAGGTTACTCACAGGGGTTGCTATTTGAGTGGGAGTATAGCAATGGTAGAAGAAGGTAAGCTAAGAATGAAGAAAGTTAGGCATAGGATTAACACCACAAGGAGTGTGGTGGGTAGTCTTCAAGTGGGAGCTTGAAGAGGAATACAAGCCAGGATGCAAATTAGATAGAGTATTGTTATGGGTACAGGTGTAGCTATTTATCTCCAAGTGGGAGATTGTTAGGGTGTGGAGCTAAAAGCTTCACCTTGATGTAAATAGAAGGAGGATGCTGAGTATGCAGTCACCAGCATCGGCAAGCCACAACTGATGTCAGTCAGGGATTAGTGTATAGCAACTGGCATTAGTAGGATATCAGCCAGCGTCGGTCACCTCCAGTCAGATAGGGACCGATGTCGGTTGCCTGTGGCAGTCAGAACTACTGTTGACAAATAGTCAATTAAGTGAACAGAGAGTTTGCATGATAAAGACTAGTTCGAGTCTTTGAGCCACTTGTATAAATTAGTGTATGCATGAGATCTATATAATAGACTCATGGGCTGTATTGTTAAGTGGAGAACTTAGAGAACTAAGTAGAACTTGGAGAGTTCTTCCCCTAGAAGAGCATGTTCTTCCAGGTATGTAAGATTAGGGTTGGTCAGCAAGTTGTTGTAGGATCATGGTGGAGATCTACATGTGATAAGTAAGATCAGGTTGGTCTGCAGGGGTGTGTATGTGTGAGGGTCAAAAGGAGATCGGTGGGGGAGAAGGATCCAAGGTGACAATAATACATCAAGGAGTAGGATCATGGTGAGATCTACTTGGAGTACTGGTTCATACTCGATTGTACTAGACATAAAATGAGGTGAACAACAGCTTGTGTTAGCTATGTGTTGTGACCTATTGAGAGAATATTACTCAGGTGGGAAGATTACTGGGAGCCCTTGAGGAGGAAGCCTCACAGAGGTGGAAGAAGACTGTGATCTCTTTATTGTAATTTCCTTTGTAATGAGTTGAATACAATTGTGTGTTGCCTCTCATATTCTGTGTGTTTTCTCATTGATAGTTATTTGTTCTTATGGTTATTTCCACATGTTTAAGTGGCTTATACAATGGTAATCATGTGTGCTCTTAATTCTGACAAGTTGTGTCAGAGCTTTGGGGAACTTAGGTCCTATCAGAGTGTCTAGGCTGAAAGTGGATAATTGAATATTTGGTGTATCACTTCATTTAGTGTAGATTTCCATTCATGTATTTCTCTCCCTTTTCATACCAATAGCATAGGTTTATTAAAAGGGAATGTATTGTTATATCTAAGGATATAGCCTCATTAAGACCCCTAGAAGTCTAACCCAAGCTATAGGATACCCATAGCCTAGGGCCAATCCCATGTTGGACTAGATTTGGAAGTAGGACTTGAACACTTCTGCTTTCAGCTAGGGTGAAATCTATGTCCTTAACTGGTTATAGCATTAACATAACTTTGATCAAACATAAGTTACAATTCCATTACACCAATAATCAAACTGAGTATGAAGCTTTGATTCTAGGCTTACAATCTGAACTAAAACACAATACCAAACAACTATGGATATTTGGTGATTTAGAGTTAATTATCAACTAGATCAGGAAAAATATCAATGTAAACTTTCCTATTTGAAAAAGTATAAACATAGTGTTTGGGATCTAATTGAGTCCTTCAAGGTTTTCAACAACATAGCTATTCCAAGGGAAGAAAATCATAAAGTAGATTCACTAGCAGCTTCAGCTACAAAATTAGCACCACTCCAAAAATCTAAAATGTAGAAATCGTTGGTGGATTTAGTACTTTTCCCTTTTGTCTTAGATAACATGGATAACTTCTAGGTGTTTGATGATGATCAATAGATCATATAGTTTATGAATAATTATGGATCCTTTGAATCTAAAATAATAGATGAAAATATTTTGAGCCTATGAACATATAATACCTAATAGAAGATGGCATCTTACAACTGAAGGAAAAGCATACACCTATGGGAATGGTATCATTAGAATGAGCCTTTGACATGGATACACAAGTTGGAAAACTAAAACAATCCAAGACAAGTGAATATAATTTTATCAAAGAGAACTTTGGAACCAATAAACATCCTTAATATATCAATATTATCTTGAACTACACTAAAAGTCAAAAAAGGAAATTTAAAGACTTGTTGATAGAATGCAAAGATGTGATAGCTTGGATAGATGAAGATCTTAAAATATTTGATCCTAGAGTCATCTCACATGTTATCCCTTTGAATCTAGAGCACAAGCCTTTTATGAAGTGACATAGACTAGTGAATCCAATTCTAAATCCCCTCATTTAGATAGAAGTTTAGAAGTTATTATATGCCAAGCTTATTTTCCCAATTAGGCAATCCACTCGGGTTGCCAACATAATATCATTCAAAAAAATAATGGTGAAATTAGACCATGTGTTGATTTTAAGAACCTGAATAGAGCATCAGAAAAGGATAACTATCTTTTACCATCATTAGATGAAGAAATTCAAATGGTCAGTGGGTCAAAAATGATGTCCTTTCTAGATGGAATTTTAGGCTATAATCAATTATTGGTAGAATTAGAGGACAAAATGATGACCACTTTTACCACCAAATGAGGAAATTTTTCATATAAAATGATGTATTTTTATATGACCAATGTAGGATCAAATTTATAGTGTGCCATAAGCTTAGTATTTCAATAAATCATTGGTAAATTTATCATCATATACATGGATGATCTTACTGTGTTTTTATAAAAAATATATTTGATCATGTGACCTACTACATAAAGTGTTTGATAGGTACAAGAGATATGTAGTGTCACTAAATCCAAAGGAGAGCATCTTTGGAGTTAAAAATGAAAAACTATTAGGTTATTTCATTAGCAAATATGGGATTTCCATTGATTCAAAATGAATCTAAGCCATTTTGCAGATAAATCCCCCTAAAATTAGAAAAGAATTGAAGTCTTTCTTTGGCAAGATAAACTTTGTGAAAAAAGTTATTTCTATATTTATAGGGATTATCAAGTCATTAAACCCATGTTGAAACATGATGTTAAAATAGAATCGATAGTTGAATCCAAGAAAACATTTTAGTATATTAAAAATATCATTTTTCAAGCTCTAATTCTAATTAGTCTTGATTCTACTAAATATGTCGTTATGTATTCATTTTCTTTAGAACACACTATAGTGACAGTACTCACACAAAAGGTAGATGTTAGTGAACACCCAATTTACTTCATGCTTAATAATATGAAAGATATAGAATTGAAATATTTGATTATAGATAAGTAGATATATGCCTTGATCAAAGTAATGAATAAATTTAAGCACTATATTCTTCCAAACAATATATACACCATAGTTCTAGACCTAACTATCAAGCTCACACTCAACCATAATGAATTGGGAGAGATAAAGGGTAAATGGATGGCTAAGCTACAATATTTTGATCTTAAAATTAGGGCCACTAAGATGGCATGATAGTGAAAAATCATCTACCTCATGTCTAGAAAGGATCCACACTCACATCAACTAGATCAATGAAACACAGGTAGCTAGTGAAAATTGGTATGCCCACATCATCCACTACCTACTCATAGGTACATGTCCCCTTGAGTTGAATAGGGAGGAAAGGTGAGACCTCAAGCTCAATTAATCCCATTACATGATCAAAAAATGAGTTTTATATAGAATAAATTATTAGGGCATCTACTTGAGATGTGTCTCAAGAGAAGAAGCTATAAACATCTTAGATCATTTACACTAGAAGATAGGCAGTGGACATACTTTTGGAAATGGTACAACTCAAAATATCTAGAGGATGGGATACTAATGGTATATTATTTTCAAGTATGCTCATAATCATTTCATAAATTACCATGAATGCCAAGTATTTAGAAAAAGGGAAGTACACATAGTTATGCCAATACATCCTATGATCGAAGGATACCCTTTTGCTCAATGGGGTCTTGAATTTGTTGGAGTAATCAATCTGAATTCTTCAGTAAAACATAATTTTATCTTAACTATTATTGATTATTGCACTAGGTAGGTAGAGACCATGGCCAAAAATAATTATAGAGCCCAAGATATGAGTAAATTTTTGGAAGATAATATACTGACTAAGTTTAGAAGTCTAATTTACTTAGTATGTGATAACCATCCAACCCTTGAATCTACATAATTTACTAAGTGGGCCTACAAAAATCAAATTACCATTAAGTTTTCCTTAAATTATTACCCATAATGGAATAGAGTTATTAAGTCCAATAACAAGAATTTGATGGATACCATCAAGAATTCAACACAATAAAAACCAAGTGAGTGGCACCTGCTATAAAATTATGCACTATTGGTAGATATAACAAGACACAAGCAATCCCTTAAGGCTTTACATTTCTTACTAGTGTATAGACAACAACTAGTTTTTCCTATTATTTTCAAATTACCAATGTATTAGTTCATGTAAAAATACATGGGAGAAGATGAAATAATCCAATATAAGATCATAGACATAGTCCAGATGGAGGATGCATGAACAAAATTATTGCATAGCTTTAACAAACACCAAGACATTGTCAAGAGGTAGTTTGACAAAAGATCCAAAGTCAAGGATTTTAATATTTTAGACTTAGTGCTTTTATAGGATAAAACTTATGAAAATAAAGGACAACATGACAAGTTCACTCATTTATGGATTAGGCCATATAAAATCTCTGAAATCGTAGATAACAATGCTTTGTATTTGGAGGACCTATAAGTTAATGATCTTGCTTTTCTAATGAATGGATAATTTTTAAAACATTATTTCATGGCTGCTCCAGATGGAGATGCTTATGAATAACTATGGATTTGAACATAGAAGTAGGAGTAGAATATAATTTTTGCTTTATATAATATATTTAATGTTTTTTGCCATTTACTTTCATATATTAGATTCATAAGTTTTCCTAAGATTAGTTTCTTGTTTTTAACATTTGCTTGCATAGTCATTTGTTATGATTTCTGGATTAGTTTTATTAAAAGTTGCAGAATAATTAGATCTGTTTTATGTTGTATCCATTTAAATTCTCCTAAGACGATGACCAAAGGGTATATGAAAATAGGTGTTCATTAAGGTTTGCTCTAGATGGATTTGAATCTCTTGAATTATGGTATGCGTTGCGACTAAAATTAAGTTTTTATCTAAATTGAATAAGTTCACTAGGTCTTTGAAAGTTGATTTGATATGCTCATTCAAATTTTAGAAATAATTTTTATTTTCAAATATCAACTACACTTTCACATGCTAAAAATTGTATGAGAGCCAATAAGCATTGAAATGGATGTATTCTAATAGGATATTCATAAAAATAAGTTGTCTTATACATAGACCCAAACAATGGTGGTTCCCAATGCTTCTTAAATATATGTTTCAAAAAAAACAATCAATTGATCAAACCATAAAAATTGATGGAAGAAGGGTGATTCAAGTAAACTCTATCAGGGCTATGGATGCCTAGTTGGAAATAGAGAAATGCTTAGAGTGGAATCTGATGTATCTATGTTGGGGATATGAACATCTTGTTAGCAATAGAGTAATGCCTAGTATTCCCTTCCTGTTGTTTATAAAATTAAAGAAATCAAAATGAAACCTACAATGTCTACCCATATATTTATTAAAACTCTCATAAAAGAGGTAAATGAATCCTGCATGATCACACACAAATACTAGAAATGAAAAGAGTTAGTATGTTGCATGAGGAAGTTGGAGTCTCTTTTAGTTATCTAGTCTATTTATTTATTATAAGATCTAAAAACATTATTGTGATGTATTAACTGAGATTCTAAGTTCTCAAATACTCTAGAGTATTTACCCACTAAGTTGTCATTTATTTTACCTAAACAAATGTCATTTTGAATTTTTTTAAATAGGGACTCACTTGCCTTAGAAAATTTCTTCAAGATAGAGTCTAAATACATGGTCCATTGGGAAGATAACATGAGAGTCTAAATATTGACATATTTTCAAAATTCTAAGGCTAGCTTATTATTTTGAGTATTATTTGCTTTACTAAAATTTAAAATTGGAACATTTTTAGATTCTTTATGAAATCATTTAAATTTTAAAATGAGTTTTTTGTGTGGCTAATGAGAATAACCACGTTATGCTTTAATACATGTTTGCTTGGATTTGGTCCTATGCATGGTAATTTGTGATCAAGTTTTTTTCCATTTCATCTTTGGGATGTCTTTGAACTCATTCGATCTTGTCAAGTGTCATGATCTCACTCTTCAATGACCTTCAATTATCAACCAAGTCTTTATTCTTATGAATCATTGAGATTATGATAAGTATCACCATCTCATTCTTCTAAAACTATTCAGTACTTATGAAAAATTTAAAATATTTTAGGCCTTTGATTCATTAAGATTGTGCCAAGTGTCATCATCTTAGGAACCCATAACCCAAATAGAAATCACACATCATGAATTCATCTAATCAAGTGAGTCAATGATATCTTTACAAGTTTCACCATCCTAGCCAAATGATATTTGCATATTTCATCAGGTTCAATGATATTCCATGTCATTAAGATTACTTCATGTGTCATGATCTCACTAACCCATGTCTGATGTCAACAAGATTATGTTATATGACCATCTAGGCAAGTAAATCAGTGAGATCCTTCCATGTGGAATCATCCCAAGAACCCAAAGTTTGACATAGCAAGGCACATAATCAAGGTTTAAATATCCTCTGGGTCTTTGAGATTTATCCATTTGTCACAATATTTCTAATCCATGCTCTGAACAACATACAATAAAGAGTTTTACACTCTAGGCATGCATGTCACTAAGATTTTTCCAAGTGTCATCATCTAAGGACCATGTGGCCAAAGAAATAAAGTATAAAGGGATAAAACTTGATACTTAGTAGACAAATGACATGTATCCATGTATCCTCGACCAAGTAAAGTAATTTTAAGACATGAAAGTAAGTTTATGAAAGTGAAAGAAGAATACACCTATCATACTAAGATGACAAGGCACCCAAAAGCAATGAAAAGATGTCATGTGGTGATTCAATCTACTAAAACTGATAGTGCAAAATCAAAATTCAAATGAGAACAGAGTAGATAGGGAATGGAGAAAATCCATTATTTTTATTTAATTCACATGAATTAACAACTAAATTCATTCAATTTTTAGAGCTAATATATATATTTAGTTTGTAAAACTTGATTTGATTTCATTGACCTCTTGTTATTTTGTGCAAATTGTGTATTTAATCTCCTAGTGATTAAGATACTTTAAGTTTTTTTTAGAGAATACAAAGTATTTGCATAATTTCAAATGGATTCATCATGTTTCAATCTTCCTTCTACTTTTTTTATTACAAGCATGATAAAATACATGGATACAATATTTAATTTAGCAGTATTATAACATAAATTCAAAAATTATTCAATCATATGGGAAGAATTTGATTCTACTGAGCCATACAAATTAGGGGATAAACCATTCATATGCATGCAATAATAAAAAAGTGACATTTTGGCTGTCAAAGTAATAGGCTTACATAATACTATAGAAAAACCTTAGGTAATGCCCTGCATTGACTTACTTTATGATTTATTTGTAAATGGGAAAATTTATAGGAAGATATTACACTTCAAGATTAACAATAACCATGTGGAATACATTGATGGCAATTCCTTCAAAAAATATTATAGGTTCCATGTTCTAGAAATAACCTATGATCAAGCTATGAAAAATTCATGGTTGTTTGCCAATACGATTCCTAGTAAATTATAAGAATGGGTTGATAACCCAAGAAATTTTGTGATTAAAGGTCAATTTCCTCTCTCCCCATAATCACTTTTAGGCCAAGAATAAAAATTACCATGGCCATGTTAAACTAATTATATGGGTTTCATAGTATTTGTTACATCCATGAGATATAGGTCCTATCATTGGATATTATTTTGAGTTCAAACAAAATCATTTCTATTGGATAAATCATCATTTTTAATGGGATGCATCAAATTAGTAACCCAACCAACCTTTATGATGGTAATTTTTACATGATGTCATACTTGATGGATGTTATAACTATTATAGTGTACCCTTCCTATGAATAACCTTGGGTGCTATCCACAGAATGTCCTAAAAATAGAGTATGTGATGAGTTTAACATTATTCAAATGTAGATTTAGGCAGATTCGAAGTATCACAAAGACATTTTACCCTATGGTATATAGAGATATCTGTGGATAGAAATTCCCAAGTTATTGGACCATGTCAAGATAAGCATTAGGAAGATGAGTTACTATTGTCACTACCATGAGTGCACCATAATTAAAAGTGAGGGAACTAAAACATAACCTTTATATTTGCCACACAATGTTCTAGATAAGGTGGATAAACAAGAGATTACTACATAATTGGCTAAAAATGTAGATGACCAACTTAACGGTGCTAGACAAGGATCTTAGTATCTAATCACTCTTAGTATAGGCCACATGCAATACATAAGATAGGAACATCTCAACTCTGTGGGTAAAACCAAAATGTATTATGGTTTTGAGGAAGGCACCATTTAGATATTAGGATCCTAGGAGGAATATTAGGGAACACTTGAATAAATATGAAAGGAAATTAAAAATACCATATAAATGTTGAGGATGATAATGATGTTGCCGTCAGGGATAATTTTAAGAATGGACCCATAAAACTTACAAGAAATCATTATAAATTATAGAGTTTAGGTATAATTTCATTGGATATTCTTTGGAAAAATCTCCACGTAGGTATAAATTGACTGGAAATTTCTATTAGCTCTTTCAAAAAACTTATAAATATCTAAAGTATTAAACATCATATTTAAATCAAGAAATAATGGAAAAAAATCCATAGTTAAACCCCTTTCCTTGAACACATTCATGGGGCAAATGTGCTTGAGGTGAAATAATGATTATGATCAATGGATACCCTAAGTTTTTTAGAATATTTATTTTTCTTTGCCTTATGAAATTGTGGGCAATCCAGCCAATTTAAACTTTCCCAAATGAATAAATCCAAAAAGGAGGAAATGAGAGACAACATAAATAAGATCTTCTACAAACTGATCCCAAACCTAAACCCTAAGCAAGTGTGTGTGACTCTGGAAAAAATTCATCACCAAATCAATGACCAGACACACATTCACAAGATTTTTGAGGTCTTACTAATCTTGTTATTAAATAAACAATCCCAAATAAACACAAAGATCTTACTGATCTCATTACTAAAAAACAATCTTGTGTGATAACCAAATTATGTTTAATATTAAGGGTTTTGATATAAGATAAAAAAGGGTTTTCACATTGTGAGCAAAGATATGATGAAAAATAACATGACAACAATTCAAATCCCTTAAAATATAGGCAAAATTCATTAAAAGTGTGGAATCATTTGTAGATATGTAGGGATTTTATTTCATACTTGGATTGTACTTCTTTGTTGCCTATTTAGACTCCTTATTGGCATTCTCTTGTAATTGTCACTCACTTCATGATTCCCACAACATGTAGGGCTTGTATTTATTACTTGGATTTTATTTCATTATTGGCTACTTAGACTCCTCCTTGGCCTCTTCTTGTAATTATCTCTCATTTCATGATTCCCATAACATGTAGGGCTTGTATTTCTTGCTTGGATTTTACTTCATTGTTAGTTTCTTAGACTCCTCCTTGGCCTCCTCTTGCAACTATCATTTGCTTTAAAAGAATAAAACTTTAACAAAAATGAAATTATATGAATTTAGGTTTTTGGGTTATGTGGTTCTAAGGTTTTAATAAATTTGAAGCACTTATGTAGATTTATTTTATATTAAGTAATTTGTGTTAATTAAAAAACTAATAGAGAAAGATGTTAGAGGACGAGAAGTCTAAAGTTGAGATCTTAAATTTGCCCCTTTTAAGTAATAAATTTGATGGACATATGACTTAGTCTAAATTGAGTACAGACCTCTATAAGTATCTCAAAATATCAACCAAATAATATAATAAACTGAGTATAGAAAAAATTGTGACAAAAAATCAGATTATAGAATATAAACCAACTATGGGGCCATATGGTAACACAACTGTGAAAAGTGAGGATGACATAACTTAAAAAAACATTCAAAACATTTTTTTATAGTTTTGAAATTATAAACTATATAATAAGGTCTTCCAAAGTGTCTTAAACCATATCCATAATCAATAATGGCCTCTCAAATATTTATTTATTTTAATTAACAAACCATGTCAATTAAAATATAATTATCAACTTAAACATTTAAAAACAAAATATAGTATGAAAACCTCTTTGTAGTTTCTATGGCTAGTCATGTTTTCAAATTTTGAGCCTCACAGTTGATTCATCTATATCTTCTTTATTAGGGTCGTATACAACAACTGTGAAAGCTACCATAGTAAGTCAACAAGTCTTCCAACTAGTGGATCATGTTTCAACCCTACCAAAATAATTAAATAAGTGTATGTAATATGATCAAGATTCAAGATGAGCCTGATGGAGAGGTTGAGATCAAAAAAAAAAAAAAATGTTATCCTTCATATCCCGATAATATGGTTCTCCAAGACTCTTTTTATGTAGTACATATGGTAAGATCATGTATAATACTTAGTATAAATTAAGTACAAACCTCTATAAGTCTCTTAAAAGACCAACCAAATAACATAATAAACTAAGTATAGAAAAAATTGTGACAAAAAATTTGAGTATAGATTATAAACCAACTATGGGGCCATATGGCAAGAAAACTATGAAAAGTGAGGATGACATAACTAAAAAATATATTCCAAACATTTTTATAGTTTAAAAATTATAAACTGTATATTAAAGTATTCCAAAATTCCTTAACCGTATCCATATTGGCCTTTCAAATATATTTTTTATTTCAACTAAAAAAACATGCCAAATAAAATATAATCATTACCTTAAGTTTATTGTGTCATAAGCGGTCTTTAACACATTTATAAAACCAAGTAAAACAAACATGTTCTTCCTTCTATATGGTTTTAATGATTAAAAAACTTGATAATAAATAACTACAACTCTATATTCATTTTTAATGTACATAGTTATTCCATTTGCACATGTGATAGAAGGTTGATATGTTCTCAAAATCTGTGAAATGGGCATTTTTGAATTACTTAGAAATAGGGTTGAAATGATCGTGAGGCTCTGTTGTGTTTATTCAATTTGTTCTTTGTGTATTGTTTAAAAAAAGTATATTGCAAGTCATTATTTCTAAGAGGAAATTAATTTCTTGTTTATTTAAAATAAGTATGTGGTAAAGACCAACCGGATAATCTAATAAGTCGAGCATAGCAGAAATTATGACAGAAAATTAGAGTATAGAATATAAATGGATTTCAAGATGAGTCTAAGGGAGAGGTTGAAATCAATAATGTTTTTTTTGTTATCCTTTATGTCCCAAAAATATGGTTCTCTAGGACTCTTTTTGTGTAGCACATATTGTAAGATCATGTGTAGTCCTTAGTATAAATTGAGTACAGACCATAACTCATACTTTTGACATAGTTGGTCAATCTAAGAGACTTAAAGAAGTGCCTATTACAAGGGATCAATTATTTGAGGTTGTATCCTCTGTAAATTCCATCTTGAATTAAATTGTAAAAAATCATTCTTCAAAGATTATAATCCTTGGTTGTGATGTACCCTCAATATTAAAACATGTTAGTTCATCATATTTTTAGAATGAAATCAAAACCATAGCCCAATACTTATATAAGAGTGTAGAGTTGAATGGTGAAAAAATTAAAGGTATTTTAGATTTGTGAAAGCTAAGGGAATAGTCTATTCAATTTTACACAACAATGTTGGAACAAGTTAAAGTTTTGTAGTCTAGACCATGATTTCAAAGATGGATCGATCACTAGACTATGGACTACCTTAAGTTTGAGTGAAATACTAGGTGATGGTATCTCAAAATATTTTAATCTTGCTAATTTATGCCAAACAATGATTTTAGGCTCAGGATAGGATGAGAGAATTTTTAGTGCATTATCATTTTAAAGTCAAAGTTAAGAAACAAGCTTGACAAGAATTTGGAGGCTTTCTTGAGATTTTATACAACTAGATATAATGTCCTCAATTTTCCATTTGATGGAGCTCTGACAATTTGGTAGTTTACATCTAAAAGAACAAGATTAACTAATAATTCATATAACACACTACACTCAAAGAGTAATGTAGTACTATATCCAATTCCAACAATTTTGAGGAAAAATAATTATCAAGAACAAAATGAAAAAAAATTAGCATTTTGAAATTTGAAATTTAGGCATCTAAAATCCAAGGTTTATCGAGGAAGGATAGCATATTTTTTTATCCCTATTAATTTTCCATGGATTCATGAATCTAGACTATATTTTGATAATTAATACGAGCTAACTCTGATTTTGATGTAAAAGTGTTAATACTTGATTATAAAAACATGTATTTTTATGTTTTGTTTAATTAAGAAAACATATCTATAATAATTGTAAACTCTATTATAGAGATGCATAAGTATATTATGGTGTTCCCTTGTTATTTTATACCAAACTTATTTTAGGTATCTATAGTGTAATGAACTATAACAATCTATATTGGACCAATAAATTCACTTCCACCAATATCTTGCATAACTGACTATAAATTTTGAGAAAACCATCATATATGTATTCAAACAACTTCCATTTTTTCCATGGGTAATATGTTGGGCCAACATTAAATTTTACCTTGGCCCTTCAATATGTCAATTCTAATTCACTAAAAAAATGGGGTAAAATCTCAACCTCAATCCTCATAGCTTTAATTCCACCTTCACTATATTCAATGTTAGAAATAAAATATACATTAGGTTTGAGAATTTGGGATGTGAATTCATTTATGTCATTAACCTTTGTTAATATTGCCTGGTTTTTTAAGCCTTAAAGACATAACAATTTCAACTTACAAGTTTATAATTATAGTTTTAGTTATTTATTATTAAGTTTTTTAGTCATTACAACCATATAAAAGGAAGATCATGTTTGTTTTACTTGGTTTTATAAATGTGTTAAGGACCACTTGTGACTTAGGACATAATAAGCTTAAAGTACAATAGTATGTGGTAAAGACCAACCAAATAATATAATAAACTAAGTATAGCAAAAAATGTGACACAAAATCAGAATATAGAGTGTAAATAATAAACTATGGGGCCATAGTGTAGTACTTAGTATAAAATTTAAGAGTTTTTATAAGTTCTGGGAATAATCTACAAGTCAAGTAATGAATGATGCACTAATTAAATATCAGTTATCAAATATATGTATATATGAATCAAATTTGAAATAGTATAATCTAACCTATCTAATAGAGTAAAGCTTATAGAAGAGACAATCTTTTAAAGAAAATATTTCTGATTCTATCAAAGTGTTTTATCAATCTCTTGATTTCTCTTTTATATCTCTATCGCTGAAAAGAGGGAAAAATAAATGAAATGAAAGTAACCAAAAGAATAAATATATAAATGAAAATGAAAAGAAAACAATGAAAAGGAAAATATAATCACTATTCTAACTAAGAGCAACTAAAACAGTAAACTAACATACTCATAATTTAATGTCAAATATCATGAATTAATGATCAATCTTATATTAGTCTTTTGAGAGACTTGTAGAGGTTTGTAATCAATTTATAATAAGTACTACACATGATCTTATCATATGTACTGCACAAAAATTGTAAAGAAAAATATTTTTGGGACATGAAAGATAACAAAAAAAAACATTATTCATTTCAATCTCTCCCTCAGGCTCATCTTGAACCTTGATCATGTTACATACATTTATTTACTAATTTTGGCAATGATGAAACATGATCCACTATGCAAAAACAAATTTAAAAAAAATATTAAAATAAAATTAATTAATAAAACATTAAAATCCATGTGCATTTCCATAATCGTTCAGTAAACCATTCAAACATACATTTCTATAGGAAATAAATAGTACCATGTATATATAAAAATCACCAAAAATAATATCAGCATACTTAAAAATATCATGACAGTATCTCATAACTAACAAGTATCAACAAAAAATTTCAACACAAGAATTTAACAAGAGTCTACATTAGAAACTAAATCTATCAAAGGGGCACCCTTATCAGTCAAGTACTTAGTATTATCCATGGAAGCATTGGGATGTTCAATCAAGTAGGACAAGGACCCTTCAGAATCATCTACCTCCAACTTAACCTTTTTAACATTCTAACCTCCATAAATTGTGTTGCAGAGTTGCTAACACGTTTCCTTCTAAAAGGAGTAGTTTTTTTTAAGCTCAAGTGATGGAATATTAGTGTTAAGTGAAATAATTTCATTGAGGTGAAATTTTTACTTCAAAAATATTTTTAGGTGGCTTAGGTAATGGAACATTATGTATGTGTTGAGAGGGCTCATTTGAAGTGACTCATTCATGAAGATGATTCCTCAAATGCGCTCCCCTCTATACTCCATTTACATAGAAATTCAAATAGTTATCAAGAAAAGAGTTGAGAACATTCCAAAAGGTAAGGTCAGTAACATCAAAATACAAAGAAACATGGCTTCCTTGGTTAAATGGTCTAGGAAATGTGTTAGCAGCCCTATGACCATGAAAGAATCAGCCACCTCAAGAGCTACCCAATGAAAGAGTACCCTCACTATGTTGATCATTGTCATGACTCCAACCATATCTAGCTAAATTAATTGAACCTAGATTCTATCCTGACATATAATAAAGTATACTAAAACAAACATTATATATAATTGACCTCAAATACTTCTTGATTTTCATGATCTTAAAAATATAATGCATCAAATTTTTTAATTTTAAACAAAATGCAAATAATACTTATATAATGTAACCATCATTGTGCATATAAGTTAATCATTACATCCTCTTTACAACCATGCTAAAATAATAATTGTTAGCCTAAAAAATAATGTATTATTCTTTCACAATCCTCATGCCACTTTCAAGAAAATGGTAAATAGGTCATAATCAAATACATGAAACTCAAATCTATAAAAATTCCTATCCCTATGAGTTTCATATATATTTTTATAAAAATACATGCAACTGTATCTTCAAAAAGCTAAAACCAATATTTCCAATTTTTTCCATGACAAATAATCAAATACTCATTTTGAACAAAAGTTCTTGAAACATTTCAGAAAAATGAAGACAAACCACTATGTCAAAATTGATCATTTATATACTCTACATTATCTTCAACAAGCTTTCTCAAATCTCTAATGTTTAATTTTCATGTGTGTGTGTGTGTGTGTGTGTGTGTGTGTGTGTGTGTGTGTGTGTGTGTGTGTGTGTGTGAAGCTTAAGTTAATAATTATATTTTGGCTGGCATGGTTTGTTAATTGAAATAAAAAAATATTTGAAAGGTAAATTATAGATATGGTTAAGACATTTTGGCATACCTTATTATATTTTTTATAATTTTTAAACTATGAAAATGTTTTGAATATTTTTTGGTACCATTTATAAAAATGAGTTAAAAAAACATGATCATCCTTATTTATAGTTTTAATAACAAAAAAACTTAATAATAAATAATTTTAAAACCTAATCTATATTTTATTTCTAGCATTGAATGTGGTGTAGGTGGAATGAAAGCTATGGGGATCGAGGTTGAGATCTTGTCCCATTTTTATTTCACAATCCTCATACCATTTTCACTAAATTGGTAAATAGGTCATAATCAAATTCATGAAACTCAAATCCATATAAATTCCTGGCTCTATGAGTTTTTTTTATATATATTTCTAAAAACACATGCAATTATATCTTCAAAAATTTGAAACCAATATTTCCAATTTTGACTATGCCAAATAATCAAATCCTCATTTTGAACAAAATTTCCTAAAATGTTTAATAAAAATGAATACAAACCACTATGTCAAAATTGATCATTTAAATACTCTACATACTATGCATATATGTATGTATACATTTATATGTGTGTGTGTATGATAATTGAACATTATGGTTTTGATAAAGCTTGTTGAAGATAATGTTTTGTGTGTGTGTGTGTGTGTGTGTGTGTGTAAATGATAAGTACCACCTAATAATAAAAATCCAAAAATAAAATCATGAGGCTCTATTGCATTTATACCCATTTCATTGATTTTGAGAACATATCAACCTTCTATAACATGTGCAAATGGAATAATTATTTGCAGTCAAAATGAGTGAAAGAAATAAAATCCTTTTTTTTCAAGGAAATCATTTGTAGATATACATGAAATTTACAAGAAAACCAACATGCATAGTGTTTTGAGAAAATATATTTAAAAATATGCTTTTCATGGAACCTATTATTATATTAATTCATTTCAAGATAGATGATTGTGTATGCAAATAACTTCTCTTAGAACAAAAGAAACACAAATCTAGACCTTTAAATCACAAGGAAACCAACTTAGAAATTATCTACACCTTTATTTCCAACCTCACCCCAATTTATCGACTACCAAAGGTTCACTTTTGCCAATAGCTTGCATAAATGACTAGAAAAATTGAGAAACCATCACATATGTATTTGAGAAATTTACATTAATCCCATGGGTGACATGTTGGACCAATATTAAATGTTGCCTTAGAGCCCCTTAATATGCTGACACTAATTCACTAAAAATGGGGCAATATCTTAACCTCGATCCCCATAACTTTAATTCTACCTACACTACATTCAATACTAGACATAAAATATACATTAGGTTTGATAATTATTTATTATTAAATTTTTTAGTTATTAAAACCATATAAAAGGAAGAGCATGTTTGTTTTACTCAATTTTATAAATGGTTCCAAAAAATATTCAAAACATTTTCACAGTTTAAAAATTATAAACTATAGAATAAATGCTACCAAAATGTTTTAACCATATCCATATTGGACTTTCAAATATTTTTTTATTTCAATTAACACACACACGCACATTTATACTTGGTGAAACATAACCATACATGCATAGTAACTATGGTGAATCTATGTCCCATAATAGGATCGAGTACAATTTATAAGGCAATTTGAAACCACTATATATGAATTTGTATAAAATTCAAGCTATTTGACTTATGCATATTTTCATAAAAATAGCCATTTTTTAAATTGAAAAAACCTAATTATAGACTTTTGGCTATAAATATCCTCTAAAATTTTCCATGTTTTTATTATAATGTACATGTCTAATATCACTAAGGTAGATTAAGAAGAATAGATAGTGAGTAATGGACTTCAACACTAGCTCATAGGCCACCTCTCCAACTAGAGGCAAAAATGGGAAAATATATAGCTTAAAAATTAGGTGAATCTAGGGAAGAAAACACATAAGAGGAATCAAATATCCATAGTGGTCTTCTCACACCTCCTAGTGCTACTACTTCTTAGCCATTAGGTGATATATAAAAACATACAAGTCTTAGTAGATTAGTAGGGCCATTTTTTGTTATACCCTTGCCTTAATTAACCATATTACAATAGTTAAATAACCCTTCTTTTTTATCACAAATTCTTATTGATGTTGTTTCTTCATCACCATTTCATACTGTAGTTTCACTAATGGTCACAACGATCCCCACTTCACCTCCACATTACACTCTTACAACTGCTTCCTTTTCCATTCCATCCACTTCAGGACTAACACTTACTCCTATTAGGTAACCACTAAAGACCTACCAAAGGAATCCTAAGACCCTTAATGTGTCCCCATAGGTTGTGTAATAAGAAGAAAGGCCTAATTAAAGCTTAATTATTAGAGGAAGCCTTCTTTATGAAGAGTCTAAAGAGGAACCTAAGGAAATAGAAGAGGAGAAACAAGGAGGAGATGAAATAGAAGAAGAATTAGAGCCAATTAAAGTTCATGATATCAATGAATAGGAAGAGTGGTTATTTGAAGAAGACATAGAACCTAAAGAAACAAAACCTTTTGAAGAATCAAATGAAGGTGAAACCAAATTAGGAGGGACACAGACATGGGAAAAATATAAACAAGTTGAGTAAGAAAAGTTTAACTTGGTTGTAACTGAGTTTTTATCATAATAATAATAGGGTATAAAGATGAGGCAGAGTCCAAACAAATAGTTCCAAATCAGGAACCAACATCAGCCACACCTTAAATCTCTCTAGCTTAAGGTGCAGATTAACATATGTGAAATATATTAGGACCTACATAATTATTTTTTCAAAGATTAATTATGGAGTTAAGTCCCAAGGGAACTCTGGTTACTGTTAAGGTTTCTATGGAGAATGATATAGGTCCTACAAGGGGAATTAATATTGAGGTTGTAATGGCATTAACTACAATAACAATTTTCATTCCCCATAAGAATCTTGAATTTATATTTTTATGGAAACTAACTCTTCCCCATATTTGGTGGGGAATATGGAAGGAAAGAAATAATCGAATTTTTAGAAGTAAAGAACTACCCGGATGGGTGGTGGGGTAGAACATCATTAGAGCTATTAAGGAGAATTTTTCATCGCAAAGGAATCCAAACCCAACCTTTCAAGTGGATAATCCCTTAAGAATGGAAAATTCTAATGGTAAACCTAAAAATCCTAGATTAGGTGTTATTTGGAATGTCCCCCCTCAAGGGTGGATTAAAGGAAACTTTGATGGAGCTGCTAAAGGGAATCTGGGGAATGCAGGATGCGGAGGAGTCTTGAGAAACCATACAGGAAATGTAATTGATGTTATTGTAATCCCATTGGAAAGTCGAATTGTCATATTGTTGAAGCTTCTGCTGCCCTTCAAACCATCAAACTAGCTATGGATTCGGGACATTCTAAATTATGGCTGGAAGGGGACTCATTGAATATCATAAATATTCTAAATAATAAAAATTCTGTGTCATGGACTATAGAGGCTATGGTGATGGAGATGAAAACTTTAATCAAAAAATTTGAAAAAGTAACAATTACCCACACCTACTGTGAAGCCAACAGAGTTGCAAATTGGTTAGCAAATTATGCAGTCTGAACAGGACACAAAGTGAGGTGGCAGGAAACATTAGAAAAGAATGTGGATCTTAGAGCGCTCATTCATCATGACGCAACTCATGCAAAGGAGGGAAAGATTAGCTTGTAATAGAAAACTCATGAGTTGGAGGAGTGGCTTCACGGGGAAAGGTTTACAATCATAAAAAAGGAAGGCCCTTGAGAATGAGAAGCGGATCCTGAACGTGCCTAAAAAAAGGTGAGCTTTGAACCAAATTGGTAGTAGGTGGGATCATTGTATATTTTACAGTGATTGGGTATCAAAGGAAATCTGCATGGCTCATGTAAGGAAAGGAGAACCAAGGAGGCAGGAACCCAAAAATTGCCAAGAGTGGAGAGCGAAACTAGATGTCTGGGGAATCCTGTAGAGAGGGAAGGTTGTGAACTATATGGAAAGGCTCCATGGTTCAAAACCTCATATTACAATGGCTTTTTTCAAAAACTGGATTGATGATAGGGTCACTCTGCATGGCATCACAGTGAATCTAACAAAGGAATTTATAGCAGAGGTTACGAGGCTGCCTACGAAAGGAATAAAATTCTCCAAGTAGACTAGCATTTCAAATGAGGCCTTTTGCAAATTCCCTAAGATGGACGTTGAAGAGCAGAAACTGGTAAAGAATGGGGATTTCTATGAACTGGAACAGATTAAGGGTATATGGAGGGATGTCTTATGTTGTATTCGGGAGTACTTCATCCTTGATGGAAGAAGCAAGAGAGTCCATAAATTCCACTTTGTATTCCTAAATCATTTCAGACACAAAGTAAGAATTTCCTTTCCCTTTTATCTATGTTTCTCTTTGGTCCAAAGTTTATTCGCTCACAGGAAGAAGGAAATGCATCTTATTTTACATGAAGGATTAATTCTAATAATTGAAGGCTATTGCAAGAATAAGGCCATGGTTAAGAACCCTTATCTAGGGAAAAAGAAGGATTCACGGAGTAACAAGAGTGAAATTGTTAAAGGGAAAGATAAAATCAAAATCAAGCCCCCTAGTGTCAAGAATTAGAATATTGACGAGGACACAGAATGGGAGAGAACAGATAAGTCTGGGGATGAAAGCTTGGAGGAAGAGGGAGGAACAAAAAGCAGGAATACAAGTTCCAATGAGGAAGAAGAAGTTCAAGAGAAGAATGAGAAAGAAGGAGTCAACATAGAGGAGGAGTCTGAAAATAGTGAAGATGACTCTGAAGAAAACCAACAAGTGTTTAAGGATGACAAAGTCTTGGATGACCCTGTTGAGGACCCTATTTCGATAAATGAGAGGGAAAACATAGTTCAGGCTGACAACCAAGAAATGGACCTGGAAGTTCAAGCTGAAATGAAGGAACAGAATCAAAGGGGAAGAGAGGATCACATTGAAGAAGGCGGGAACAGTCCTAATAAGAACACAGAAGAGTGGAGTGATAAAAGGCAGAACAATGGAAGGCACACACCTACGAGATGGGTTAATAGCAAAGCAAAGGCTATCCTCCAACTTGATTCATGGATGTTTAAGGAGATAATGGATCTGAAAAGTAAAATGGAAATTATGGAAAACAACCAGAAGGCAGTTTGGAACAAAATCAATAACATGGAAAAATAGATGAGAGACATCCCCATCAAGCTCAAAGACTATGAGAACAACCTAAGGGAACTCATCAAGGAGAGTAGAATGAAAATGGAGGAAGTTACATCTAACATATGTGTTGCAGCTGTTAATATTGGAAAAAGAGCTAATGAGGAGATCAAATCCTTGGAGGGGCCTAGCAAAAGGATGAGACAGAGCTCAAGAAAGAAAGCTATGCAAGAGGGAGACATGTCGGTGGCTACTGCCATTCAGGATACTACTATGAAAGGTAAGGAAGCAGTGAAAATGATTTTAGAACTGGAAGAATAGTTTGGTTCTTCTAGTTGGTTGTGTTATCTAGTCCTATTTCTTGGTTTTTTGTAATCTTTTGACTATGGTGAAGCCAGGTCTATGTAAAACCTGGGTTTTGGCTTGTGGTCTTTCAGGTGGTTTCAAGTCCATATAAAACCTATTTTTGTTACTTCTCTGTAGTAGTTTTTTGGTTTTGCCTGTGGTCGTAAATGCTTCATCTTTCTATCTTTGTATCAGGGTTTCGGGGTCCCTTCAAAACCTGTTTTTACCTTAATCTAAAACAATTGTCATTCCCACTTCCCTCCAAAATGTAAGTGCACAAGTTATTAAGTCTTTAGTGTCTCATACAATTGCCAAGACTATATTTGATTCAATAAAATCACATTCTTGAATTTTTATTCTCTAAGACCATTAAATAATCTCTAGGCATTCACAATGACAATATTGCAAACTAGAACCCAAGGCCAATAAGTGAAATTTTTTCCATTATCAACTAACCAAGTAATGATTCTACCAATATTTTTCTTATTTGGGTTGCCTACACATCTATTATAATGTATATTCAAAATTTACTCTAAATCCTAATGACTTATTCATCCATTAGTGGAACCAATCCATAGGCCACTAAACCTACTAAATAGGTGCATTTTGAAAACCTAGTGTCTTATCCTATTTTTGTTGCACATACTACACCCTATAGGCCATAAGCACAACTAGGTATTCCTATTTTTTAGGATATCTAGGTATATTCTTCCATAATTTCAATGCATAGGGAACTAGGTGGGACTAAATATGTTATTGACACACCCGTGCAGAAGGTCACTAGATGGATAAAGATAATTCCTTATTTTATAGAGTTGGATAAACATTACCATAATACCCAAATTACTTTAACCTCAATGTACCCACTGATAAATCCCCTCTTTCCATGTTTGTATCCATAGAACATGTTGAATAAAAAATTATAGAAAATATTTCTTCATGGATTCAAAAATTACAGGAATAGGAGGTAGGTAGACAACCTAATAATTACTAATAAACCAAAGGTGGGATTCCATTTTGATAGGTAAACCAATACATTGAGTAAATTCAAAAGGAAGATTGTAATGGAAAAGGGTGAGAATATTGAGTTAGAGCAGAGAGAAGACATATTATCTCTAACAAATAAGAGGAAGCTCAATCCTTCAGACCCAAAATCCCCAAAATTTTATGGATGCAATTAGAGGAGTAATAAGATATATGTTTAGGAGATATGACCGATATAGGTAGAGGACATAAGAAAGGAACATCATTCAAACTTTTGAGGAAATTATAGACAATGTACAAAGTGTAGCTAAGAAGTTGTATGACATTATTAATTTAATAAGGTTTTCAAAGGCTGAATCTAAACCCAAGTGGGAAGATGTATCCTAGTTATACAATAAAATGAAATATATAGAAGGAAAAATCAAAATTTCAGGCCAAGCTATAATAAATAAGGCTTATGCTCATTTGAATTTAGTAATGACACCAAAATTTGCATGGGTACATAGTCACATGACCACAAAGAAAAATAGCTTATTTGACTGGCATCAAGAGATGTGAGATTTAGTGCATCAATTTATTAGTCAAGAAGGAAAAGTAATATATATTTTGAAATACATGAGAGTCACTGGTATGATTACTCCTCTTTTCTAGTTAAATATTTAGCCCATTTTTGAAAGCCTACTTTAATCTGTAGTTGATAGCTTTCGAGTTGAAATTGAGGGAATAATATATAAAACTAATGAAGAGATTATGTAGTTAATAGATTTTTCTAGGAGTAAGGTCACAATAATATATACTCTATATGTGGAATTCTAAACTACAATGGTTATGCATAATAAGTTGATGAATAAGCTTCTAAAGTTATTCAAGAGATCTCTCCTAAATTTTGAGACTATCAATATTGATTTTTAGGCTAGTCATTCCTTATATTTTCAAATATAAGTGGAAAATAAATAAACTTATATATAATGAGTTTGATTAGTTCCTCCACAAGGTACAAATCCATATAATCCAAATTGCACATTAGTTTAAACTATGATTGGGCATGCCTATGTCCTACTTCCACTGTCATAATTACATCAATGACTATTTTGGTTAGTTATTTGGACATGACATCTCATGTAGCACTTCTAGTTATAGTGCCACCATTTACACCATTTAATACAATTACACTCCTAATTATCACAACTACTACTATAATTTTCTACTCTGATTACAACTATAATGGTGACAACTTAGGATTTTTATATGCAAGCTTCATCTACGAGCGATGCCACATCTACACCATAGGTATCCTTTGATACAAGTCATATGTCCAAGTTTTAACTTGAATATACTTTTTTTTTGTTTTATTTTTTAATCTAAGAGTTCTTTTTATGAAGGATTAGTATTTATGTTTATATTTTATACATGCATAATGTGCATGATTTTTGACACTCAGTTCTTAAATTAAGAAATGTAAATTTAGATTTTGCTTAAGAGATGAACATCCCCATACCAAGCTATATATACTTATATCCTCCTACTTTGAAAGGGAGGAAACTTTGGATATTAAATTAACTAATAAATTATATGGATTCTTCTACAAGTTTGTCTTGATGTGCATTATTTACTCTTCTCCAAACCTTTGGATCATTGGAGAAGTTTTTTTTGATATAATTATTAATTTTATGTAGAATCTAATTTGAATATTTTAATGTTTAATAATCATAATATTCATTTGAATATGTGCAATTTCAATCATACATCGACAACAACCTTTGATTATGTACACTAAAATTTACTATATTTTATTTCCTTGGACTCCTAACTATGTTTTTTTGTTTTGTGTGATGATAGTATCTTGTAATAAGAATTAGTTCCCTATCACTTATCCAACCCATAGTGAAAAATCCATTTTGGAAGGGTTTCATATGTCTTTGTTTCAAAAACCTTCTTTTCTACCCTATTTTTCCTCATTTTTTAATACTTTTTATATCTAGTCCACCTTAGGTTAGTGTGGACCAAATTTGACCCTACAAGTCAAATTGGGACCCCTATAGGTAAAAACTTATTTTTTATGTGTTATATGGGTATAATATTGGGTCATAAGTTGTATTATAGGTCATTTGATGGAATTTAATGTCATATTAACCTTGGTCATTAGTCATTTTAGTCCTTATGTACTTTCAAATCATTTTGGGGGTCAAAATAGAACATTAAATGAGTTTTATGGACTCCTTGGGAAATGTGAAGGTTTAATAAGGGTGATTACATGTTCCATGTGTCATATTATTCCTTAATCAACTATGTATAACTAAAAAGTGGTAGGTTCTTCATAAAAAAGGGCAGTTTTCTTGAAAAAGAGAAGATTTTGGCACATGTACGACCCATAAGGGAGTGTGACACATGGGATAAGGTCATGATATGACTCTAAAGCTTGATCATATCAATTTACATACTTGAATTACTCTTTAAGTGTCAAAATTGGGCTAAAACTATTCTATTCCTTTCCACCTTTATAGATACAAAGAACTAGTCAACAAGTTTATACTTGGTATGGATAGTTGGAGAACTTCCAAGTAAAATTATTTTTGGAGGTGAAATAAAACTTAGAGAGATTCATTTCCATAAATATAGTTTTAATAATGGTTGCCTATGATTTATGAACCATCCTCATAAAGTTGACTATGTTTTTTTGCTTGCTAATCTATACACCCTACAAGTTTTACTCTTGTTTGGATGATTCCATATAATCCAATTGATAAGATTGGTTCCAAAATATTTTTGACTCTCTTATCTCATGTTATCCATGATTGGTTTCACATTTTTAAAGGATTGATATCTCAAACAACTCACTTTGTAGGAAGGTGTTGATAGTGGGCTTACACTCCAATTTCACCATTTGCAAAAAAATTATTTATCTATAATGGATTTAATCCAATGTGTAATAATTTCTTACTAAATATAAGGGAGTCAATAAAATATCTATATTTCAAATTTCCAATCTTAAAATGAGCATCATTGAGGTTGTAGTGCAATTGGATACACAGTTAGCTCCCAGCTCATCCTTAGTCTCAGTCATGACTTTGGAGGCTATGAGAGCATCCACAGAAGTATAATGAAAGTATAAAATACTTGTATTATCTTATATCCACATTATTAATATCTCAATATTTCATATGATATAAGAAAATAATATTGTTACAGTCATGGTGAACACTTTCACACAGTCTACCATGGACATGCTCATCTCTAGATGCCATGGAGGGAAATGTCACATTGAAATGAAGTTTCGACTTGTTATAAATATTAAAAATATGAATGGGATCAAATTTGAAATTTTAATAAGATACAATGGTTGTTATAGGATCATATACCATCGGTGTAGTTCATAACCCTGCATACTACCTGCATACAACTCAACATGCTCATCTACAGGTGCCCTCATATGACTCATCATGTTGAGGAGTTTTGAGATGAGATAGGTTATTGACCATGAAAGGACTATACTTTTTAATGTTTTATTTTTGTCTAAAAATCATTAAATTATAAACATAATGCATAGTACTCAAGTTTGTACCCACTGCCTGTACATGGAAACATCCACCTACATGTGGCATTAACAGAGCCATGAAGGCACTTGTACGAAGAGGGTTTGAAATTTTTGAACTCTTCTTGAGGTCATAGTAGGTTTAAAACATCATGGTAGACTTATTTTAATTTATATATTGATATACAAGGTTGAGGGTCACTTTAAAAAGATGATGACTAAAATTCAGGCCCCTTGTCCCTAAAACATGAAAATAGAGTTCCTTGATGTTTTGTTGGTATTTTATAACAAGGTTTTTAAGGGATTTGAGGAATATTTATGAATAAATATTATATAACTATAATATTATAAGACCTATACAATATATGGAGTCAATATGACCAAGGGAAGACAGTGTTTGAGAGGTCTAAAGTTGCTTTCTTATGCTCTGAAAATAGGCAATGAAACCTACAAGATTTGAAACTCCAAAGGGACTCTTCACCCATGGTTGTATTTTGGGACCTTTCCTCCATATTTATAGGGTTATATATGGTTTAATAGAAAAATTATGATATATGGATCATTTTAGGGGATGATACAAAGTTTTTTAGACCTTATAGATAACTACATGTGTCCCTTCTCTTGAAAACATTCGCCTATATCTGATTGTAAATGTATATAGTGTATGACCAAAGATTAGTCATGAAGTCTCAACCAATTATGAGAATGAATTTCATATCCAAAAAATTTATTATTGAGATATCAGAGAGTATTAATGGAGTATATAGCACAAGTTTAAAGATAAAAGTCACCTACAGGACTCTATACAATCAATTGTAGGTGACTATAGGGTGATAGTGACTGAGATAGGGTGCCTAACTGATGGTATAGGATACCCAAGGTTAATGAAAATGTATAGAAAAATATGAAATCACCCTAAGGGATTAATTTAAACTCATTCAATGTTTTTCCAAGCTCTAACATGCATGATGACATACAAGATTTACTGTTAAAGAAAGAAACACAATCAGGAAATGCATATTATTTGAGAGTTCAAGGTGCATACAGGAGTATATGAAAGTTTGAAGTGATTAATGAAGACTATAATCCCTTAATTATGATAATAATATTCTAGTTAAACTCTCATGGTGGAGAATAAATAGATAAAGGGCTCAAATAAGCATTATATAGTCTGCATCCTTAAACCCTTGCACAGTCTGCCTTCATATAAGTTTGCCTTGGATTTAGAAAGGGTTTAAAGGTCAAATGACCTGATAAAAGGAATTTTTGTGTAAATTATCTCAAAAAATTGAATAATACCCTCCATCATTCATTTTTTCTAATCAAATAGGGGAAGTGACCTCTATTTTGACTCAGACAGAGGGCACTTCCCTTTATGCATAAACTACCATGTTGGAGAAGATGGATGAGAAGGGTAGACCAGAAGCTAAAGATACCATTAAATGAGGTGTGAGAGGATAAAATACACCTAATAAAACATGAGTAGAATATTATAGATGGGGGAAAACCTACAGAGAGGTCTAAATCCTTAAGACTTACAGGCTAGCTTATTAGGCATGGCTAGGCCTAGAAGCCAAATTGTAGGTCACTTTCACTTCTATATCTTAGTGAGAATTTTAAATAATTAGATAATGTTAATAGGGTGAATTTATATATTTATAATATCTTAGTATGTATATAAAATAAAAATAAGGCCATTTTTGGGCTCAGGACCAAATCAGATCTATGCAAAATGTGAAAACAAACTCGATAAGGTGATTTCAAATGCTCACATGTTTCATGAGACTTTCCATGGAGTAAAAAGGAGATTATAGAATTTGATAGGGGTATTATAATTTTAAATTGTGTATTTTTTTTTCAAATTCAATTACCCATCTTTATGAACAAAGTTTAAGAGGGTAAATAGGCCTAAACCCTTGCTAGTGACCATTTTGAGAAGATTGAGGAGATAATGCACCAAAATGGAATAGTTGGCCTAGAATGATGATTGGAGGTTTTATAGGACTCATTAAGGATCCCTACCATCAAGATGAGTTGTATGAAATCTATACTGACAAGGTAAAAATAGGGTTTTCTTGATTTTTTGTGCATTGTGTAGGTTATAGGAGGTTTTAAAATATTCCAATCATGTGGAAGGGAATATTAGGACTTAATATAACTACCCATGTAAATTTCATGCCTTGAAAAAAATCTTAAGTGTGTTTACCAGTTACTTCATCTCAACTAGTCAAAATTGGCATAGTGAGCATGATGGTGAAAAGTGTGAAAACTTCAAGTGGATGGATTTTTAAGGGGTGCCTAAGAACTATAAGGCCATGAAGAGTCTTTGAAAGTGTAATCCACTCAATCCCATTTATTTTGATTTGAAATTTAAGCCAACTTTGAGGTGAAGTGTAAGAGGTGTGGGAAATAAGAATTTCTTTGACTACAGATGGTGATGGCTCACTTCTAGATGATTCTAGATGATCAGGACTAAAACCAATGCATGGAGAGGTATGCATAATATAATTCCCTCTCATTACAATAATTATACATATCCTTAGTCAATTTTAGGATGTTAAAATAGGGCTAAATCATGAAGGTAGTTTTCTAATCTAGAATGAGAACTCCTATACCACTTTTCAATATTTTCATGACTTGGGGTGACACTTGTGCTTCTTGACCTTGCATGGTTCATTTCAAATCTTATTATAATGAATATGTAACTCATTTTATTATATTTACAAGTGTCCTTGTGACCTTTTGACTTCTCTCTTCTCCTCTCTCTCTTAAGTTCTATAAGAACTAACCATTTTGGCCTTTGTAACTTATGATCCACGTGAGTATAGAAAAGTCTTGCTCATTTTCATTCCATTTAATCAATTAGACTACTAATTTCTAAATCTTTCATGAATTTCATAGTTTGTTTTACTTTTATCTATCTTAGTGATAACTATGATTTCCTTAGCATGTTTTCTCATTCTTTCACCCTATTTGCAATTAGAAAGCTTCTTTTTATAGGTCACGTGAAGTGTTATAGGAAGTGTTAAGGTTGAGTGAGTTATTATATTTACTAGTTCCATTAAAGGCATCTTATCTAGTCCTCTTAGCCTAAACATTCATTCATAACCTCATAATGAAATATTGATGTGAGAAGATGTAGATTGGAGAAGTGTATGTTTTGTTAGTCCCTTGTTCTCTGTGTAACATGCAATTGGTTGGTAGTCATCAAATAATTTGCCATATCACCTCCATAGGATAGTTTTATTTCAGTTTTATCTCTCTATTTTCCCTCAAAATCTTAGGTGCAGTAGTGTTTTACAAGTGCTACATCAAGGGAGCTAGCCTTATCTAGAGATTCACCTCATCCTTAGGCTACCCAGAATGTATAGGTGTTTTAATTGTGCCATTTAGATGAGGAGAGATGAAACATCTCCTCGAGGGGAAAAAATATAAGTGACAATAGTTTTGGGCATCCTTGATGGAATTCTTAGTCTAAGAAGTTGAAATATTTTTGGTGTTGTCTTTCAACACATCAGCTTTTAGAAGTATTTATCTAAGCATCAATGGCAACTCCAAAGTTACATCAACTAGTCAAATAGCTTAGGTATTCATTTTGAAGATTGTTGATGACCATTACTTATGTTATTTCTTCTTAATGAGGTTTCATGGCTAACTTTGGTTTTGAGTATTGTTTTACACAAGTTGGTGAGGTATCATAAGCCTATTGCATTCTATATCATCCTTGTTATGATCCCTACCAATTCCAATATGACCATTATGATCCTTGCAATGATTTATATTAGTCCTATAACCATCCTTCTCAATATCTTGATTCTCTTAGTCAACCTAGTCACTTCTTAAGTCAATCCATTTCCACTTTCAAGCAAACTCTCTTGGGCTATGAGAGGTACATGATAGATCTTGACACACAAAGGGGACATGGTCTAGAGATTCCTAGTCATTTCATTCATAAGGTGAGAGATGCATTATATCTAGTCAAAAGAGAGTGGGCACTATTGTGCCTATTTTTTACACCCCCCCCTGCATAAATTTTTCAAAATTTTTATAATTATTGCCATAGAGATGACCCTATCATGAAGCTTAAAACTATGTTGAGGACCCTATTGATTGATAGTAATTTTAGATGCATATTTGATTGTGAAATCATATTGATTTATTGATAAGTTTTATTTATGATTAAGTGGTTTTAAAGAGCATGGTGGATAAATGAATAAAATATGCATGTGATTATAGATATGATTAGTTATTTTGCTCATCAGGCCCAACACACTTTGATAGTTTTAGTTGATGCTTAAATTTTAGTTCTCAATCATTTCGTTTAATGATATATAGTGATGATATGATCTTCATGAGGAATTTGGATTCATAGTTTAGAAAGAAAATAGTGATATGGTTTTCCAAAAAACATTACAATTCAAATCTAGTATGAACAATTCAGTTTGTCACTATTTGATATGATTGGTTATTTGGAAATGGCTCGGTGGTGCTCAGTATGGTTTGTTTTGATTGATCTCATGGAAAAAGTCACAGAATCATATTTGGCATATTAAGGTCTAGATTAGACTCAGGTTAATATTTAATTTATGATCATAATTCTAGCTCATATTTCTCATTCCTGGTACCTTAAAGATGTATAAGTTAGATACAATTTTCAAATTTGTATAATTTTTATAAGGAGCTCACTTTACTAGAACATAAGTACATGGAACTTTATAAAGTTTAAATTTGCATGCATTTACCTAAAGGGATCTATTCTAATACTCATGGTATAATATGATTCTTCAATGCTAAGATAAATATGTTTGCATTCCTAGAGTTTGCATTATGAAAATTAGTCATAAGACTAGCTATCACTAAGGACCCTTTGGTCACCTAGCTTAGTTAATCAATAGTTTTGAATTCACATTTAAGTGTTATGACCCCTCAATGGGTGACAAAGTAGACTTTAGCAAGTTAGACACCATTTGATAAAATTGATTTTGAGGTTGATTAGATGGCAATTACATTTAAGTAGGGTTATGTGCTTTGAGATCATTTAGATATTTGGTGATAACTGAGCATTTATGACTAACCAATCTCCTTGGTTGATAGAATTTAGTAAAGAGTTTAGTGAGAACAATAGCTTGTTGCTAGATTTGTCAAGATTGGAAAAGTGGTTTAGTGGAATTGCTAAGTACACAAGAATTAATATGGACTAATGGATTTTTAGCATGTCATTGGAGCAGTTATGGTTAAAGGGTGGCAAATAAAAAATTAGATTTCATCATTTTATGCATTCATTTTGTAAGCACTTAGTGGAAGCGAAGCCTTGACAAGAAATTTGGTGAGTTTTAGAGCAAGGCATATAAAATTTATTTGGCAAGGAATTGAACTTTGAAGCCAGGTATGTCAAGTTGTATTCATTAGTTTCTGGTCAAAAAACATTATGTGGATAAATGAAGATTTTGAAATGAAAAGGATAGGTTGGATGTTTTTCATTTGCATGGAAAGAAGTTCTAAGTTTTTTAAATAAAATTGAAACTATTTAAGTTTCATCGATTCTTTCCAATTCAATGGTGGTCATTTACTTGGGATGTTTGAAGTATGTTGATATATTAGGTTGCATGATTTGAAAATGTGCACATGCAATTGTAAACATAAAATAGAAAGTTTTTTTGACTCCGTAGATCATTGCATGTTGAAAAGTTTTGCTTATATAAGAGTTGAAAGATTCACATGCAGATGGTGTTCTATTTCTTTTTTAAGTCTCAAATGAAACTATTTTATCAATCTTTTGAGAATGGTATAAGGAAAATATATAATAGTGTCAAGAGTTTTCACTCAAGTTTTGGTTCTGAAATTTTTAAGTTGGTATAATGGATATATAGGCTAGTTTATTTTGTCGAGGGTTTTGTATTTTTGATGTTCTTGTGAAAAACATGTTTTGAAGGAAGCTTTTATTTGATCTTTATATCATAGATTATTTACATTTTTTTTGGCATATGAATTTGATTTATTTTCTTAATTATGATAAATCAAAGTCTATTTATATACAGAATGATGAAGTTTTGTTGTGCTTAAAATTTGGTTTAGGGTTTCATGCATGACATGCATATGGAGAGGTTTCTCAATTTATAGTTGTTGTCCTTTTGAGTTCAAATAAGGATAATATTGAAATAAATTAAATGCTTGTTAGTTATCATCATGCACAAAGGTTTTGACTCTCAGTTTTGGAAATTTATATAGCAGTTAAGCATGCAAATGTTTTTGTTTGAGACTCGTTATAGACTTTAGTTTTTCTTTGTTGAGATTATGTAAGTGTTTTTCAACATAAATGGCAAATAAATGGTGACGTTATTGAATTTAAAATTATGGGGAAATTTAGTAAACATTGTTACATATATAGTTGTTTTATGAACTATATATGTAAATTGTCAAATGCTTTAAAAATGGTGATAGTGATTCAGTTTGGCATATTTTGAGTATTTTCAAAATCATCAATTGGTAGGGTTTACTTAAGTTTGATAGTCTACATCATTTTGATCATTTTCCATAAATTTTATGTGATCTTGGGTTTGTGTTGATGACTATGGGGTAAATAGTGCTCGAATTGTTAAATATAGTTCATGTCTTATGATACATTGGGTATAATAACGATCTTTTAGAACTCTAGTCTGATTTCAATCTAGATTGTGTTCAAAAAAATGTGAGAATTGTAGTTGTTTTGTTGAAATCTAAGGTTGATCAGTCAACTATGATATTTGAAAATGGAAAAAATTTATATATGTAGATATTGTGAATGGGTTTTAAGTTTTGGAAACATGGAGTTACATTTGAATTTTTATCTCAATATTGAAGTATTGAATTTTTCTATAAAAGTGGAGATTGAGATTAAAATTTTCTAAAGATTGATATCAAAACTCTTTTTTTAATTCTCTGAAAGATCAATATAGTTTCAAATTAGTGTAGTTTTCAATATCATTATGTAGTTTTGTTTTAGTCTTTTATTTCCAAACTTAATTTTGTTGCTACATTTTCAAATTTGCAGTATGTCTGTGTGGGACCAACCAATTGGGAGTAATAATGATGGAGGATGGGGGCATAATTTTAATAAAGGTAGTCAATTACGTCATAACAGAAGCTCTAATAGGGTTGGGTTTTGTGTTAGGTGTTTTAGGACTAGATTTCCTAGGGGCACAAGGATGTCTATACACTTTGATGCCTATGACCCAGACTTTTAGGATATTTTGAATAATTTGCCTATTAACCCAATCCATAGAGGTCATAGGGGTTTTTTGTGGTCAAAGGTTTGGATCTCGTTCACACTCACAAAGTAGATCTTCTCATCATCTAGACCATGATCCTCATTTCTTACCACTGCATCCCCTTAATTTTAGAGGTGAACTAGTTGATGAACCATTGCCTGCTAATCAGTTGCATGTTGATCAACCTAATCAGCTTGAAATTGAAATAACTCATGTCATAGACTTTAGGAAAATGGATACCCTTTCAGATACACTTGTCCCATCTAATGCAGATCTTGGTGGAAAATGTAGAAAGTTGAACTTGTCAGGTGCCCATAGTGAACCCCTTTTGAGGATTGAGAGACTAAATTTGGGAGGCTAGGGGTATGTCAACATAAATAAAACCATGGACATTCTAGTTTAGAATGTTGAAAAGAATTCTACTGTGAAAAGGACTGAGCCTGAAATACCTAGAGAAATTAGATTGATAAAAAGAATCAAGCTAAAAGTTTATGATAACACATCTGACATAGGGACTATATTATTGGCTTTTCCTATAACTGAGATCGAGGAAAACATGTTTACATGAGCAAGATAAAAAAATAATTGAAATTTTATCAGATTCAAAAGATCACTAGTTATCTAAGGGATGATTTTTTGTTAGTATTAAACTATTTCATGTTGAGCTTGATATTTTGAGCTTGATACTTTAGACTTGATAATTTTTGACAAATTTAGGTATATACAATAATTTTGGAGTTTTGATAAAATTATATATGTTTAAGTTTAATTAAAATGTATTATGGTTTGAAGCATAAGTAGAATTTATCAAATTTGATTTATTATTTTATGATTAGTGAGCATCTTACTATATTATTATTTAATATGGGTCCCCACCCATTAAGGTTTAGTACCCCAGGGCTATTATTTTTAAATAGCTTGATCAAATTAAGACTTTTTTAGTCTTAATTAAATCTATCTTTCACTAAATTTAGTTAATTAATTGACTTTGTTAAAAGGCAATTAGTTAATATTAACCAATAACTAACTAAAGTTGGTTATAACTTATTTCATAACTAAAGTTGAGGGTATAAGAGGAGATAAAGAATTCATGTGAAGACATAAGCACAACAGGTATTGAAGACTTAAGTATTTTTTCAAGTCCATTTATCTTTTCTTTTTATGTAACTTCTCTAAGATAGTACAACTTTTACAGATAGATCCAATGGTACTTTATCTGACAGTTGAGTAATCACTTATGTAACACAGGTATATCTAGTTATATTTATTATCTATTACTAATTATTTAAAGTTTGATAAGTTTAATATCTTTTGATGATTGTTATTTGCAGTCCTATGTACAAATTTTAAGTATTTAACCTGAATAATGATGATCATTTCACTTTTTCATGACACTTTATTGATCTATTCGATTGCAAAGTTGTCATTTCAAGTTTTGTAAAGAAAGGATGTTGATTTTTTCATTGAAATTTACCTTTCTATGCTAAGATGACTCATTTTGAGACTTACAAATCTTGTATAAATAATTAACTCTGACTTTAATATAAATAGATCTTTCAAATTTCTTCTAAATTTACTTTTTTATTAGATATAGTTTTAATCTTTTATCTTTTTTGTTTTAAATAATTTAGTTATTTTGTTTCTTAGTTATTAAACTAATCTTATTTAATGTTCATTTTTTGCTTTGATTATGATAGATTTCATTGAGGTTGTTTTAGTTTTACTTAGATTAATTATTATATTTAGATTAATTTTTTTTTAGTTTACCTTATTGATTAGTTTTCTTTTGATTGTGTATTTATCTTATCTTATTTTGTTAGTTTTAAATTGTTTAGTTCTAATTAGGATAGATTCCAATTTATTGATGTTTTCGACTTTATGTTTTTATTTGTTCAAGTCTCTTAACTTTTCTTTTTTAGTTTTATATTAGTTTCAATTTAAATCTTAGTTTCTTATTTATCTTATTTGATTTATCTTCTATCTTGTTAGATAACTCATTAGAATCTTTTGTTTAGCAGGTTATTCTTTATTTAATTTTAATGTTTTGTTTTAGTCTTTAGTTTTTCTTTATTCAGTCTAACAGCTACAGGTTCATTTTAGTTTGATATTTTTATTTTATAGGTTTTAGAATTGTCTTCTTTCTTTAGTTTTCAGTCTTAATTGTCTTCCATTAGTTTCTTTAGAGTAATTTTCTAATTTAATAGTTTTTAGACCTTTAGTTTGCTCATTGCTTCAATCTCATTTCTCTAATTAGAGTTTCTCTTTTCTTAGAGTTTTCTTTTGTTAGTTTTTTTTTTTGTTTTCCTGTTTAAATTAGATTCTTTTCTTAGTTCATTTTATATTCTAAGTTTATTTCTCTTTGCTATAGGATTAATTTTTATTTTAGTAGTTGTTTAGTTTGATTCTCTTTTTGCTTACATGTTAGTTTCTCTGTCCTACTTTGATCTATCTCTTATTTATTTTGATTAACTTATAAACCATTACAAGCAAGAAGTGAAGATATCAATTGAATACATACATACATACATATATATATATATATATATATATATATATATATATATATATATATATATATATATATATATATATATTAAGAGACTATCTAACTAATAGGTTTTCTCTATTGGATAGAATAGATTATAGATTCTTATCTCAATTGATTCTTGATTTGATAACAGGATTTTTGATTGTTATAATAGAATAAGTTGTTTTGATAACTTGTTGATTATTTTTTAGATTTATAATAAAAAACCCCTCACATCTTTAAGATCTTAGATGAACCTTTAGAACCCCTACAATTAGACTGGTATGATTCCATCTTCACCTTCATGATGGACAAAAGGGTTGATTCATTGATGATACAATTTTCATTATCAATAAATTTGATGACTCTACTAAGGATAATCATTTAGAAATCTAGATTAATTTAAAATTTATTTTCTTCTTGCTAATGCTTATTGGAGCTCAAGAACTTCTTGTTATCCAACCTTTAATAGATTTAGAAGATGATCAAGTTGTTGTTTTTAATCTAACGTGTTGCACTTGGTATAATCATCCTAAAAGTATTTATCAATTTATTGAAGTTATTAATCAAGAAGAAGAGATTTTTGAATTCAAAATTTATTGGTATTTGAATCTTACATATGAGGCTCAATGTGACATTTTGAACTTGAATAAAAGAATTCAAGAAGATAGAGATAGATTTTTAGCTGTTAATCCTAGGTCTATAACTCATTTTCTTTTTGATTCATTTATATTTGATGACTTTGTTATACCTATTGAAACTATTTTATCAAATATATAATTAAATCAAGAAAATTAGGTTCAAAATAATCACTCTTTATAGGTAAAATATGTTGAAACTTCCAATGGTAGATCAGATAGTGAGGAATCAACCAGTTAGAGACCAACCAATAGGAAATCATCCAGTGGGAGAATATTTAGTATAATAATGGAGATTAGAGAATCTAATTCATGGATTATAGAACAATAGAGAAGTAGAATATCTCACAAAAGGTGAAGATGAAAAGGAATCTCAACAAGAGCATTAGATAGCTATAGCACCTTAGATTTCTACAAATCTGATCAATGTCAAAAACTATCTAGGTAAGCTACCTTCTCTTAAGGGATTAAACATACCAAAATTGGTTGTTGTTGATAGAGAATCTTGGGAAGATCACTTAGAGTTATTTAAATTAGTTTGTGCCACTCTTAAAATAACTAGTGAAAAGATTTGTTTAAGCATTTTTGCACAAACATTAGAAGGAAAAGCTTATCAAGCATTTGTTAGCCTACCTATAAAAGTCATTGATAGTTGGAGAGATGTAGAAGACTGGTTAGATTTATTTTTTGGTAAATCCAAGGAAGACTTTGATTAGTTAATGGTCTTTCAAACATTTCATTAGATCCTGGTGAAACCATGTATCATTTTATTTCTAGATTCACCAAGTTACGTCAAAAAAATTTAAGTGATCTTAGACCTTCTAAGAAGTTGTCTAGACTTTATCTTTGTAATACTTTACCTTTAAAATACAAAATGGCTTTATAATATAAATATATTACTAAATATGATGAAATCATAAGATTTTGCATTGATTATGAAAAGAAGCTTAAACGTGTAGGTTTTAGAGATAGGTCTATTACAGGATTAAATTTTGATAATGCAAAAATATTAAAAGCAATACAAAGTTTAGGTAATAAGTTGGTCATCATGAAGAGGCAGTTTAATGATAAACCCTCTTCTTCATATTAAGTCATGAAAGATGATGATATTGTTTATTATTATAATGTGTGCGAACTTGATCATAATCTTGAAACATGTCAAGTTGTCATGAAGTTTTAAAAGTATCTCTATAAGAAAAAGATGAAATAACTAAAGATTTGGCTTATAATATAAACACTCTTGATGATCCTTCAGAAAATGAAAATGTCTATGTTATAAATACTACAAATAACATTTATATTTCTATCCACAAGAATAAATCAACAGGTGATAAACCTCATTAAATTGATAAAGGTAAACTATCCCAAAATAATGCTAATAATAATAATGATAAGGTTATTCAAAATATTCTTGTTGCAATTGAATTTAATAATGCTCATTATCAACATTATAAATCTAAATTTTTTAGATAAATAGATGCTCAGACTTATAATATAATTGATGATTTATCAACTATCAAAGCTAGATTTTCTCTGTTGTAGGTTGCTAGTCTTCCTGGATAGTTAGATAAGATAAATGAAGTAGTAAAAAATCCAAGAACTGGTGTAAGCATGCAAGAGGAAAATAATTTTGAGCATATTTATGCCCAACATTTTGACCCCCCTGATGATTATATACATCTTTTCTATGTCACAGTTAAGATTGGAAATAAAATAATTCATAATTGTATTTTAGGCATAGGTGCTTCAAATAATATCATGCCTAAATGCATTCTTGATCAATTAGGTGTTTCTTATGAAGTAGATAGCAAAAAACTTACTAGTTTTGATGTTAGACAAACAAAAAGCTATGGTAAATTTTGTGACATAGTTATTAAAATCATGTAGGATGAATGTATTAAATGTATGACTAATATTTAGATCTTAGATATTCCTAGTAATTATGCAATGCTATTAGGAAGAGATTGGTCAAAAGCCACTGAAACATTTGTTGGTAAAGACATAACTTGGGTTTCGATTAATAATGAGATTGAATTTATTAAGAGGGAATATTTTTTTGGTACTCCAATTGAATCTCCTTCTTCATCTGACATATCTTACATAGAAACTAGTATTGGAACTTATGAGTTGTTGAATGTAGATTAACTAGAAAATCAGCATGAAGAGATATTTAAAAAGAATGTCTTATGGTCTCTTTACTTTGATGGAGCTTGCTCTCAACATGGTAGTGGTGCTATAATTTGTCTCATAACTCCTATCAGTAAAATTTTTCATTATGCTTTAAAATTGTCTTTTGAAAACATTAATAATACAACATAATTTAACGCATTATGTTTGGGATTAGAAAAAACTATAGAATTAAATGTTAAACATCTAGAAGTTTTTGAAGATTCAAAATTAGTAGTGAGATAAGTTTCAAAAATCTATAAGATCCATTAGACTTATTTGCATTGTTATACACAAAAGTTTGGTCATTACTTGAAAAATTTGAAGCCTTCAATATCACTCATATTCTCAAACAATTCAATGTAAGAGATGATAAACTTATATTTTATGCCTCTAATCCTACTTTGAGTGAATTTGAAGCCATTGTTGATTTTCCTTTAATCAAAATTTTTCATCCTAAGATTCTTGATCTAAATGATAATTGGCTTACGTTTATCTATGATGAGAATATAGATTCATTTCTTAAAGGTAATTACTTTGATCATGATGATTATGTACTTAATTGTAGAGATTATTTATAGTTAAGTTTTAATAAATTCCCTATTGGTCTAGTAAACCTAAAATATATGTTTTCACCCAATGATCAGCCAAAAATATTTAGAATAGAAGAGCCATCAAGATGAATTATAGGTGAGATGATTCTTATAAATTTAAGCACTGAGGAAGATCCTAAAAGTCAAGTTCATCAAATTATTTAAAAAATCTACTAATATATTTGTTTGACCTTACAAGGATCTTAAAGGTTATGATACTATTATTATTAAACATGACACTTGGTATCAAACCTGTCTAAAAAAAATATGAAAAATTAACCCTTTGTTAGAAGACATCATTAATAAAGAGCTAGATAAAATGATTGATGTTGGTGTCATTTTCCTTGTAGCATATTCTAAATGGGTAGCTAATCTAGTACCTATAAGAAATGAAAATGGTGATATCAAACTTTGTGTAGATTTTAGAGATTTACATAAAGATAATATGAAAGATAATTTTCCTCTACCTAGTATAGATCAAATTTTATAATAAGTTGTATAATCTGAAATGATGTTTTTATTAGATGAATTTTCAGGTTATAATCAGATCTTTGTAAATATTAATAATAGGCATAAAACTAATTTCACTACTCGTAGAGGCACTTTTGATTACAATCAAATGATTTTTAGTTTGATGAATATAGGAGCCACTTTTTAAAGGAATATACATGTTGCTTTTGATAATTTGATAGGCATTGTCATTCAAGTTTATTTAGATGATCTCACTGTTCACTTTAAGAGAAGAAAGAAGCATTTAGACCATCTTTGTGAAGTATTCATAAGATGTAAAAAGTTTAGCATTTATTTAAATCCTAAAAAATCTATTTTTGGTGTGACTAAAGGTAAGTTATTATGACACATAATATCTAAAGAAGGTATTTTTATTGACCCTGAAAAAGTAAAAGCTATAAAAGATCTACCTCCTCCCAAAGATCAATCAAGTTTGAGATCTTTCTTTGGTAATATTAATTTTATTAGGAAATTAATTTCTAATTTTTTAACAAATCTAATCCTCTACAATTGATGTTTAAGAAAGATAAAATATACATTTAGAATGAAAATGCTGAGTTATCTTTTATTTCTATCAAAGATGTAATTGCAAGTGCTCTTATCCTTGCTAATCTTGATTTAAAGAAAGCATTTATTCTCTAAATTAATGCTACTGAAAAGGTTATAGGATCTGTAATTACTCAAGAGTTTGAAAATAATGAAGAAAAATCTATTGGTTATATGAGCCAAGTCTTAAAAAATGCAAAAACTAGATACTCTTTTATTGAGAAATCAGTTTTCTCACTTGTTTCTTCTTTAATCAAGTTTCAATATTTACTAATAGAAAACAAGGTTTTTATGCAATATAATGTACCTATTTTATCATATCTTTTAAAACAACCAACTATTCAAGGAAGGCTTGCTAAATAGATCTTGCATATTCAAAAATTTGACCTTGAATTTAAAACTTCAAAAACTATTAAGGAAAATAAATTAGCAAAACAGTTGGCTAAAAATGTTGCCTCAGGTATTAATGTTTTAGTTCTATTAGTTGATGAAAAATTAAATATAAAACCTCATTTAAAAATAATAGAAGCTATTGAATTTTCTAAAAGTTTTAAATTTGGTCATCAAATGAATGAATGAATGAGATTGTCTATTGGCTGAAGATTACTAGTATCATGATTTGGTTTATTATTTTCAATATCAATCTTGTCTTAACAACTTAAATAAGAAAAAAATATGTTATTTAAGGTTAAAAGCATTAAATTTTTGTTTACTAGAAAATTTCTAGTTTATTGTAATCATGATAGTGTATTATTAAGATTTCTTACTCATAATCAAACTTAGAAAGTTCTTAGGGGATGTCATAAAGATAACTATGGTGGACATTATGCTAAAAAAATAATAGATTATAATATTTTGAGGTATGATTATTATTGGTCTACCTTGTTTTAAGATGCTTATAAACTTGTTCATTCTTGTATGCCTTGTTAACTATTTATTGAAAAAGATAAATTACCTGTAATGCGTTTAAATCTAGTTATTCCTAAAAAACTTTTTACTAAATGGAGCATTGAATTTATTTCAGATATTCATCTACCTTCATCTATAGGTTATAGGTACATTTTGACAACCATAGATTATTTCACCGAATGGCCTAAGGCCAAAGCTTTTAAAAGTTTGGTAACAGGTGAGGTAATTTAATTTCTAAAAAATTAGATTTTCTCTAGATTTGGAGTTCCATACGAGATTATTTCAGATAATAGACCTCAATTCATTTTAAATGAATTATTAGAGTTTCTAGGAAAATATTCTATCATTTCTATTCATTCATCACAATACTATCCACAAGGAAATGGACAAGCTGAGTCCACTAATAAAAATCTAATTTCTATTATGAAAAATTTAGTTTGTGATAACAAAAAGAATTAGCATCTTAAGATTTTTGAAGCCTTATGCGTTGATAGGACTATTGTTAAAGTATCAATTGGTTATTCACCTTTTATGCTAGCATATGGGTTTGAAGCTACTTTACCAATAGAACTTCAGATTTTTTTCAACTAAAAATACTTTACAGTATATAGCTAAAGATACAAATTTAATTGAATAAAGGTTTCATGACTTGGTAGCATTTGATGAATCCAAAGCAACTAATTTACAAAAATTAGAAAAAGTTAAGCAAAAGTTAAAGAAATTTTTAGATAAAAAGGTTTATAGTAAGAAATTTAATGCTGGTGATTTAGTTTTATATTGGGATAAGGCCCATGAGGACCTTGGAAAATACCATAAATTTGATACATTATGGTTTAGACCTTACATAATTGTCATAGTTTTTGGTAATAATGCTTTTCATCTTAAAAACCATGAAAAAAATTGACTATGTTATTCAATAAATGGCCATCATCTAAAATTATTTCATGATTAGCTACATATTGTTGTTCTTTTTACTCTATTTTTTGCTTTCTTTTGGTTTGTTTCTCTTGTTTCATTCTTTTGGTTTGTTTTTATGTTTTATCTTGTGTTTATTTTGTCTTGTTGTTCTTTGTTTTCAAATGATCAATAAAAGTTGTGTAATGAGGAATATCACATTATGAAGAAAGAATGCAAGAATCTATCAAAATGTTGTAAGTGTTTTTCATCTTTAAAAATTACTTTTATAAATGCATTTTTTCATAATAAATGAATAATGTGGCTGACTTATATTTGGTTGTAGAAGTATTACTTCATTTTTAGATTTTATTCCTAAGGCATTTATAATTGTTTGTGCATCTAACCCAAAATTCTTGTTATTCATTTCCCTTTCTTTGTGCCATGCTAGCCTAATATTTCATCCCTTGCTTGAATTTACTATTTAAGGGGTTCATGCTTAGCTACTTGAGAAATGATTTTCCTGGATCACACTCTCAAGGTAAAATCTATTATATCATAGCCAATTTTTTGCTAATCAAATTTGTTTCATAAAATTGACTAGCAAGGTTGCTAGTGTTATGCCTATTTTCTAACCCCCCCCCTAAATTTTTCAAAAATTTTATACTTACTTCCATAAAGATGACCATGTCATGAAGCCTAAAACTATGTCGAAGACCCTATTGATAGATATTATTTGTAGATGCATATTTGATTGTGAAATCATATTGATTTGTTGATAGGTTTTATTTATTTTTAAGTGGTTTCAAAGAGCATGGTGGATAAATGAATAAATTATGCATATGTGATTATAGATATGATTAGTTATTCTACTCATCAAGCCCAACATACTTTGATAGTTTCAGTTAATGTTTGAATTTTAGTTCTCAATCATTTATTTTAATGATATCTAGTGATGATCTGATCTTCATGAGGAATTTTGATTCACAATTTAGATAGCAAATGGTGATATGGTTTTTCAAAAAATATTGCAATTCAATTTTGGTATGAGCAATTTAGTTTATCACTATTTGATATGATTAGTTATTTGGACATGGCTCAGTGGTGCTTAGTATAGTTTGTTTTGATTGATCTCATGGCACAAGTCATAAAATCATATTTGGCATATTAAGGTCCAAACTGTTTTCAGACTCAGGTTAATATTCAATTTGTGATCATAATTCTAGCTCATATTGCTCATTCTTGGTACCTTAAAGATGTATAAGTTAGAAACAATTTTCAAATTTGTATAATTGTTATAAGGAGCTCACTTTACTAGAATGTAGGTACATGGAAATTTATAAAGTTTAAATTTGTATGCTTTTACCTAAAGGGATCTATTCTAATACTCATGATATAGTATGATTCTTCGATGCTAAGATAAATATGTTTGCAGTCCTAGAGTTTGCATTATGAAAATTGGTCATAAGACTAGATATCACTAAGGACCCCTTGGTCACCTAGGTTAATTAATCAATAGTTTTGAATTCATATTTAAGTATTATAACCCATCTATGGGTGATGAAGTAAACTTTAGTGAGTTGGAAATCATTTGAAAAAGTTGAGTTTGAGGTTGATGACTTGGCAATTACATTTAAATAGGGTTGTGTGCTTTGAGATAGTTTAGATATTTAGTGGTAATTGAGCATTTATGACTAACCACTCTCCTTGATTGATGGAACTTAGCAAAGAGTTTAGCGAGAATAATAGCTTGTTGCTAGATTTGTCAAGATTGGTAAATTGGTTTAGTAGAATTTCTAAGTACACAAGAATTAACGTATACCAATGGTTGTTTAACACGTCATTGGAGTAGTTACGATTCGAAGGGTGGCAAATAAAAAGTTGGATTTCTTCATTCTATGCATTCATTTTGTAAGCTCTCAGCAAAAGTGATGCCTTGACAAGAAATTTGGTGAGTTAAAAAGCGAGGCATAGAAAATTTATTTGGTAAGGATTTGAACTTTGGAGCCAGGTATGTCAAGTTTTATTAATTGGTTTCAAGTCAAAAAACTTTCTATTGATAAATGAAGATTTTGGAATGAAAAGGATAGGTTGGATGTTTGTCATTTACATGGAAAGAAGTTCTAAGCTTTTTGAAAAAAATGGAAAGTGTTTAAGTCTCATGGAGTCTTTCACATTCAGTGGTGGTCATTTTTTTGGGATGTTTGAAGTATGTTGATATATCAAGTTGCATGATTCAAAAATGTGCACGTGCAATTGTAAATAGAAAATAGAAAGTTTTTTTTGACTCCGTAGATCATTTCATGTTGAAAAGTTTTGGTTATATAAGAGTTGAAATATTCACATTTAGATGGTGTTCTATTTTTTTTCAGTCTCAAATGAAATTATTTTATCGATTTTTTGAGAATGGTATAAGGAAAAGATATAATAAGTGTAAGAATTTTCACTTAGGGTTTGGTTCTGAAATTTTGAAGTTGGTATAATGGATATATAGGCATACTTTATTTTGTCGAGGGTTTTGTATTTTTGATGTTATTATGCAAAACATGTTTTTAAGGAAGCTTTTGTTTGATATTTACACCATAGACTATTTAAAAAAAAATTGGCATATGAAGTTTGATTCATTTGCTTAAGTATGATAAATCAAATTCTATTTATATACAGAATGATGAAGTTTTGTCATGCTTAAAATTTGGTTTAGGGTTTCATACATGACATACATATGCAGAGTTTTCTTACTTTAAAGTTGATATCCTTTTAAGTTCAAATAAGGAGAATATTGAAATAACTTAAATGCTTGTTAGTTGTCATCATGCACAAAGGTTTTGACTCCTAGTTTTGGAAATTTATATAGCAATTAAGCATGAAAATGTTTTTGTTTGAGACTGGTTACAGACTTTGGTTTTTCTTTGTTGAAATTATGTAGGTGTTTTTCAACATAAATGGAAAATAAATGGTGATGTTGTTAAATTTAAAATTATGGGGAAATTCAGTAAACATTTTTACATATATAGTTGTTTTACAAACTATATATGTAAATTGTTGAATGCTTTAAAAATGGTGATAGTGATTTAGTTTGTTATATTTTGAGTATTTTCAAAATCATGAAATGGTAGGATTTGCATAAGTTTGATAGTATGATTAAATGGTGATGTTATTAAATTTAAAATTATGGAGAAATTTAGTAAACATTGTTACATATATAGTTGTTTTACAAACTATATATGTAAATTGTTGAATGCTTTATAAATGGTGATAGTGATTTAGTTTGTTATATTTTGAGAATTTTCAAAATCATGAAATGGTAGGGTTTGCATAAGTTTGATAGTATGCATCATTTTTATCATTTTGCATAAATTTTATGTGATCTTGGGTTCATGTTGATGACTGTGGGGTAAACAGTGCTCGAATGGTTAATTAAAGTTCATGGCTTATGATACATTAGGTATAACAATGATATTTTAGAGATATAGTCTAAATTAAATTTAGATTGTGTTTACACAAATGTTGGATTCACTATTGTTTTGTTGAAATTTGAGGTTTGATCAATCAGCTGTGATATTTAAAAATGACAAAAATCTATATATTTATATATGTAGATATTTTGAATGCATTTTATGTTTTGGAAACATGGAGTTACATTTGAATTTTTATCTCAATATTGAAGTGTTGAATTTTTCTATAAAAGTGGACATTAAGATTAAAATTTTCTAAAGATTGATATCAAAATTATTTGTTTGAGTTCTCTAGAAGATCAATATAGTTTGATTATAGTGTAGTTTTCAGTATCATTGTGCATTTTTGCTTTAGTCTTTTATTTCAAAACTTAGTTCTGTTACTACATTTTTAGATTTTTAGTATGTCTGAGTGGGACTAGCCAACTGGGAGTAATAATGATGGAGGATGGGGGTAGAATTATAATAGAGGTAGTTATTCAGGTCATAGTAGAAGCTCTAACAAGGCTAGGTTCCATGCTAGGCATTTTGGGCTTAAATTTTCTAGGGGCACAAGGATGTCTATTCATTTTGATACCTATGACCCAGACTTCTAGAATATTTTGAATAATTTGCCTATTAACCTAATCCATAAGGGTTATAGGTGTTTTTGTGGTCAAACATATGGATCTCATTCACACTTACAAATCATCTCTTCTCATCATCTAGAGCATGATCCTCATTTCTTACCACTGCATCCCCCTAATTTTAGAGGTGAATCAATTGATGAACCATTGCTTGTTAATAAATTACATGTTTATTAGCCCAATTAGCTTGAAATTGAAATAACTCATGCCAAAGACTTTAGAAAAATGGCTACCCTTTCAAATATACCTGTGCCATCTAATGCAAACCTTGGTGGAAAATGTAAAAAGTTGAACTTGTCAGGTGCCCATAGTGAACCCCTTTTAAGGACTGAGAGACTAAGTTTGAGAAGCCAAGGGTATGTCAATAGAAAGAAAACCATGGACATTCTAGTTTAGAATGTTGAAAAGAATTCTACTGTGAAAAGGACTGAGCTTGAAACACTTAGAGAAGTCAGATTGATTAAAAAATCAAGTTGGAAGTTTATGATAACACAATTGACATAGGGACTAGTTTGTTGCATTTTATTGCAACTGAGATGAAGTCAAACATTTATCTGAATGAGCTAGACAAGCAAATAATGAAGTTTTATCCGAATCAGAAGATTATTAGTTATTTAAGGGATAATTTTCTATTAGTGTTTAACTTTTTCATATTAAACTTGATATTTTGGGCTTGACACTTTGATACTTCAGACTTGATAATTTTTGATAAATTTGGGTATAAATAGTAATTTTGGTGTTTTGATATAATTATATATGCCTAAGTTTAATTAAAATGGATTATGGTTTAAAGCATAAGTATAATTTATCAAATTTGATTTATTTTTTTATGATTAGTGTGTATCCTACTATATTATTAATTAATATGTGTCTCCACCTGTTAATGTTTAGTACCCCAAGTCTATTATTTTTAAATACCTTGATCAAATTAAGAATTTTTAAGTCTTAACTAAATTTGTCCTTAACTAAATTTAGTTAATTAATTGGCTTTGTTAAAATTTAATTAGTTAACATTAACGAATAACTAACTAAAGTTAGTTATAACTTATTTCATAACTAAAGTTGAGGGTATAAGAGGAGATCAAGCATTCATTTGAAGATAAAAGTACAATATGTATTGAAGACTTAAATATTTTTTAAAGTCCATTATTTATCTCTTTTTTTATGCAACTTCTCTGAGATAGTACAGCTTTTCAAATGGACCCAATGGTACTTTATCTGATGGTTGAGTAATCACTTAGCAACACAGGTATATCCAATTATATTTACCATCTATTACTGATTATCTGAAGTTTGCTAAGTTTAATACCTTTTGATGATTGTTATTTGTAATCCTATGCATATATTTCAAGTATTCAACTTGAATAATGATGATCATTTCACTTTTTTTTGACACTTCATTGATCCATTCGATTTCAAAGTTGTTATTTCAAGTTTTGTAAAGAAAAGATGTTGGTTTTCTCATTGAAATTTACCTTTTTCTACTAAGATGACTCTCATTTTGAGACTCACAAATCTTTTATAAATAATTAACTCTGACTTTAATATAAATAGATCTTTTAGATTTCTTCTAAATCTTCTTTCTTTATTAGATATAGTTTTAATCTATTATCTTTTTTGTTTTAAATAGTTTAGTTATTTTGTTCTTTAGTTCTTAAACTAGTCTTGTTTACTGTCCATTTTTTTCTTTGATTGTGATAGATTTCATTGAGGTTATTTTAGTTTTACTTAGATTAATTCAAATATTTAGATTAAATTTTGTTTCAATTTATTTTATTTATTAGCTTTCTTTTGATTTTGTATTTATCTTATCTTATTTTGTTAGTTTTAAATTATTTTGTTCTAATTAGAATAGATTCTAATTTATTGATGTTTTTGACTTTGTTTTTTTATTTGTTCAAGTATCTTAACTTTTCCTTTTTAGTTTTATATTAGTTTCAATTTAAATCTTAGTTTCTTGTTTATCTTATTTGATTTATCTTTTAACTTGTCTGATAACTCATTAGAGTCTTTTGTTTAGCAGTTGTTCATTATTTAATTTTAATTTTTTATTTTAGTCTTTAGTTTTTCTTTATTTCATCTAATAGCTACAAGTTTGTTCATTTTAGTTTGATATTTTTATTTTATAGGTTTTAGAATTGTCTTCTTTATTTATTTTTTAGTCTTAATTATCTATCATTAGTTTCTTTAGAGTAAGTTTCTAATTTAATAGTTTTTATACCTTTAGTTTGTTCATTGCTTTAGTCTCATTTATGTTATTAGAGTTTCCCTTTTCTTAGAGTTTTCTTTTGTTAGTTTTCTTTTTTTGTTTAGATTAGATTATTTTCTTATTTCATTTTATATTATAGGTATATTTCTCTTTGCTATAGGATTAGTTGTTAGTTTTATTAGTTGTTTAATTTGATTGCCTTTTTCTTAAATGTTAGTTTTTCTTTCCTACTTTGATCTATCTCTTTTTTATTTTGATTAACTTATAAAACATTACAAACAAGAAGTGAAGATATCAATTAAATATACATATACATTATAGAATCATGTTTTTATTCTTCAAGAGTCTATCTAACTAATAAGTTTTCTCTGTCAGATAGAATAGATTACAAATTCTTTTCTCAAATAATTCTTGATTTGATAAATATATTTTTGATTGTTATAATGGAATAATTTTTTTTGATAACTTATTGATTATTTTCCAAAATTTATAATATAAATCCTCTCACATTTTTAAGATCATAGATGAACCTTTAAAACCCCTACGATTAGACTGATATGATTCTGACTTGACCTTCACTAAAGGTGAAATGGTTAATTCATTCATGGTATAATTTTCATCATCAATAGGCCGTTATTGAGAGAGCCAATTGGCAAAGGCTCATAAGTGAGATGCTAGATGTGAGTGGCCTAGTTTCATCCTTGGAAGATAGACTAAAAATTCATGAGAAGTAGCCTCACCAAACCTATCAACATTCATATCCACTTCCTCAATATTTCTATCGATCTTAATTGACCCTTATTCATGAGCCCAATCAAGCTTATCAAATACATCTTTTTCCCAATCAGCTGGAAGAGAGAGTTGGAAAGAGAAACCTTATTTTTGAAACAAATCTTGATAGGTAGATTGAGTTAGTTAATATAAAGATGAAGTAGTCCATATCATAAACAAAAGAAGTGGAATTTAATCCCTTGTTACCCTCTCCCATTACACCCCAACCTCAAGAAGAGACCTCTAAATATGAGATTTAAAGCCTAAGGATATTCTAAGTTTCTTGAATACTTTATCCACTCCTCAAATTACATCACCATCTCAAGAAGAGACTCATAATTATAACATCCCAAGCTGGAATAAGATAGTGGAATCATGAGGAAATAAAGAGGATAAAAGCCTTGATAAGGAGTGTGAAGTTAAGAAAGAGCTTGATCTTATGTAAGTCCCTCCCACCCTTCCTCAAGATACCTCATGTCTTCTATGTCAACCCTCTTATACTCCTTATCCTCATGATGATGCCTATCAACTTCAAGAGATAATTTTCCAAGAGAACCTAGCCAAGCAAATTGAAGAGTTAGAGTCAAGGATGAAATTCCTAAGTCAAGGTGTGATGGAAGGTTTAGACCCAAAAGAAGATCCTATGCCTAAATGCACCCCATATAACCTCCCTCAAAATAGTGATCAAGTTGGATTAGATTTCAATGAAGTGATTATCAAGTGGAAGGAAGATAACCAAGCTATTTTATCCTAATGTCTGCTTATACTTCCTCAAAATCTCCTAAAAGAATCCCATACAATTCATTCTCAATCTGATTTTGAATCCTATGTTCCACCTCTACCAACTAGTTCATATTGTCCTCACTGCATCACCCTTTTCCTTGATGGACCTATGGTATGGGAACCTAAAGAGGAGCATTTTGTTTTGGAAATTTTAGAACTATTTCTTAAAGAAAGTATAGCTCCTTGGTAGTCTCATTGGGCTAGGTCACTGGATTTCAAGATGCCTAGTCTTAGCATCACCAAGAAGGAGAAGGAGATTGAAGGTATTGCATCCCTTGAGATGCAAGATCAAATTATGATAACTGAGATAAAATTTGAGATCCCTCAAGAGGTCCTAAGAGCTAAAAAAGAGGTGAGTCCTTGTGTCAAGTCTTTTTATTTGGTTGATAATGAATAATGCCTTCTTTGTGTCAAAGAAGAAGTCTTCGATGAAGTCCGTTTAGATTCTAAAGAATAGGATGAAGGAGATTCACTTGGTGGTCCCCTTCATGATGCTAATAAAATATAAGATGAGGACTTATGATAGTAGTTTAAAAACATTTGTAATGAGTTTGAGTCTCTCAAGGGGTCTACAACTTCCTTAGAGTTGATTGCAAGTGATGGAAAGCAAGATGACATTTTTTAACATGTCATAGATGAGCAAGAACAAAGTTCACATCAGCCTTTAGAGGTCAAAACATGCTTCTATTGGCCTAAATATTCCAAGGAACAAGAAACTACTCCTCTTGAAATCATGTCTACAAAGAAGATGCAAGTTGATCATGAGATAAAGAGTGGGCAGCAATATGAGATATGTGTACAAGGCCAAGAGGAATAGATTTACATTGGAGACATATTTGAAGATGGTCTAATTGATAATGTAACAAGTAAAGTGCTAAGGAATAGGTTTGATCTATCAATTATCCAATATAAAGAGCGACATGATTGGCACTATGATTCATCTCATCAAGAAGATGATTCAAGAAACTTTCCTTTTGATCTTGGAAAGGAGGTATGCTTAGTTGCTACTTGTGTATAGTAGTTTGTTTTTATAATTTACCTAAGTACTTTCAACACATGTGCCTTGTTAGTGTGTTTACTTTGCTTTGTGTGTGTCTTTTATTTTATGTGGTTGAGGTAGTCAAGTGGTTTTATCTTGATCAAAGCTTGTGTTCAATGGTCAAAGGTATCCTTGTTTTATTTGACTTTAGATGACTTCTTAAGCTTAATGGACTGATATGGTCACTGGTCTTCAGTATAATATGCATACTACCCCTATGAGTCACCAATTTTTTGACCAAATTTGACCTTGTAAGTCAAATTAGGACCCCTATAAGTAAAAACTTATTTTTTAGGTATTTTAAGGGTCTAATATTTGGTTATAAGGTGTATTATAGGGCATTTGATGGAATTTAATGTCATATTAGCCTTGATTATTAGTCATTTTAGTGTTTATGTACTTTTGAGTCATTTTAGAGGTCAAAATAAAACATTAAATGAGTTTTAAAATCTCCTTGAAAAATGTGAAAGTGTAATAAGGGTGATGTCACATTTCATGTGTCATGTTATGCCTTAATCAACTATTCATAATTGAAAAGTGATAGGTTCTTCAGAACAAAGGGTAGTTTTCTTGAAAAAGGAAATAATTTGGCACTTGTACAACCCATAAGGGAGTGTAACACATGGGATAAGTTCATAAAATTATTCTTCAGCTTCTTTAGATCCATTTCCATGCTTTAAGTACTCTTAAGTGTCAAAATTGGGCTAAAACTATTTTAGTCCTTTTCACCCTTCTAGACACATAGAACTAGTCAGTAGTTTATGTTTGATATAGATAATGGGAGAAATTTTAGGTCAAATTTTTTTAGGAGATGAAATAAAAATTAGAGAGCTTAATTTACATAAAATTATTTCAAATAATTATGGCCTTTGTTTTATGAACCACTCTCATAAATTTGACTGTATTTTTCTATTTGCTAATCTATGCACCCTACAGGTTTTGCTCTTATTTGGATGATTCCATACAATCCAATTTCTTATATTGGTTCCAAAATATTTTTAATCCCTTATATCATGTTATCCATGATTTTTTTCACATTTGGAACTGATTTTAGAGTTCAAACAACTCACTTTTTAGGAAGGTGTTGATAGTGGACTTGCACTCCAATTTCACCATTTGTAGAAAACTTATTTATCTACAATGGATTTAATCTAGTGTGGCATGATGTCTTACTCACTCTAAGGGAGTTAGTAAAATATATTTATTTCAAGGTTTCAATATTTAAAATGAGGATCATTGAGGTTGTAGTGCAAATGTATACATAGTTAGCTCCCAGCTCATCCTCAGTCTCAGTCATGACTTGTGGAGGCTATGAGAGCATCCATAGAAGTATAATGAAAGTCTCAAAGCCTTGTATTATATTATAGACACATGAGGAATCTCTTGTTATTTCATATGATGTAATAAATGAAGGTTGTTATAGTCATGTTGAACACTTTCACATAGTCTGTCATGGACGTATTCATCTACGGGTACCATAGAGGGGAAATATCACATTGAAATGAAGTTTTTACTTGTTATAAATATTCACGAGTTTAAGGGGATCCAAATTGACATTTTAATAAGATACATTTTTTATTTTAAGTTTATATACCATAGGTATAGTTCATAACCCTACTTACTACCTGCATATAATTTAACATGCTCATCTATAGGTGCCCTCATAGGACTCATCATGTTGAGGAGTTTTGAGTTGAGTTAGGTTATTTAAAATGAAAGGATTCTATTTTTTAATGTTTTATGTTGGTATAAAACTCATTAAATTCCAAACACAATGCATATTTCCCAAGTTTGTACCCATTGGTTGTACATGGAAACATCCACCTACAGGTGGCATTAGCAAAGCCATGAAGGCACTTATACAGAGAGGATTAGAAAAATTTGAACTCTTATTGAGGTCATAGTAGGTTTAAAACATCATGGTAGACTTATTTTAATGTATATATTAATATAAAATTTTGAGGGTCACTTCAAAAATATGATGAGTGAAATTCAAGCCCCTTGTCCCTAAAACATGAAAATAGAGTACCTTGATGTTTTGTTGGTATTTTGTAATAGGGTTGTCATGGGATTTGAGGCATATTTATGAATAAATATTATATCCATATCATAGGACAAGACCTCTTCAAGATATGGAGTCAAGATGATCAAGGGAAGATAGTTGTTGAGATGTTAAAAGTTGTTTTTCTTATGCTCTTAAAAAAGGTAGTCAAACCTACAAGATTTGAAACTCTAAAGGGACTCTTTACCCAAGGTTGTAGTTTGGGACATTTCCTACATGTTTAGAGGGTTTTTTATGGTTTAATATAAAAATTATGATTTATTTATCATTTTATGGGATGATACAAATTTTTTTATACCCTATAGACACCTACATGTGTCCCTTTCTTAAAAACATTCACCTATAGTTGACTATAGATGTATACAGTCTATGACCCAAGCTTAGTCATGAAGTCTCAACCAGTTATGAGAATGACTTTAAAATACAAAAAATTTATTAAGATATCATAGAGTCTCCATGGAATATATATCACAAGTTTAACTATAAAATCCACCTACAGGACTCTATACAGTCAATTGCATGTGATTGTAGGGTGATAGTGACTGAGATAGGGTGCCTAAGTGATGGTCTAAGAAACACAAGGTGAAGGATCAAGTCAAAAATAATAAAAAATTACCCTAAGGGATTAATTTAATATAATTCAATTTTTTTCTAAGATCCAACATGTATGATGACTTTATAGGATTCATTGTTGAAGAAGGAAACACAGTCAAGAAATGCATACTATTTGAGAGTTTAAAGTGTGTACAGGAGTATATGAAAGTTTCAAGTGATTAATGAAGACTATAATGCCTTAATTATTATAATAATAGTATATTTAAACTATCATAATGGATATTAAATATATAAAGGGCTCAAACGAGCATCATACAGTCTACATCCTTAAACCCCTACACAGTCTGCCTTCATAGAAGTCTACCTTAGATTTTGAAAGGGTTAAAAGGTAAAATGACCTGATAAAAGGAATTTTTTTTGTGTAAATTATCTCCAAAACTTTAATAATCCCATACATCATTAATTTAGGTTGATCAAATAGGGGAAGTAAACAGAGGGTACTTCCCTTTATGCATAAACTACCAAGTTGGAGAAGATGGGTGAGAAGGGTAGACCATAATATAAATATACCCTTAAAGTAAGTGTGATATGATTAAATACACATAATAAAACATGAGGATCATATAATATAAGGGAAAAAATTATAGGGAGTTCTAAACCCTTAATATTTGTAGGCAAGCTTATTAGGAATAGCTAGGCTTAGAAATCAAATGGTATGTCACTTTCACTTATAGCAATTAGTGAGACTTATAAATGATTGGATTGTGTTATTAGGGTAAATTTATACATTTCAAATATATTTTTATGTAGACAAAACAAAAATAAATCCATTTTTGGGCTCAAGACTAAATCAAACCTATACAAAATGTGTAAACAAGGTTGATAAGGTGATTTCAAATTCTCACATCTTTCATGAGACTTTTCATGGAAGATAATGGAGTTTATAGAAGTTAAAATGGGTATTATACTCTCATATTTTGTAATGTTTTTTTCAAATTCAATGTCTCATCTTTATGAACAAAGCTTAAGAGGGTAAACAAGCCTAAACCCTTGTAAAACCCTTGCTAATGATTAGTTTGAGATGATTGAGGAGATAATGGAATATTTGGCCCAAAATTATGGTTTGAGTTTGTAGAGTAACTTAATAAATATCCCTACCATTAGGATGAGTTGTAAGGAATCTGTACGAATAGGGTAAAAATCATTTCTTGACTATTTTATGCAATATGCAGGTCATAAAAGGTTTCAAGAGATCAAAATCACATGTAATGGAATATTAAGACTTAATATAAATTTCCATGTCTATTTAATTCCTTATAAAAACTATTATGTGTGTTTACCAACTACTTCATCTCAACCTGTCAAAACTGGCATAGTGAGCATGATGGTGAGAAGTGTGAAAACTTCAAGTGGATGGCTTTTTAAGGTGTGCCTAATAATTATAAGGTCATGGAGAGTATTTAAAAGTGTCATCCAATATCTCCCATATATTTTCATGGGAAAATAAATCCAATTTTGAGGCCAAGTGTAAGAGGTGTGGGAAAGAGGAGTTTCTTTGACTATAGATGGTGATGGCTCACTTTAAAATAATTTTAGATGATCAAGAATACAAAAAATTCATGGAGAGGCATGTATGAAATCATTCCCTCTCATTCCAATAATTATACCTATCCCTAGTTAGTTTTGGGATGCTCAAATGGGGCTAAATCATGAAAGCAATTTTTTGAGCCAAAATGAGAATTCCTACGCTACTTTTCAAGAGTTTCATGACTTGGTATGACACTTTTGATTCCTAACCTTGCATGGTTCATTTCACATATTTTTATCATTCATATGTAACTCCTTTTCTTAGCTTGATAAGTGTCTTTGTGACCTTTGTACTTCTCTCTTCTCCTCTTTCTCTCAAGTGACAAGAACTAACCATTTTAGCCTTTGTAACTTATGCTCCACCTAAGTATGGTGAAGCCCTGCTCATTTTCATACCATTTAATTAATAATACTACTTATTTTTACCTCTTTTATGATTGTTCATAGTGTTTTTTACTTGGATAATTGATATTGCTTAGTGATAACTATGATTTTCTTAACATGTCTCATTCTTTCACCCTATTTGTAGTTGGAAAGCTTATTCTTGTAGGTCATGTGAAGTGTTATAGGAAGTCTTAAGGTTGAGTGAGTTATTATATTCACTAGTGTCATTCAAGGCCTCTTGTCTAATCCTCCTAGACTAAACATTCATCCATAACCTCATAATGAAATATTGATGTGAAAAGATGTAGATTGGAAAAGTGTATGTTTGGTTAGTCCCTTGTTCTCTTGCGTAACATGCAATTAGTTGGTAGTCATCAACTAATTTGGTGTATCACCTCCCTTATGATAGTTTTCTTTCAGTTTTCTCTCTCCCTTTTCCCTCACAAGCTTAGGTGTAGTAGTGTTCTATAAGTGGTACATCAATGGAGATAGCCCTATCTAGAGATTCACCTCATCCTTAGACCACCCACAACCTAGAGGTGTTTCAATTGTGCCACTTGGATGAGGAGAGATAAGACATCTCCTCAAGGGGTTTAAATCCAAGTGATAATATTTAGAATTCATCCAACCATATCAATTACACTTTTGGTTTCTTTTATATCCCATATATTTGAACCATATGAGGTAAATAACCCTTTGCTCACTGGTATTTCACCACCAGGTTATTTACAAAATTTAATACCCTAAAACTCATGCATTTAAGTCAATTTTATTCATTGATACTAAAACATTATAGGCTACCTCATAAATTTATTTGGTGTGCATAAAACTTGCATCAACACAATTGACAAGTAATATTTTTTTTGAAATCATAAGGAGAGGACACAAGTGGGTCCAAAGTGATACACAAATCAATTAACTTTATCCAAAGTGATTTAGTAATATTATGATAAGGACACCTAATCAATGTAACTTAATATTTGATACCTAATGCTTCAAAAAAGGTGGGATCAATGAGACTTATATATGGTTCAATCCACACTCAAACATGGTTATGTAGAATACGGAAGTGAAAACTTGGCAAAAATATCAAAATTAACTCCATGAGTTGGCATGAATCCACTAATAAAATGAAAAAAAGATAAGATATATTGATTATTTTAGATGTCACTTTTCATAATAAAATGATCATATTATTGAGGTGCTAAAAATATAAAAGATATTCATGAAGAAATACCATCAAAATAATTGTCATAAAACAATCCTCATTATGGTTTCTATAAAAAAAAATGTGTTTGATAAGACACATATGTACAAAAATACGAATCAAATCTCATGATTATAGTGTGTAAAACAATAAAACACAAAATGGAAATGTATGTGCACATTAAAATGCTTATTTTTTAGGAAAATAATATCCTCTAGAAATTATGTATAGGTGCAAAATGCCATGATATGTGGTTTGAAAAACTTATCTTACATGAGACAAATAAAAGGTGAGAGTAGCGCAAAATTAAAACCACAAGTGTGTCTATATTAGTGAACACAAATAAAAAAGTGATTAAAAAGGGGCCTTGAAATAAGTCTCTAAATAATAAATCAAGGCACATAGAAATAGATCTTGAAGGAGTCTCTAAATATGAAAGTAAGACATGAAGAAGGGGGATTGAAAGAGGCTAGGTACAAACCACAAGTGTGCCAAAAGAAAGTGTTCACCCCAAAAAATATTTGGCACTTTATTTTAGTGCATGTAAAAAATATCACTCCCCAACTACTTATAAATGTGTAGCTATACCTAAATCTACTTGATTACAATTTCAAATGAAAATGGGAAACATAAAAACAAAAAAAATTGTATATCATTCATATATTTGGATCACAAATTTATATTCATGGTGGGAAAACATGCACTTTGAAATAAAATGACACATGAAAAGGTCCCTCAAGTGCAGAGAAAAGTGCCTACAATTTTTTTCACCAAATAGTGGTTAGAAGGCCAATAGAAGAAAAATGGCCTTTATGGGGGATAACACCTATCTCCATGAAAGACCCACCCTCTCATCTTTAGTAACGATGGTTGGAAAAGGGCCAAAATAAGTGTGCCAAAATGAAAAATGTGTCATAAAAAAGTGTGAAGTGGGTGCCAAAAAGTCATAGTTTTAAATAAAACAAAATACTGTCAGATGTCCCAAAAAAATTGTCCCAATTTTAGTAAAACAAATATAATAAATTACATAATGTGTCACCTAAAAAGAAGACCATTATAAAATATTATTTCCCTAAGGAAAAAAATCCCAAGTGTGCTATTAAAGGTGTTGAATAGGGTCTAGAATTGTTGTAGCTACCATAAGACACACCCATAATACATGTAACACTATAAATAAAGGAAAGATTTAAATAAAAAAATACATAGGTTTACCATTCGTATCATGACTACCTATTTATATTGAAAATACTTATCCTAAATTACCATTATAACAATAACTCTCTTACATAGTAGTCACTCAACCACTAGCTCTCTATGCTCTTATACAGATAATAAAAATGCTAAAGGTAGGGTTTGGAGATTAGTTAAATTTTACAAGTATTATTAAATATATTTTTTTATTATTAATAAAATAAGTCATTCAAGTCAATAAATTGATTGATAATCTTCTTTAATAATAGTTTTTGGATAATTATGCACCAATTAGTGATTATCCAGACATTTAATATTACAAGTACACCTTAAAATCATACAATAGTGTATGAGTAACTAAATACAATAACATCCTTCATTAAGATGTACTTTGATGAATGGATGGATTGAGGAATCATTGAACTATACTCCCTTGTTTATACCTTACTTCACTCCTAAAAGTTGCATAAACTAATAAATCAAGGTGCAAGTAAGGGTTTTATGAATATGTATACAACCTCATAATCTGTTCAAAAAAAATTAAGATCAATGAACTCATTCTATATCAATTTATGAATATAATTCATCCAAATATCAATGTGATTTGTGTATTGGTGCTCCTTTGGGTTACTAAGGATGTGATTTACACTCTGATTATTACACCAAAGCATTGTGGGTTGGGTCTACAGAAATATAAATTCATAAAGTATGTGACAAATCCACACTGACTCATAGGTGGTAGAAATAACTTTACTACATTTAGCTTCCATAGTAGACAAAATAATAGTAGTCTAATTTTTTCAAGACCAAGTCGTGATAATTGACCCAAGATGATAAATGTATTTAGAGTTTGACTTGTGATTATTTGGATCTTCTATCCAATCACTATCTATGTAGCCTAAAACTATTATTTTCCCACTATAAATGTAACCAAAAATTGAGAATTTTACTCCTGAATTGTACTCAATGTCATAATTATTATTATCATAAAGATATTGTAGAATTCACTCACTAGCCTACCAATGGCTATCATGAAGATCTTGATAGTAGCATGATAAAATATTCACATCAAAAAATATATCATGATGTGTGTGAGTTAAGTATAAATGGTTTCCCACCAACCCCATGTAGATTATACCATCAATAAAAAGATAAAAACATTTGATATAAATATTGACTTTGAATTGAAAAGGATTCAATGTGGACTTGCATGCTTTCATGTTGAAGTGGATGATTAAGTCTTCAACATATTTATATTGATTAACAAAAATCATTTCTTAGACTATGAAATCTAATGACCAAGGAAAAATGCAACAAGCCCAAGTCATTCATCTCAAAATACTTCATTATCTATGATTTCAAATCATGAATCTTGTTGGTGGAAGATCATGTGATAATTAAGTTGTCAACATAGAGGACCAAAGTTAGAAGTTTCCTGACTACTTTATTGATGTATATTATAGGGTCAAGGGGAATCCATGTAAAGCCAAAGATAATTAAAAATGTTTCAATATTTTCATACAAATATCAATAAGCCTATTTTAAACTATACAAAGACTTTTTAAAACTACAGACAAGGATGGATTTCTCATTGCTTAAAAATTTGATAGTTGGGACATGTATATTTTATCTATCAAGCTATAGGAAAGTAGGAACTTTTGACTTCCATATGATGGAATTATCATTTTTATTTTTCAGCCAAGGAGAGTAATAACCTAATGGAATTCATCTTGGCAATTGGAGAAAAAATTTCATGGTAGTCAACACCTTCAACTTGTGAAAAACCTTTTGTTACAACTCTGATTTCATATCCATCAATAGACTACTACATACTTAGTGCAGTACACCCAATTTCACCTCAATAATTTTATTCATTTCAAAATTGGAACCAAGTACCAAGTGTTTTTTTATTTAGATAAAGAATTTCTTCTATCATATCTACCTACCAATCAGGAGTTTATAAGCTTGTTGATAAATCTCTACATCTTGTGCCACTTCCAATTGTGCCAAATTAGCAATACCATATAGATGTTGTGATATCATCATGCTTGGATCTATTAGATTCCTTGATAATGCACTAACCTCATTATTAACTATGCAAACCCATTTTAGTAGAGGTTGTGTTGGTTGTGTATATACATTCTAAATGTATTTTGGCACTGATGGTGAAGGTATTAGTTGTCCCCCTAATAACTCATCATCTGAACTATATTAACTATCAAAATTGGAGTCATATAAAGTATATTTTTGGAAATAATATACCTAAAAATCTGTGTCTAACTCAACATTAATTAATGGAGGATCAAGAGTATTAGATATTGGTTTGAAATCCTAGGATTGCTCATCAAATAGCACATCCTGCTGGTAAATCAATTTAGTTTTTATCAGAATAAGAAGATGATATGCCTTCATATATTCACAATAGCATAAAAAGATACAAAGATGACCCTTCCTTTCCATTTATTTTTTATTTTCATTTATAATGTGTGCTCATTTATTACATCCAAATATTCTAAAATCACAAATATTCGGCTTGACTGGAGACCATTTTTATTCAAAAGTCATATTTTTCACTATAGAGTGGAAAGTGTAATTTTAGATGTAGGTTGCACATTGAATTGCCTTTACCTAATATTATGGAGGTAATTATTTGTAATTTACAATGAAATTGTCGATTTACTTTAGTGGATAGTTTTTGTTCTTAACTACAACATTTCTCTAGGGAGTGTAGGGTACAATATGCTAAAGTTAAATGCTTACATGTTCACATAATCTAATTATTTAATTGTTGAAAAAATATCCTCCATTATCTATTCTAAGGCACTATATTTTTATCTCTGATAGGTTTTCAAGGCCTTAAAAATTTTCAAGTGTTCAAAGACTTCATTTTTGTTTTTGAGAAAGTATACCCAAGTTTTACAAGAGAAATCACCAATGAATGTAAGCATGTATTTATGTTTCTAAAAATAAAAATTGGGAAATGACATAATATGACTGTAAACCAACTATAATCCATCACTTATCCTTAAGTATTTTCCTTTGTGAAATGGATCCATGTGTTTTTTCCCAAGTACACATCCTAGACAAGCACCATATTTGAAAGAAACTTGTGTCAAACCAATAACCATGTTATGATTACTAAGGTGCTATGATGAGTGTTAGTTGAGATGACCAAAATGCTCATGCCAAAGTTTACTCAATTCATTAACATGTTAAATCATGATTTGTGAAGGTTGAGTTAACACAAAGTTGTCAATTTTGTACAATTTTGCTTGATGATCAACCTTGCTAGCAACTATAATAAAAGATCAGTATTTTACATTTTTTATATCAACATATGTAGGCATAAACTCAATGGTTTTTTCCTTAACATGATTTTGTTATATGATAAATGAATAGGATGTCTATAGAAATTTTTGGAACGTGGAAAATTTTGTTAAATGTGTCATTCTCCATTTCAACTATCCCTTTGCCCTTAACAACTAGAGGAATATATTTTCCCACAATTTTTTTATATGTGTGGCTTTGGTCAAGATTTTGAAATAAAGAGCCTTAATGCACCATGTGGTGAGAAGCTCATAAATCCAATATCCATTCAAATACATGTGTTCTGACTATTGTTGCATAAATGGTAACTCATGTCTTGGAGGAAAGATGATGCATTTTTAAATCTCTTATTACAAGTATGTTATTTTATTGAAACACTAATATTCAACATGGACTCATTTACCACAAAATTTTCAACCTTATTTGTCAATATTTTCATTCATTTTCCCTTTTCCTTTGTTCTGATGAGGGAAAGAATTATATGGAGTTGATTTATTTCCCTTAGTCTAAGACTTTGCTTTACCCTTTTATTTGGCAGGTATTTTTCCTTTACTAGAGTTAGGTTGTGACATTACATGAGTATCATGGACTAATATTTTGTATTGCTTAGTAACTCAAGGTTAAATGTCACCAATAAAAATATTTTTACATAGAATCTTGTTGCATAGTGATTTGAAAAAAGACTATGTATGGACAACTTTTTTTTGACAAAATACTCATAATGAATCTTTCATAAGTTTTAGTTTCACCAATTTTTATAAGGAGAAGACTCAAGTCCTTGAATTGAGTGATGAAATTCTCAATCTAAGGATAGTTTTATGGACTAATAGTTACAAGCTCATTTTGCAGCTGACATGCCCACATTTTTTTGTGCTTCCCAAAAATATCATCCAAAAATGACCACACTTCCCAAGGTAAAAACATTTCATGAAATTAAAACTTCAATTCAAGGGACACTAATTGACCTATGACATCTTAGGCTTCATCCCTACAATTTTTCTAAAATTCAGAAGGATACATTTCTTTACCCATTACCATGTGGTAAAGACCCTTACTAATTAGTACATTAGTAATGTGCCTTTTCCAATTGAATTAGTTTGAACATGTGAGAATTAATTTATTTTGGCCATGGTGTAGCACAAAAGATAACTGCAGGTAATTTTTTCCACATGAATCAAAAGCTATCTTAGATTTATATTTTTTATGAAACATGTCCTTTACACTTTCTTTTCAATGTTTTATTTTAAAAATGAATCTAAAAATAAGGTTTCTAAATTGAGACTGAAACATGAATTTTGTATTATAACCAAACATGTATTCTAATATTGTAACTAAACAAAAAACTTTGGATCTAAATAGATATTTGGAAATAGTTTTCAAAAATTCTAAGTATTATCCAAAAATTCTCTGGAATTAGTAGTTTGTGTGTTTTTTATATGTAAACTATTTGATATACTAATCTTAGCCATAAACAATGAACACAACCAATGGGCACTAACTATAGGTGTTTTCACCATTCCCTTACCTTCATTATACTATATATGAGTTACATAGAGAGTAGTTTTTCAAGGCCAACCACTTACTAGTGCATCACAGAATCAAATGGCCAAAAGGCTTCCTTTGGAAAAAAGACAAAAATATTAGGTGCATCTTATATACCCTGAGGTAAATGGAAGCCAAAATATCTATATAGTTTTATCTGGTGGCTTGTGTATTTGGGAAATACCCCTCACACCATGGATCAATTTAATTGATAACCACTTTACCTAGAACGACAATCCTATGAATTTTAAAATTACTGGAACACAATACTAACTTAGGGGATTTATACTAAAAAAATAATATATGTTCAAAGAATTGATAATATATTAAAAATAATAGTGATTTGTAAATCTCAACATAAGAGAAAATTGCTTAAAAACACATAATATACCTACTCACAAAAATAAACGTGACTTAGATTTTTTTATTTTTGCACGATTTTTGATGATGCTAAAAAATGTTATATGGACACCAAATATGTACCTAACACAAAATAAAATTTGTATGTAGAAGCCAAGATATACCCTTTGGTAAAATTTTAGATGAAATGAAGCACTTTTATTTTCACATGATTCGATTTATCAAAAACCCTCAAATATCAAGTTATCAAAAACTAATTTTACAAGGGGTTAAGCTCATGAATTCTAACACAAACTCAGACAAATATAGTAGATTTATTAGTACAACTAACTTGATCATGCACATAACAATAAGGATTCAAAGAAACTTTACATAATAAAGAGTGAATAGCTAAAGCTTTGACACAAAGTCTAAATGATGTAGGGCCTATGCCTACAACCTTCTTATTCATCACTTTGGATCTAATTTTCTTGATTTATATCTTTCCACTTATTTCTTATCTTTAATCCTTCTTTTAGGTACTTTCTTGCAATTTTTAACTCTGTTGATCAATTTATATTCTTTAGGCTCAATAGCCTTCTTATACATATGGTCTCTCTCTCTCTCTCTCTCTCTCTCTCTCTCTCTCTCTCTCTCTCTCTCTCTCTCTCTCTCTCTCTCTCTCTCTCTCTCTCTCTCTCTCTCTCTCTCTCTCTCTCTCTCTCTCTCTCTCTCTCTCTCTCTCTCTTCCTTATTCTTTTTTTTAATGAATAGTTTGGGATGACTTGGTTTAAATAGGATGCCCTAAGACATAACTCAAACTTATGCCAACTCATTTTATAGTCATTCATTTGCCTCTGTCAACTCATTTTACATTTCCAAACTAATAACCAAAACCTCAAACAAAAACTCTTCATATAATACACTTTTCCTCTTTTGAAGGTGTCAGAAATATTGTCATTGATGTCAAAGGTTTGGCATTATTGGTGATAAAGGCCCCATTGCATTTAATATTGTTTATCTTGGCTAATGTGAGTTAATATTTATTTAATATTAACAAATATATTTTTGGTTGCATATGAGACAAAAGAAGGGCCCATGGAGAAGTCGAAGAGTCACAGGATAAAGACAAAAGAAGGATGGGATGCATTTTCCCATGAAGAGTCATCTTGGGGAATACCAAGAGTCACCAAGTGAAGACAAAAGAGTAAAGGTGTAATTTATCATGAAGGGACACTTTGAGGAATACGAAGAGTCACTAAAGATAAGGACAAAAGTGGGAAGGACGTTTTTGGTCATGAAGGGTCACCACATGACTTTTCAAATGCTTGGATATGAAGGGTCATCCAAGATTGGCACCATTTTCCATGAGGATTGAAGGGTCACAAAGGGGGAAGGCCAAAGGTCATTTGGAAAGCTATAAATAAAGGCTTGAGTAGCCATTTATAATGTGGAAGTGAGAGGTTGATTTGATATTGTAATATCTAGCTTAAAATAGCAATTGTGAGAGATGAATATGATTTGTATTTGTTATATCTAGCTTAGAAGAGCAAAGCTGAGAGAGAGGAAGGAGATGTTGTATTGATCTATCATTTGTTGAGATAGCAACATTGAGAGATAGGTGTGTGGTATACACAAAGGGGTTGGTGCTCCTGTGGGTTGGTGCTCATGAATTATTATCGAGTTGGTGCTTGGCAAAGGGGTTAGTGCTCCTGTGGGTTGGTGCTCGAAAAAGGGGTTGGTGCTCCTGTGGGTTGGTGCTCACGAATAGTAGCTGGGTTGGTGCTCGGCAAAGGGGTTTGAAGCTCCTGTGGGTTGGTGTTCATGAATTGTAGCTGATGTTTGTACTCGGCAAAGGGGTATGGTGCTCCTGTGGGTTTGTTCTCATGAATATATTTGAGATTAATTCTATGTGGTTTTTTCCACATTGGGTTTCCATGTTATATCTGGTGTCTCTCTCTATCTTGTGTGATGTTTATTATTTGAGTTTTATTTCATATCTTGAATGATTGATTAAGTGGAATTTGGTTGAAGGAAAGATTTATAAGATATATAATATACTGATTGACCCCCCCTCTCAATATATTTCATGCTTAACAGAAGGTTCAATCCTTGTAACCTTGTTTTTATGTAAATATAGATGGTTTGACCAATAAAAAGGGGTTAATAATGATCTAAACATATATTTAGATACCATTTATCCCCATTATTCTTCACACCAAATTTCATAACTCAAATCTCATTAATAGTATACCTTTTATTTCATTCTTCTTCCCAATTAGGTCTCTCCTCGGCTTATTCAACCACACAGACTTAGAGACCATACTAGAACATATAGTACCAAATCAAAACCTTATTAATATTAAATATGACATCAAGATACAACATATTACAAATTTTGAAGGAATTATAAGGGTAGAATCTTTAGATATTCCAATTTCAATCTCTAAACCCTAGTTTAGGTTATCATAGACCCATGTAAGGCCAAGATGAGGAAAAATGCTTTTAAATGAGCTATAGTCAATTTCACTCCTTTCTTAAATTTTGATTAGGTATACCCAGCCTATTTATACCTTCTCTAATAGTTATCACTCCTTAAAAAATCATAAAATGTCTTCAAGATAGACTGATAGAGAGTTCTGAGTATAGGAACAAGATTGTGTTAATGACATCTAACACTTTCAATTTAATTTGGATTCTCTAAGAAGAATGATGAATAGTGTAAGTTCTGTGTCACACTCCTCTAACCTATCCAATCACTTTCAAGATTTTCACAAACACCACAAGTCTTTTAAATTCAAATTTGCATAATTTTGATATTCTTCTTAATTGGATTTGTTGACCGGGTTCTTCAAGTTTGCAAAAGGTGACCTCAATCTATAACTTAACCACAAGATACTATTTCAAACAATGAGAGAATAATTACATAGCATTAAACCTTCATCAAAACATTTAAATGAAACTTCAAGGCTCCCATGTTCTCTTCAAAAGACTATATTCAAATAAAAATTCTCAAGTCTAGTATAGACTATGTAACGCAACCTTAACCTATAGTTATCAATCATAATTATTTCTCTTTTCAAGTTAAAAAAATATAAAATAAAACATATACCAAATATATTAGTAACTCAAAGGGCATCTCTCAAAAACATTCTTCAAGGTAGATAGGGTTATTGTTTATTTATTGATTTATTTTACCTTTATTGAGGCTCTCCCTTGAACCTATCTACTCCTACCTATGTATTACTTACACACTCCTACAACACACCTTCCAACATGAATTTATATCCTTTATACAATCTAAAACATGCAAATATCTTTCTCTTTTCTTGCCACCCATGTTGAATTGTAGTTACAAGTTGGTATATTCTTGATTTACATTCTTATTTCATGTTATGCATGTTAAGAAACCTATGCTCACATAATTAGGACCATTTAAAAACATTTACAAACATTATATTACTTATTAGACTCCAAATCACCCCACAATATAGTCTAGGAAATTCAAATTTTTAAATGAGCCATTTTGGTGAGAAACTCCAAAAGGCTTACTAACATACTAACTCAAGACTCTCACTAACTCAAAATCATCCCAATAGACCCTCTAGGACATATAACACCCTTACAAGACCAAAATTGGTCATAATGTACCTCTAAAACATAATTACATTCTTTTTACCTTATGATGCTCTGCATCATACTCCTTTAGTGGATATAAATTGGAGATCCTACTCAAATGCTCCTTGTCCACCTTCTTTCTTAATTTCCAATTCTTCATCTTATGATTCTCTAGGATTATCTTATTGTTTTTCCTCTTTTCCTTCTCTTTTATTACCATCTGGTGTCTTTGCCTTTGTCTTCTTGCTTTGTTTTGCCTTCTTTCTAAATCATATTCTACCTTTATGAGGTGTATGACCTGTTGCAACTCTTTGGCCACTTCATCTTTAATCTATTCCATATCTAAATTCTGTCTATCAGGCTCTTCCTCTAATGGTTGATCTTCATTCTTCATTCTTTCTCTTAATCCATATCTTTCTTATTTAGTTTCCATTCTTGGTTCTTGCATTCTTGGTTGGTATTGATTCTTGACCATGCATTATTATTCATTCTCATGCTCTAATGGCTTCTCATAACTCTGATCTTCCTCTAAACTCTCCTTGACATCTTCTTTAGCTTCCCCTTCATGACATTCCACCATCTCATTTTGAGTCTTCTCTTGCTTAACTTGATATGATATCTCATTGACCCATTTAGGTCAATTATACCACAACACTACTTGGCATCTTCTCACCTTAATAACATCATATATACCTTATACTAACTCAACTATAACATTTCCCATTGAATATATCAATTTTTTATTTGTTCTTACTTTCCTTACTTTCTCTCTCGCTTGTTTGCTTGTGGCTCTCCTTCCATGAGCCTTTGTTATTCACTCCTTGATGTACTACTTTGACTAATTTTTGGGCTAAGGCTGCCCTCTCTTCTCTCCCTCCACTTTTTCTCATTACACCTTGCATCTTCTTAGGACTATATTTTCCTCCTCCAACTATACATGCTCTATTAACCTGACCTCTTAGATACTCTTCTCTCTTTCTTTCTCAATCATGAGCTATTATGTTCTCATTCTTCTTTCCTCCATATGATCATGGAGTGAATTATTCCATTTTATCTCCATACCTTCAATATATTGATTGGTATCTATCAAATGACCTTCATGAGAGTTACTAGTCTCTTCAAAGATCTCCTAGTCTTGTTCAATCTCTTTTGCTCTTTCATGCTTCTTCCAAGCCTATCTAGGCTTATTTTTTATCTTCTCAATCTCCTTCACTTATATTTTATGATCTTTGCTTACATCACCATCTACCCATACTTTTTATTTAATCAACTCACATACTTTTATGCCTTTCTTCCCATGGTTGACCTCTTTATTTGCATCACCCTGTTCATTTTCTTGATTGTAATTCTTTGCTTGATTCTTATTTTATGCCTCTATAAGACCTATAACTTCATCTTCAACACCTTATATATTACTTCTTTAATTCAAAATATTTATTAACTTAAACTCAGCTATTAAAATGGCTTCCTCATCTCCTATGAGGTCTAAAATTTTTGATTCTTTCATAGTCTACTTCCGTAACCTTTCTTCTTAATCTATATACTCCAACATAGGCTATTTTATAGATTCATCTACTTCCAAATATTGTACACCAACTTGTATTTTCTCTTCATCCTTCATGAGATTAAAATTAGGCTCCCTTTTCTATTGTTCATCAAGTTTTCCAAGCACTTCATATGGTACTTCACCTTCATCTTTGCATTTTATAAGCCTACTATCAATTCCATTATTTATTTATACAATATATCTTCATTAGTTGACACATCATCATAATCATCATCAAAAATAACATTGAAAACTAAAGCTTGGATCCATTTAGCCTCTCCAACTTTTTTTTTCTTCAATTCTCTCTCTTTGATGCCTTTTATGATGCATTCTTCTTCTTGATGATCCTCTTCTCCAAACAATTATCCTTATTTAGGATAGCAAATCATTGTACCTCTATATGATGCTACCCAATTATATCCTTCTTAATCATAAGCATGTTACTCATGCTTTCTCTGATTCATATTTTCAAATTTTATGTCCACAAAATTGACCTCTTCCTCCTTCACTCTTTTACCTACATATACACATGACAAGAAATCCTTAGATTCAAAAACTTTAGGCTTGCTTGTCTCCATTTTATTATTCTTCACAAGGTGTTTCTCACCTCCCTATTTGTTAATATTCATAAACTTCTTCATTTTCTCTTTAAACTACCTACATAGTAACTTTTTCTACCTCTCATTATCTCTCATGACCATCTTCCTCAATTTATCCATGAGTAGCCTTATAGGCAACTTCACTATCTTCTTCCTCATAACCCAGGCATACCATTGGCTTTATTCTTCTTTCATGAGCTCCACTAATAGCTTTGTCATCTCTAACCATTTATCTATATCATTCCTCTCCTTTTCAACATCTAACCCTCTTCTCTTTGGGTCTTTTTTCTTCTTTATCTCCCTAAATACCCGAATCAAAAAGTCTTGGAGAGAGAGGAGAGCAAGTGAAAGTTCCAAGAAAGAAGCTCAATAAGAGCTAAAGATAGAGAGATGAGTCCCAAGTGAGGAAAAGAAAGAGAGAGACTCTAAGAGAGTGAGTGTCAAGTGAGAAAGACCTAGGTGAGGTCAAAGGAGACAATTGGGTAGGCTTGTCAAGAATAAAAAAGGTCAAGTGGAGATCTAGAGAGAGACTATGAATAGTAAAGAGTGAAAGAAAGATGAAGGGCTTAAACAATGAGGAATGCCACAAGAATATAGAAGTGAAGAAAAGAGAATTAGAGAGAAAAGAAGATTTTTGAGATGAAGATGGTTTTGACAAGGTTAGAGAAAGTATTGGAAGAGATGAAACCAAGATTCCTTGTACACATCAAGAGGAAAGTGAGATGTCCTCTCAAGCAGTTGATAGAGAATAAAAGAAGACAAATGGAGAAATTGATAACAAGGTAGACTAAAAGAGGAAGTAAAGGGCCAAACAAGCCTCAAAGGTTTATCACTAATGATTTATTGGAATTCATGTATATAGGTGAAGAAGATTTGGATGAGTATTAATAAAAATATACAACTAAGATAAGGAATGGATGATAAGAGGGAAGAATGGATAGCATGTTACTGTGGAAGAATAAATTGATTGGATAGCAAAGTATGGTGATACAATTCTATGTTATCTTAAAGATGGTGAACCACTTGATGAAGAAGGAGAGAGAGAGAAAGAGTATGTAGAATCACCATGCCTCATGGTAAGCATGAAAGAGTAAGGTTTGACTCAAGAAAATTTATAAGAGAGTAAAGAATCAAAAGGAACTAGTTTTAGCATTGAGGATAAGAGTATGTCAATTGAGAATAAGTGCCCAAGTGAAGATAGTGTAGTACAAGTTGCCAAAGCAATAAGAGAAGAGGGTACAATAGTTAAAAATAATTTTGAGGTGTTGAATGCAAGTAGAAAAGAGTTTTTATAGTTAGACCAGAAGGATGAGTTATTTTCCAATGAACACTTAGAAGGGTTGTTTGTAAACTTGTCTTGTCACTTGTCCTTGATAAGGAACATGGGGTATATAGACAACTTTGTTGAAAATTTTGGAATTTTGAGAGATTTTTTTATGGGAAATGAAGTGATTTATCAATTAAAGAGTGAATAGAAGAAAGAGAGGAATAATTATGCTAAAGAGGTTGAGATAACTATAAGAGAGTAGATGGAACCATTAACAGTAGTCCAACAGGCAGCAAATCCAAGCATAGAAAGGACAACCATGCAAGTACAAGAGTATGGATTCATATAAGACAAGAAGGATTTGGTTATATTTAACTTGTGTGTTTCATGTGTAGGTTTTTTTTTAAGATAATAATAATATGTTAAAGATAATTAGCTTGGAGATCCATGGCAAGAGAGAGATCATCAAAGGAGGAGCCATCATAACTTTAACCAAGATTCAAGAAGGTCTACATGCTTGAAATAGGCCTTGGGATCTAGGAGGACATGAATTTGAAAAGAGGGATGTTGTAAATAACATGAAATATATATCTATTCTAACTTTTAGAGTAAATTTTCTTTTTCACCTCAGTAGTATGATGCAGGAGCATCATTACTTGGCATATGTTTGTTTAGGAGTTTTTGGTTTGATAAAGTGTTTTATGGTCAATTATCATGTTTAGAGTGATTTAATAGGTTTTAAGAGTCTTGTTACACACTTTTTAATGTTTTACAAGTGTCTAGGAGTTCTTAGGTAGGTTAGATTTCAAATCTAGTAATTTCTTGCCAAATTCCATAATTTAAAATTTTAAACTTGTAAAGTTTGGTTTAGGATTTTTGTGTGCATTGAAGGATGAATCAGCATTGATGTTGTTAAATAAGATTATTTAAGACATCATGGGTCTATACCATGGTAATTAGATAATAAATGTATGCAAAAATACTCTTAGTGTATACCTTTAATGTTCTAGGTAGCGTTTTGTGACCATTGGAAGGTCAAAAGATAGTTAGAGTAGTTATAGGATTTATAAACTTGAAAGTTTTTTTTTTTTAATTAGTTATGGGGGATGGATTATAAGTGTAAAATATGTGAACCCAAATAAATTTAATGGATATTCATTTATTTTAAAGACAAAATTGATTGTAAATCCTATTTTTTTGTATAAATGCAATCAACTTGACTATAAATGAATTGTGAGTGAAGGAAGATGTAAGAAAAACAAGTTTATGATGGTTTGATTGAATTGGTAAGTTTGATTTTATGTTTTTTTAAGGTGATTTATGTTCCTTTTAAGTTACTTTCACAAGTATTATTGATAAACCTAACACAGGCTTATAGTTGCTTATAACCCTCACACAATCAAACTATGAATAATGAGAAATCGAAAAATAGAGTTGTCAAGAAGGATTTTAGTTCTTGTAGGAGGATTATAGTGTTATTACATGCTTTATAATCATTCACATAGGTCTGAAACCCTTAAAATAATCTAAGACATCATTTTGTTCTCTCTAGGATGAATATAGTCACATAATTTAACACAGACTATTATATAATTGTATAACAAAGGTGTCATGGATGTTAAGTATTGATTTGACAAGGTGGATAAATTTTTTATAGAGTTTATTAAACCAATATAATTATTTTAAACTCATTTGGTAAATTACAATATCAAAAGACCCCTTCTCAGGTCTACAAAGTCTATACAACCCTACATTAGGGTTTAGAAACAAAATTCCACATTGCAAGTGTTTCAACCACTCAAAATTAATAAAAGTTTGTGAAGAGTTATAATTTAAATTAATTTAAACTATTTTATAATTTTTTTGGGTATGGACAACTGCGTATAGTTTTTAGTTGAGTGTGTGCACAATAAGGTAGAGGATACCTAATTAGGTCTAGGTGAGGTTTAGAAAAGACATTTATGGATTGAGTTAGACCATGAAACTTCATGGAAAGATAATATAAGTTATAGGGTGTCATAATTTGTCATTATATTCCCAATAAAAGTTCTTACTTTTCTATACATTGAAAAAAAAATGCTACTAGAAGGTATGAACAAGGTCAAGAAAGCAAGAGTGGTGGCAGAGTTGTGCAAGAAGGTTATGTGAATGGAAAGATATGACAATGATAATTTTAATGAAATGGAATGTGATTAATAATTATTATATTAATATCAATGTAGTGATAAAATATTAGGTTTTAGTAGATTTGGAAGGCTATAAATCCAAATAAGAGAGATAAGCTAACAAGAAGAATGGAATATGTGAGAATTCAATATTGAGAATGTGGATGGGGTTATTGATATTAAAAATAGAGAGGATAAAGTAATCTATAAGAGTGAAGTATATTCTCAATAGAAAGAAGAATGAATGTACCAACAAGAAATTGGAAACCTTTATAGATAAAGAGGAGATAAAAGTGATAGAGATGGAGAAAAAAGTTCAGAGTTGGGTATGTGTATGTGACAGAGGTGAGGTTATGTGTTTTCATGTTTTCATCCATCAAAGACAAGTTTGATTAGACCTCTACATCATTATCACAGGCCTGTGTAAGGCCGAGAGGAGGCAAAATGACTTTAAATGAGTTCTATTCAACTTCAATCCTTTGTGAAATTTTTATTAGTTCTATCCAACCTATTTACACATTATCCAATAGTTATCCCTCCTTAAACAATCATAAAACATCTTCAAGATTGACTAATACAAAGTTCTAATTGTAGGAATAGGATTGTCTTAATGACATTTAATATTTTGAGTTGAATTTAGATTCTCTAAGAGGAATTATGACTATTGTAAGGTATTATCCACACTCCTATAACCTATCTAATCACTTTCAAGATTTGAACAAACACCACATGTCTCTTAAATTCAAATTTGCATAATTTGAATACTCTTCTTGATTAGATTTGTTGATAGGGTTATTTAAGTTTGTAAAGGGTGACCTTAATTTGGAAATTAACCAAAATAGACTATTTCAAATTAGGAGACAATAATTAGATAATAATCACACATCATTAAACCTTCATCAAAATGTTTAAATGAAACTTCAAGACTCCCATGTTCTCTTCAAAAGACTGTGTTCAAACAGAAATTATCAAGTCTAGTGTAGATTGTGTAATGAAACCTTAACCTATAGTTATTAGTCATAATTGTTTATATTTTCAAATATAAAATAAAATGTATACCAAATATCTCAGTAAATCAAAATTCATCTCCCAAAAACATTCTTTTAAGCATTCATGTCTTTCTCATATCATAAGCATATATATAATTCTTCAAAGCAAGCAGGGTTATTGTTCATATATTGATATTTTTTCCTCTATTGAGAATTTTCATCAAACCTCTCTACTCCTACCTACCTAATTATTACACACTCCTAAAACATACCTTATTCCAACATGTATTTCTATCCTTTATACAATCTAAAACATGCAAATAACTTCCTCTTTTCTTGTCACCCATGTTGAATGGTAGTTATAACCTAATATATTCTTGATTTACATTATTATTTTATATTATGCATGTTAATACACCTATGATAACCCACTTAGGACCATTTACAAACATTTTATTACTCATTAGACTCCAAAACACCCCACAAGCTAGTCTAGGAAATTCAAATTTTTAAATGAGTTATTTTGGCAGGAAACTCTAAAAGGTTTACTAACATACTAGTTCATGACTCTTACTAACTCAAAAACATCCCAATAGACCCTATAATACATATAACACCCTAAAAATATCAAAATTGGTCATAATAAACCTATAAAACATGAATACATGCTGTGTACCTTGTGATGCTTTGCATAACCAAAGTAATCAAGACCAGTGCACTTATTTACAAGAGTTCACAATATTTGTGGATCTGCTACACCTCAAAACAAAACAAAAAAAATCATTAAACTTGCTTGATCTTATAAGTGGTAGCTTTGGAAATAGCCACAACCTATACCACTTTTCTCATTGATGATATTCAAGTAATCAACATTTTTGGTTATTTAGCATAGGTACAAGACTACCATGCTAATCATGTAATTACCACTATCTCACCAATAGGGTTTACTCAATAGTGAATTTCCATAGCTAATTAACATATTGATCCACCACCATTGTTCATATTAAATCATAAATAAACATAACATTCCAAATGGACATAACCAATTCACTTAACACCACTTTTTCATGATTAACAAACCATAATGAAATAACATGAAGAGAGTTATCTTTACTTCATTATTAAATGAGAAACTTATTTTAATCCTTTTTACCTATGAAGCGTACTTATTTTGACATCAGGGTAATACTTTACAAGTATTATTCACCTCATAAATTAATCAAACATTTAGATTACATCATAGGTTTTATTAGAATACACAAAATCAAATCAAATCAACCGCAAGCATTCTATCTAACCAAATCATGTTCGGATTGAGTATTAACATACTCATATCGAATACAATCTTTGAGATGTTCCATCAAATTTATACTATTTATTATAAAATTTATGTGTTATACATATTTAATAAACTAAAACAATAAAAGTGTTTCCATCAATATCAACCGATTTTTAATTACAATAATCTCAATTAAAATAACTTAAATATTTCCTACAAGTGGACGGTTTCAAGAATCAATACTACATAGCTTTAAGCATTTATATGGATCATCAAGACTTAAATAAATATAAAAAAAAGGCTTATTTTACCATATAAATAAAATATAGTATTAATTTAACATACTAAAATTGAATAAGTCCATTCTCTATCTTTTGTGATTGCATTAAATTCATATAAACTTGCCATTTATATTAATATAACTAAAATCAATACTTAATCTTTGATAAAATGACTTAATTTTCATTACCCTCTAGTATGAATAAACTAATGGTTCATTCCCATCAATCATCTGAATGTCAATCTAATTCTAATAAAAATAATAAAAAATATATTTTCTATAAATTAATTCTATTTAGTCTCTCAAATGGATTTTACATAAATCGACTTGAAAATAAATATTATAATCCATACTTAGCTTAATTTATTAAAGGAGTTCAGGCATCAAGAATAGTAAGAAATCAACACATAAATGTTTACCATAACTATATATATATATATATATATATATATATATATATATATAATGTTTACAACCACAATCAAGCACAACAATACTACAACCAAAATTTAATGAAATCATTTATATGTCATTTATAAAAATGAAAATTATTTTGGCCATGCATTCAACTTAAGACTACCACAAACAATTTGTAATCTAGTTGTAAGTCTAGCTTATTCACATCTAAATAAAATATTGCACATAGACTAGTTGACATTATTAAATAATATTACTCATAATTAAATCAAGCAAAATTAATCCACATAAAAGGATTGACCATGACATACTACAACCCAATTTCAAATGATGTACTTGGCACAAATATAACCACTAAATCAAATCACTAGTACTTAATATACTTCCAAATGAATTCAATCCAAATTTTATTCATACTAAACTTGTTATGAAAAAAGAGATCATTAATATTAATATTTAACAACTTAATATTGAATTTAAACCATACATTATAGTCCTTAAGCAAGAAACTCTATGCCCTTTTAAAAGTAACTGAAAGAACAATTCCATAAGGAAAATTATAGTGACTGAGTAAAAAACAAAATGAACTACTAAATAGAACACAACAAAAACTTCATAATCATACATTAAATTATATATCTAATTAAGCAAGTTTGTGCCCTAAAAATTTTAAACATATACACAATTGCATGTACATCTACAATGACCATATCCAACTAAATGTCAAACACAACTACTAAGAAAAGTAATTGATAAAAAGTTTTATTTCAATTCGGTAAAGAATAAACTTGACAAGATTAAGGTAATTATCCAATTTTTATCAACAAATAACTATACTTACATACCCCACATTGTATAAACACAGTGGTCAATATAAGTTACACATTCATCATTAAATAAACAATTAATATGGAATGATTATTCAAAGTAATGATTTAAACAATCATTTTATCCACATCAAGATTTCTTTATATACATAATAGAACTAAAACCTTATTTTTCCATAAATAATATCATTTCTAATTTTCAATTTGAAATGCATACGAAACGCATACATTATTTTTAAGTCACAAGATGCTATCTATGTTTCAATACACATTTATCTCTATAGACCATTACATAAATAGGTATTCAAAATAGAAGACCATTGTATCATTTCAAAAATGAATGCATAGAACCTTTAATCCAGCTAAACACTATCTATTAATCAATGAAATCATCTGCATACAAATCCTATCTATGTGGCAAGTGAGCCCATCCATCAGTGAATATTTCCCCTACCCACCCCAACCATTGGTTGGGAAGGGAAGTGGACACCCAAGGACAAATTTGGAACACAGATAATTTTACTAGCATGATGCAGATAAGATCATGTAAATGGATTTAGGGGTTTTGGCCAAAAAAATTTGGATCAAATAGACAAAGCACAATGTCACCAAATCTTAATGACTTTGAAATAGTCCCAAAACCCCCTTATAACATAACCCAAAAGAATCACCATGCAAATGATATAAAAATTTCCTCAACAAACCAAGGTTCTAAGTCAAATAAAAATAATATAAGCAAACCTTCTAAATCAACCCAAATAATTAAATGAGCAACTAGTTAAGCTATTTACTTCTCAGTTCACCTAACGCCATTTGAGGGTGAGGTGTAACTCACAGTCTCACCCATAAAGGTGTTTCCTTGACTTTTATCAAGTAAAAATATCTAGTTTAGGTCTATTCAGGAGCTTTAAAATTGCTTCCAAACCATAAAATATTTTATTTAAGATTTATAAGCACCTAATATACATTCATGCCTTAAACAAAAATCTTAGTGACTTGTTTATTCGCACAATATAGAACTAGTAGAAGTTTAGAAACCACCTTTGTTTCTTGTTCCTATTCCTTTCACTTCATCATTCTACCTTTTTTTCTCTCTTCTTCTAAAATAGTCCTTTTTAAACATATTTTATTTATATTTAACATTAGTTCCATCTTATAGAACTACTTGTTCTACCAAGTGGAAATCCACTAAACACATCTTCTAACTATTAACAAATCTATGGTCTCATTCTAAATTCATGTTGACAAGTTCCAAACTCTTGTTGACCTAAATGCTCCCCATGTCTAAATGCAAAGTTTATTACCATAATCTAGTGGTTTCCAAGACCAAATGAAAACCCTAATTGAGTGTCAAGACATAAGTCAACTCACCACATTACCAACATGGTTGGGTTGATTAACCAAACATAATATGCCATTAACCTAAGTCTTTTAAGACTTCAAAAATGCATCACCATTAATGTCATGGTTCCTTATTGTTATGCCTTAGTCCCTCAATTGACTTAATTAATGTAATAATTCACTTAGACCTATAAATGGTTGCAAACTAGAGTACCACCAAAACTATCAAAGGTCATATGACCTGTAATATCCTTTGTAACTACATAATGATGCTCGACTCCATCTCATATTTTTAAAATCTCTATTCATTGATGTTGTAAAAATACCATTCTTAAATCAATGTTGATTAGTTTCTCGATAATGAAAAAAAATCAATTGTCACAACAATAAAATAAATGACCAAAAATCAACTAAACATCATAAACCACACGAAACAACTCAAGACTAAAAATCAAATAACAAAAAGGCTTTGGTTTGGGGTTCATCTTATTTGCATCATAATTTCAATTTTACCTGCATTTTCCATTTTTACAATTACATAAAAGTTACCCAGCCCAACCTATTTCATCTAAGGCAACACCTGCATCCATGTCAAGAAAAGACAAACAATACCTTATCGTAATTACATCAATGATAAATGAGTGTAATTTTAAATTAATTATTTAAAAATCTATCTGAAAAAATAACATGTTCAAAAAATCAATATAATGTTCATAATATAGTGATAGCATAACATAATAATACAAATAAATAATCATGATCAGAATGTTAGGTAGGTTGGTCATGACATCCACCCTCCCTTAAGAATAGCACCATCCTCAAGGCCTAAAATAAGTGAGGATAGTCCTTTCAAAAAATATTTTCATCTTCCAAGGTAGTACCTATTTCACTCAAATGATCCCATTGGATCAATTTTTTTTAAATTTTATGTTTCTTATGTTAAATTTATGCCGAGCCATAATCTTGATGGGCTCCAACTAAATTATTTCCTCATCTACCACTTGAAGATTGTTCCAATCCAAAATATGAGATAGATCTAGAACATATTCCTTTAATAATGCTACATGAAAAACATCATGTATTATAGATAGATAAGGAGTAAGAGATAGGTGGTAAGCCACTTGACTGATCTTGTCCACTATGTCAAAAGGATTGACATAGCGTGGTGTTAGTTTAGAAGCTTTACCAAACTTGATTGATATTTTGTGACGTATTACTCTTATAACTACTTTGTCAAGGACCTCAAATTCTCTAGGTGATGTTTTTATATCAACATATCTTTTCTGTTGTTCAGAGGTAACTTTTAATCTTTGGCATATGATAGATATTTGCTTATCAAATTCTTGAAAAAATTGAGGGCCTAAAAATACTTGATTTTCAAGACTATCCCAACCCAAGGGAGTTCTACATTTTTTCCCATACAAATCTTCAAAAGATGCCTCTTGATCACTAAATGATAGGTATTATTATATGAAAACTCTACCAAGTTGATAAAGTATTCTTAATTATACTATTGATCCGTGACATACATTCTTAGCATGTATTTAACAACAATGTTCAGCCTTTTAGTCTGACCATCCATTTCTGGGTGATAGGTTGAATTGAAATTTAGCTTGGTGTTAATGGTAGCCATCATAGTTTTCCAAAATTTATAAGTGAAAAACTTATCTATACCTGAGATGATCATTTTAGGTACACTATGAAGGCAAACCACTTATTTTTCAAAACTTTTGGCAAGAATGGCAACATCATTCGTAATGTTTCCTACTATAAAATGAGAAACTTTAGTGAGTTTATCAATCACAACTAGAATTGAATTATTTTTATTTTGATATTTAGTAAATCCCATGATAAAATCCATTAATATTACTACCCATTTACTTTATATAACTAAATTTGGATACAATAATCTTTCAAGATGGCCATGCTCAGCTTTCACACGTTAACATTACAAATACTTGGTACAAATGCAACCACATATTTCTTAATGTATGGCCAAAGTATAACCTTTTTAGCTCTTGGGTCATTTTAGCAGCACTAGGGTGAGCATAGTGAGGTGATACATACATTTCATTTAATACTTGTTCCCTTAGATTCCCTAAATTTAGAACAAAAACTCTACCTTTGTGTCTTACTAGTCCATCTGGGTTTGTTGAAATTTAAAATTTAGAACTTTTTTATTCGAATCTAGCAAAAATTTACAACAATTTTAGGTATATTTATATTATTCAAGCACATAATCCTTAAAATTAGATATCATAATAATGATAACTAATGTAAGTCCTCCTACTTAGAGCATCATATACTCTATTCTCTTTTCCCTTCACATAATCTATATCAGTATCAAAATTACTGATAAATTCCAACCATCTTCTTTGCCTGTATTTAGCTCATCTTGATCAAATAAGTGAACAAGACCTATATGGTCTTTTTTTAGTTTTAAATTATTTCCTAATAGTAAATATCTCTAATGTTTGAGTGCATGGATAACAATAGCTAACGCTAAATCATGAGTTGGATAATTTTACTCATGTGTTTTGAGCTTTCTAGACTCATAGGTAACCACCTTGCCATCTTGAGTCAAAACAACATTGATACCCACTTTATAGGCATCAACCCAAGTTTTAAAGTTTCTATTTGGATCAGGTATGACAAAAATAGGCATTGAGGTTAGCAAATGTTTTATCTCTTGAAAAGTGGATTCACACTTAAGTGACCAATTAAACTTATTTCCCTTCCTTTACAAGAAAGTTATAGAATTGGTAATCCTTGAAAACATTATATGAACCTTCAATAGTATCCAAAAATTCCCATGAATATTTTTACTTCACGCACATTCCTTGTTGTTGGCCATTCATTAATGGATTTAATCTTAGTAGGGTCTAATACAAGGCCATCTCAAGAAATAACATGTCCCAAATAGTGAATTTATGATAGGAAAAAGGAACACTTAGAAAATTTTCCAAATAAATTTTGTTTCCTTAAATGTTGTAATACCAATCTCAAATGTTGTTCATGCTCTTATCCATTCTTAGATTAAATTAAAATGTCATCTAGAAAAACTAGAAAAAACTAGTCAAGATAATCTTGGAAGACACTATTCATTAAATTCATAAAATCTATGGGAGCATTGATTAAATAAAAAGGCATAACCACAAATTAATAGTACCCATATATTGTTCTAAAAGTTACTTTATGAACATATTCATCTTTGATGCGAAGTTGGTGATACCTCGATCAAAGATTATATTTGAAAACATTATTGCTTCTTTCACTTGATCAAAAATATCATCAATTCTAGGAATGGGATACTTATTTTTTATAGTGACTTTATTTATCAATCTATTAATAATTCATAATCTAAGCATCTCGTACTTCTTTTTAACAAAATCCACCAGAGCTCCCCATGGTGACACACTAGGCCATATCATTCCCTTATCCAATAGCTCTTATTGATGAAATTTTAGTGCTTTCAAATATATTATATTCACTTTATATGATGTTTTAGATGTTGATGTAGTTCTAGACATCACATCAATTATAAAGTCAAATTCTCTCTTAGGAGGTAAACTAGGCAGTTCTTTTGAAAAAGCATCAAAAAACTCCCCCAAGACTAGATATTATTGGAGATTAGCTTCTATTTCATAAAAATATTCATTTAACTTAATGGCATACAATTGGCATCCTTTTCTAACAACTTTTATTAGATATAAATCTAAAAGTATCCCTTGATTTGAAGGCTTAATGATTCTTTGCATAACTACAATGTTACCTTCTTCGTCTAAACATTGGATCCTATTATTATAGCAATCTAGGGCCTGATGATTTTTCAACCAATACAAGCCTAATATAAGATAATAAAATCCTATATGGGAAAGGAATGTGTTTACTTGAGTCTTAAAAAATCCTAAGCTAATTTTAGTTTGTTTAAGACATTATGAAACAACCACCCTCAATCTGGGACCAAACTCTACCTCTCATCCTTCTCTAAGTCTAGATGATTTGGTTTTACACTTTAAATCACTTGTAGGAGAAATAAAACTATCAGTTACTCTTGAATCTATCAAAAATAATGAAAAACTATAAATTATACCTTGGGTCTCAATAGGATTTGACTAAAACTTTGCATTTCTATTGTTTACAGCTATGTAAAACTTGTGATTACCTTTTAGATTTAGACAACCTTTGTTATAATGATTTTCACCACATTATTAACATGCTATAGTAATCTTAGTTGGAAGAGGGTCTATGTTAGCTCCTATGGTAGGTCCATAAAAGCCTTATTGAGTACTGTTTTCAACAGTTTTCTTAACTAAGGTGAAAGACATAGAATTATTATTATTCTAAAATTTTCTTTCAAAGATATGATTCTTCCCAACAACCTTATTTTGGTCACCCTTCTTGAAATTTTTAATTATAGGCCAAATATTTTATTTATACCTTTTTTACAATATGTTATTCTATAAATCTTATCTTACCTTTTGGTGATACTTCTCTTTTTATTCAATATGGTGTGTTGATTCTAGAGTAGCAACTAAACTTTTGGGTTTGTCATATTCAAATAGTGTATGAGTATTTAGTTTCCTCATCCTACATGTAATTCACATGTTGTGGGAGTCCCATAAACTTATTTTCATATTTTGAAACTGTCATTGTCCCTTGTTTTAACAACTAAAACTTTAAGTTCTTTTACTATATATAAATGTTGCTTAAATATCTTTTTTTAAACTATTTTCCAAATGTATACATGATAGATTCATACCCTTTAAGATCACACAAGTGGTTATACCATAATGTTTCATCACCTAACAACTAGTAAGCTCTGATGTGTGCCATATTATTAGACCCCATGTTATGTAGAGTGAAATACTTTTACAAATTTATCAACCATGCCTTACGAAATCACTAGTGTCTTCACTAGAAAACATGAAAGGAGGAAGCTTTTTCACCTCATTTATGAGGGGATCCACAAATTTAGGTTTCCATGGATTCTCATCAAAAAAATATACTTCTTGTCCACCTTCTTATAGGTTTTCTAGATGCTTCATCCTTTGACCATACCCTTCTATATACTCTTGAATATTATGCAATGCACCTAGGATATCATGCAAAATAACATTATGTTCCTCAAGAATAAGTTGATCAAGATTACCCTAAATTCCAACATGACTACCATCATGCTTAGCATTAGTTTCAGCATGTGCATGCTCATTTGGATCATGGCTGTCAACTAGAACACTTTCATCATTCTAGTTTTATCGATTTGCTCTAGTTATTACCATCTTGGGCACATTTAAACATACATATTTAGCCTAGATATTTCATATTTTTTTTCCTTTATTAATTAAACGAAGGATCTAATACCACATGTCATAACCCCCAAATATTAATCTATCAAAAATTGATTTCATGGAGGTTAAGCTAATGAATTCCAATAAGTTAGATAAATATCATAGATTTAATATTATAACTAACTTGATCATGTGCATTCTAACAAGGATTCAAAAAATCTCTATGTAACAAAGAATGCATACCTAAATGTTTGACATAAAGACCAAATCAATTAGGATGAATTTCCTTATTTACAAGAGTTGAAAATGTTGTGGATATACTATACCTCAAAGTAATGCACAACTCAAATCAACTACATCAGTCACATTATGTTGAATCACAAAACACTTTGATTTGAAATAATAATAAAATCATATTTAAATTTTGAACTCAATGTTAGTATTTCAAAAAAATATTTTCATTAAAATTACTTAACCTCATTAATGGTAGCTTTAGCAATTGTCTTAACCTATACCACTTTGCTCATCAATGATTTTCAAGCAATCAACCTTTTTAGTTACTTAGCATAGGTACAAGATTACCTGCCACTCATGTAATTTCCACTATCTCACTGACAGGCTTTACTCAATAGTGGATTTCCATAGCTCATTTACCTATTTCTCCACCACCATTTTTCATATGAGAATCATAAAGAAACATAACATTTCAAATGGAGATAACTAGTTCACTTAACATCACTTTTTCCTTATTAACAAGCCATAATGAAATAACATGAAGATAACTTCTTTTGACAATAGTGTAATACTTTACAAGTATTATTCACCTCATAAATTAATTAAACATTTAGAGCACATCATAGATTTTATTAGAATGCACAAAATCAAATAAAATAAATTACAAGCATTTTATCTAACCTGATCATGTTCGGAGTGAGTATTATCATGCTCATATCGAATACCAACTTCAATATATTCCTTTATTTAATATGAAATTTATGCATTATAACATATTTACATTGAGTAAAAATTATTAATCTTAATTAATGCATAATTATAAGCTTCATAACCTTTGAAGTTTACTTAATAAATTAAACAAACAAAGGGTTTCCATCAATATCAACTTATTTATAATCGTAATTTAATTGCAATAATCTCAATTAAAACAATTTAAACATTTACTACAAATAGGTGGTTTTAAGAGTCAATACTACATAGCTTTAAGCATTTATATGGATCCTTCAGACTTAAATAAGTCTAAACAAAATGCCTATTTCATCATATGAAGATAATATAGTGTTAATTAACACACTAAATTTGAATAATTCCATTTTATACTTCTTGTGATTGAATTAGAATCATATAAACTTGTTGTTTATATATACTTTTTATTTTGTTAGGGTAAACACTTTTGAACTCAGAGCTATAAACTAGACAAGTGAGGGTTTTTATTATTGGTCCCACAACCAAGAGAGGGTCTTAAATAATAGACCCACAACCATACTAGATCACAATAAGAGGGTTTGATGGCTCCCACAACCACACCAGATCACAACAAGAGGGTTTGAAGGATCCCACAACCTAAGAAAGCACAATAAGAGGGTTTAAAAGATCCCACAACCATAACACCATGAGGTTTTGAAGGATCCCACAATCTTAATAAAATAATGAAGGCAACTCCTTAATAATCAAAAAATATAAACAAAAAGCTAATAAAAAATAGACAGCTTTTCACTAATATTTTATCTCCTTGAAACATCTGCACAGCCTTTGCCCAAATCAAGCACAATAAGTGGGATTTCACACCCATTGAGCCAAAAAAAGGTAAATCATAGAAAATAAATATCCAAATCATCCTCAATAATCTCACAACAACTTGATACAAGTCACGAATCTTTAGCCCATCACAAATCACTTTTGTCTATGCTTTGATGAATAAACCTTCAATAAACTATCTACCATCATTCATATTTCTATGATGGGGGTTGGGATAACCATTGCATAGTAGTCTTACTAGTTAGAAAATTTCACCCCAAGGTTTTAAGACAAACCACAAAAACCATAAAAGGCAGGGGTGAAATCTTCTAACATCCACCCTTCCCTGACAAACAACACAATGGAATCTTCTAACATCCATTGAAGGAAGGGGTAGATTTCTTGATCATCCACCCAAATCCTAAATATTTTGAGGAGAAATCCTCCAACTTCCTCCATCAAAACTCACAATATTTTGACCTTGAAAATGCAGTGAGGTTTGAAGAAAAGTCCTCTAACATCTACCTTCGAACCCAAAAAACCTCTGGCCTAAGCCATGGGATTCACATCACTTAAAAATGAGATATACTCCATTTGGATCTTGAATTTATATATTCAAGACCTTATTAGTGTATCATAAACTTTGTACATGGATAAAAATGTATGAAAATAGATAATACAACCAAACTTCCTCCCTTTACCAATAGGAGAGGGAGTTAACTAAACAACCATTAGATTGTGTGAAATAGGATTTCATAGTACAAAACCAAGATAAAATAAGAGAATAAATGGAATAAAATAATACCCAAAATAAAAACACCAATCTATCATAGAGATTTCACTAGTTCATCATCTTAACAAACCCAGTCTTAAACCTAAAGATCTGCCACCTAAGATCTGTGAATCTTCTGCTCTAGTTTTTCAATTAGACCCTTCCTAGAATATTTATCTCTAGTATTTAAGGTATGCTAGAGTCCTCTAACATCCACTTCAAACCCAAAAAACCTCTATTCCAAGTCATGGGATTCACATCACATAAAAATAAGATATACTCTCTTTGGATCTCAATTTTACATAGTTGAGCCCTCAGTAGACTAGCATCAGTTTGGTACATGGTAAGAAATATATGAAAATATATAATACAACCAAACTTCCTTCCTTTCCCAATAAGAGAGGGAAATAACTAAACAATCATTAGACTATATGAAATTGGTTCCTATAAGATAAAACCAAGATATAATAAGATCATAAATGGAATACAATAATGCCCAACCTTCCAAATGGGGAAATCTTCCCTTAGGGTGAAATAGGTATCTAAACTTATGATAGTTCATACCCAACATAGTCTAATTCATGTAGATCTACCTATAGGAGGAAACAACACTTCTACTCTAAATAAATTCCATCTTTTTATCGTAGAGTTTTTTCCAAACCATTATCTTATAAAACATAGTCTTAAACATATGGATCTACTGCTTGGCATTAGCAAGACTTCCACTCTAGTTTTTATACCAGAATCTTCCTAGTAGGGTTCATTTTAATAACCCATATCGAAAAAACCCTTTGTTTTATTTTAGGAAAATTTGATTCATAGCCTTGGAAAATTTGAGGATACCAAAAAAAATTACCTTTTTAAGTTTTTCATACAACCACCTATCTACATGCTCGATTCAAGACTTCAAGTATGCTTCTAGGTGACATGTACCACCACACAGTTTCTAATTCTATCAAGCATCACATGATAATTCTCAACCACACCATGAAACTAAGTAATTTTTTTGTCACCTGATAGCATGTTGTTGAGTAGTAGCATGCTACCACCTAGCAGCATGATGCCTCCTGATAGCATGTTGCCACCCAGTTACACCATGCAATTGAGCACCATATATTATCATCTAGATATAGGTTGTTATGAAGTGGCTCTATATGTTTCCCAATCATAATGTACATAGTATAAACAAGAGGCATCATGTGTTGCCAAGCTCTATGATGTAGCTAAGTGACACTAAAATGTGATAGATTACTGATAGTTACTATAAAGACCCCCCATGGCCCTCATTTTCACACTTTATTCATAGGTTTTTCTCATCTTGCTCTCTCTTCTTTAGATTTTGATGAACAACAAATCTGAATCCAAATGGCTTCAATAGCTATAGAGTCCATAGATGCAAGTTTAATCCATAATAAGATTTTCAAGAATTTATTGTGTTTGGACTTCCTCAAGTTGGTGGAGTAGCCTAAGACATATGTTTATTAGATAGATACATGCCATTTCTAAGGCCTCATGGACATGCCTCAGTATAACACCAATAATAACTTGCTTTGGTCTATGATGGCTTACTACGACCATATCAAGACCCAATTCCATATGTGTGTTAACACAAAATTGATATACTTTGGCACCTATCCTTTGGATATTCATAATTTAATAGGCATTTCACATTGCAGCATAAACCCTGTTAACAACAAAACCCTATAATCTGGTGAAGATAAAAAGTATTTGGAGTTTGTCTACAATTTGGTCATCGACTCAGCTAGTAAGTGCTAAATTTATTATTGATATTTAGATTTTTTTTTAATTTTTGAATCATTATTATTGTTACTAACTTAGTTTGATGTCCTAATTGCATGTTTGTTGTTTTCATTATAGATAATCAGCTTAAAAGTGGAATCTAAGTGGATAAAATATCTAATCCATTATGTATTTCTTCCAAGCCAAAATTGTTTTATAGGGAAGACCAGGGGGCATTCCTTATTAGGATATTTACTATATTCTTCATTCTCATCAGGGTTAAAATATGACTAGTACACGTATATATCAAGAAGGATTAGGTCTGAGTTGAATAATGATTTTTTGAATGAGACTTCCACCATTTATTCCTTTAACTTTATTCTAGACTTGTATTATGAGGTCTTATATGATATACAAAAAATAGCAATTTCAACTTCCCTCCATACAAAAATGACCACTAATTCTTTGTCCATCGATGAAAAGAAGGTAAGTTTATCTTTAAAATTAATCAACTCTGTTGCTTTATATTTATTTAATTTGTAACATTTATTGGCTTATTATAGATAAAAAGCGTGCATACACCATAAGAAGATAGGCAGCATTGAAAGGTCATCGTGATCTTGAGAGCTTTAGTGATACCAAGTACATAGAGTCTTCATTTAATTCAATTTGAATTTATAACACCCAAAGCCTCCTTCGATATCGTCTCTACTTGCAGGTTCTACTAACAAATTTCCATGATTATGTATTTTTTGTATTATTTAATGAAAATTTTATTTTTCATATTAGTTGATTAATTTGTTTGTTTTTTGCAATGGACTCTCGAGCCATTACCATTTAGGAATCTTTCCACCAATGTATTTAATGTTTTCTACCTTGCATTTATTTTTTAATTTAAGTTTCTTTTATTGGATATTTGTTAACTGCATAATTTCCTCTTTCACAATTGAAACCACCACTGTCACTCTAATTAGGATAAATAGAGTTGAAGGGTCAATCTCCCAAACTACATGTAATAATTATTTCATTTTGAATTTGCATTAATTTATGTTTTCAAATTTATCATTTTTTAATAAATTTTTATTTTGAAGGTCACCCTACATCTGTGAGAAGTATGCCACCACCACCACCACCCATCCAAACTCAAAGAAGAGGGAACCATATCTCCCTCCTTGCACAAAGCAGAGGAACCCTAAAAATTTTAAGGTGTGAATTCCTAAATTTCTCTATTGGTGTTGTTTCTAATGCATAAAGACTTACATATTTGCAGCATATTACTCTTGATGAAGAGTATCTCAGGATCGAAATTGGGGTCTTAGATGGTGTTGAATTCAATCCACATGATTTTATTCAAGTTTTTAATGTGCCTGTAATAGAAGTGCCTTATACCTTTTCCCCATCTACCCCACCACCGATAATTTAAACATATTTGATGATTCTATAACTTACTTTCCATTGGATAATTTAGTTTCAAAAAATATACTTTGCAATCTTAAAGAGGGTTTTATTGATGATTTTAGTGATTTAAAACAATGGGAGATAAGGGAAAAATCATTGATCAAAGAAATCAATGCACATTTTCATAATCAATTCAAAGAGTTATTTGCTTTTGCTTGTTCAAAATGAACCCTCAAAGATTAACACTCTATTTAATCAAGCTCAATCTGGGTTATTTTTTTAAATAATGTTTACAATGATAATGATCTAAGAATTATGATAAATAGGTTGGAAAATTTAAATGAAGAAGCTCAAGCCTATTTCAACAAATGGGCTAGAGATATAAACCTTGTTGGCATTTCCCAAGCAGAGAAGGAAAACTCTTTGGTAAGTTTTCATCATTTCTAACCTGTATTCTTGTTATTATAATTTTTATGTACTTGAGTCTTATATTTTATTTTTCAATTGTAGGAAAAATATGAAATTTTGAAGAAAGAAAGAAGCACAACTTCTTAATGTCCATTTGAAAAATGCCCACAAAATTGTAACCTCAGCTATTACATTTAAGGAAAAAGCTTACTCTATTAAATAAATAAAACAACACCTTGAAAAAAATATTAAAGAGCATGGGATGTATCTAGACATTTTATTGAAGTAGAAAATAGATGCAGATCTGAAACTTCTTTCAGCTAGTGATGTAGCAAATAAGGAGGGAGAAAATCTTGTAAATATAAATTCTGCTACAGAGGATCTTCTTAAGGAAGGAGTTATCAAGGAGGGCGCACAAGCAGGTCAAGAGAGAAGATTTTCTAAGGAGGGAAGTGGTACATAGCAAGTGGGCAAAGAGTGTGTTGGAGGAAGATGTTAGTTTTTTTTTTTTAATTATAATATTCAAAAATGGCAATGATTTCCATTCAAGAGAATTTATTATGATTGAAAACACTTGTTTTATTCGACATTATACATGTTAATGTCAAATGATATATGTTAAACTTTATGTTTGAAACAATCTTAGTTTTTAATTTTATGATTTTAAATGTGTTGTGGTCAAGCTTAGTTAGCCTTAAATATTCATTGGAGTTATAATAGTGTAGTATTTGAAATAATCTTAGTTAAATATATTGTTTAAATATTCTTTAGTCTTAAATATTTTGTAGGCAATGTTCAAAATGACTGATAACTATTAAACACTTATGTTTTTATTTTGGGTAAAAGTGAGGGTTTTGATAGGAACCCACAACTCAGGGTGAGGGTTTTGATAGGAACCCACAACCATTACAACCAAATAATATATTTCCATGAAACACAATCAAGAACAAGTCTAAAAATAGATTAGACCTCCTAGCATCCCCAAAAAATCAAAGCTAACCTTCAACCCAAGAATAACCTCCAATCATAAATAACCACAACTTAGTCTTACCCACTTGATTTACAAAAAAATTGATCAAAGAAGAACCACAAGGAAACATTAAATGAAACACAACAAAAAGGGTTTTCAATGGATCCCTTAACCAAACCAAGAAAAAATCCTTATAAAAATTAAACTTCATTAAGATAAAATAATGTGAAATAGAATGAAATAGACCACCATCAAGTATTATGGTTAAACTAGTAACACACCAACAAGAAATTGGCTAACTTCAAAATATACTTCAAGAACTAGGAGCAAAAGATTTTTCTTGGACTAGTCTAAGTAACCAACTTATAACTAGTCAAGGAGATACAAAACCTCACCAACAACAAGCAGCTCCATCCACCAAATAGGATTAAAACCATATGAAAACAAAAAAATAACATAGATCTAAACAAGGAGATCTAAAACCAACTTCAAACTGCCAAACATCTCTCCCCATAACCATCTAAGTTGTGATCTCAAACTTCACTCAATAGGGGAGAAACAAGAGTCCATAGACTATAAAAGCTCCTAAAAAAAATTGAATGCCCAATGAAATAGAGACTACCAAGGAATCAATGGCCTCCATGACCTGCTTAGAATGAAAAGAAGATATATGTCCAGGCCATCTGAAAGCATAGGAACTAATAAGAATCAAGACTAATAAAAGGAAGAATCCAACAAAGAACAAACCAAAAGAATCTTCAAAAGCAGCCCTTGATCACCATTATATGAAAAACCAATAAGGTGTCATGGATCTAAGGTGATTTAGTAGAGCAAGACATAGGTCAAGGGAGGTTTACCATTTAAAATGCAAGAGTATGAGTGTTCCCACTCCCACCCCCCAATCCACTCAAGATTTTATGTTACAATCAAGAGTGCAAAGAGAATAAATGTATTGTGGTTAGGATTTTAAATGTATTTTAGTATTTAATTAATACTTTGGTATTTAATTAATTAATACTTTGGATTTTAAATATATTGTTTAAACAATATTTAATTTATAGGGGCAAATATATAATATTTGTTACACTATGTTTGAAACACTCTTGGTTTGTAATTTTTATGATTATAAATGTGTTGTGATCAAGTTTAGCCTAAATATATAATGGCTATAGTAGTTATAGTATTTGAAATACTCTTAGTTAAATATATTATTTAAATCATACTATCAAGCCATTGTTACTTCCCTTGATCGCATCATGCCACCGAGTGGCAATTGTTACGATCTACCCCAATTTGTAGTATGCAACAAGGCAACACTTGTTGTTGCCCAAGTGCATCATGAAGCTGAGTAACAAGAGGTTATAATTGCTTGTATATATCAACCAAGTGGAAATAGTGATAGGTTCTATATGTCTAAAGGAATCTCTAGGGTCATTTTTACAAATAATCATCTCATAAAAATTGGATTGTGTACACAAAATTGTAATAGGATAAATAATAAAGTGCTTAATTTCAATCTCTATTGAATAAGTATTGCTACATTTTTGGTTGCCAAAGTTTCATAATTTTTAATGTGAAAGTAAAGACATCATTTCTAACTAACTCTTAATAAATCCATAGAGTTCAAGAAGCTTTCAAGTAATTTACATGCATGAAATATGTTACACAATTTGAACTATTTGAGCATGAAAAAAAATGAAATATTTCAGAAAATAGTAATATCTATACATATCAAACTAAAAATTGGGTAGATGAAACAATCCTTGATAAACTTGCTCATTGTAAGTATGATTTACATCTACATGTTAGTGCCATATTTAGTCTCAGTATTCATGTCCTCTATATTGGTCATTGTATTACTAACACCTCTTATTTCAACTAGAGAACTCCATGTTGTCAGTGCTCTTTCATAAGGAAACTTGTCCACATAATAGCATGAAACATAAAGTCTCAAGTAAGTCTCTAGATCTTTGTCCAATCTGCTTCTAATTTTTGACTTCATGAAATATAATGCACTAAACACTTGCTCATCTTCCATAGAACCTAGCATCATTATTTGAACAAGTTCATACAATCTGAAATATTCACTAATACTTTCCTATGAGATGCTACTAAGATAAAGTTTTTTCCATGGTCGTGTAATTGCACCATTTTTGGTTTGGTCACTTAGACACTAAAATTGATCCATCATTGTAAATCTAAATTATGTTTACTAAGACGTCAATATTTTTTTTAAATACCATTAATCTCAACTCCATTCACCTCTACAAATTTACAAAAATTCTTAATAATTTAACCCATGTCTTTGTGAAATAAACTACTAATCTATTGTTAACTGTTAACATTGTTCCAAAAAATGGGATTCATAAATCCCATGCCCTCCAATAACTCATCCCTTTAAAAATGTTCGATGATATTAGCAGATAAAATATACAAGATTTGACTTAATTAAATTTGTATTTTAGATAAAACATTATCATATAGAAAACATGTTATAGGTACATCTTTAGGTTCAGCTTGCACAACTTCAAGTCTTCCATAGCAAGTGTGCATTGGGATCTCATTACCATTTACCATGACACAACTATGATCATTGATATTAAATTTCAAATGAATCTTAGGATTCTTAAAATCTATCAAAATTTTCTAAGTTCTAAAAATAATTCCATGAAATCTTTCATTCGATGTGTATAATATATCTAAATATTGACATACACATTTTCTCAAACATATGAAGTCAACAATATATATATATATATATATATATATATATATATATATATATCATAGGCATGTTTCATTAAATAGTTAATTTCTTTCAAAATATGTAGAAAGTTACATAATGTCAGTAATGTTTTGAAATATATTAAGTGGTATATCAAATCTTTTGCCTTGTCAACTTCCCTACAATATTTATACATAAAACCTACCAAAGATGGGTATTCCTCAAAAAAATTGCACATAGGTTCATACATGGAAATCCATCTTGTATAAATGTCTTTCAGTAGTTTTTTACCATCAGTCACCCCAATTTCAAATTTATAAAAATCTAAAAATATTTTTGGGTTACTTGACATATAAGCATGCAAGTCACAAATGAGCTCTTGCACTTTTGCAATATTACTGAATGTGCTAACAATTGTATTCACAAGATTCATCCTATGATCCATGTAATGAATCAGAATCATAAAATGGGTAACTATTGTTTGAAGATGAATATAAAGACCACTTCTATTCCCCTACATCATTGATGCACCATCAACACCAACACACACTAGATTCATAGCTATGTCATAATCATCCATCCCAGCTTTATCTCTTAAATTGGATACAACCAATTTGTGAAGGTTTTTTGCATTGTAATTTTCTGCCATTTTATGGATAGCTAATAGATGAGATTACCTTGAATAGTTTTCAGAAGTATAAACATGCATGTAAACCCATGATGTGCTATCAACTACAGTGAACTCATCAATGGACAATGAGATAAATAGTGATCTCTTAACACTTTTTTTTTAATATTCCTTATCAACCATTACTAGACATTATGCCATTTCCGAAGCATTACTATCTGACCAATGTGATTGTGGAATATCAAGAAACCCATTATGTTGAAACAAAATCTTATAATCTAAAAAATTATAAATGGTTTTTCCCTTTTTTAAAATTTGGTAAACATTAGAGAAATGTACATAATTTGCCTTTATATTGGATTGCATAACTTTTTAAAATTGACCTTTGATTGTTCCCCTTTTCTTAGCAAGATGTTTTTATCATTTCTAATCATTTTCATATTCACGTGAATATCTTACCTGCATACATTCTTCTCCCTTTTTCCATCTATTTTTTCTTATTATCTATCCATCTAGGTGTTTCACAGATATATATATATATATATATATATATATATATATATATATATATATTCCCACAATGTTTCTCAATTATGTCTAATTTAAGTTGCATTTTATGTTCTTTTCCAAGTTTCTAACTACATATTATACATATGCATTCTATTAGATTCTCACTACCATTTTTTGGTTCTACATATTCCATAAATGGATATTTTATTGCCCACTCAACCTAAAAAGACCTTCCAATTGTCCATGTATTTCTCTTCCTCTGTCAAAATCTCTGAGTGGAATTTTTAGTTGAATTTGGTGTTTGAATAGAACTAAAAATCTCTTCTAAATTGTCTAAAGGAGTGTCTTCTAGAGGTGTTATATAATTAATAAAATATTTATGTGACAAGATGTTATTGTTATTAATTATTTCTAATGAAATAGTATCATTATCAATGGTGATTTCTGCATTGAAAGGGTTTATAAATTATTCTACAATTAAAAGGAAAATTATTGATATTTTTAATTTTAATAAATACATGTATTTTGAGTGCATGTTATTTATGTAAGCATCTTCCCTGGGTCTATAAAATAAGATAATATGTTTGATTTTCCTAATATTTACTATGGTGTTTTACCCTTACCCCCTGATGCTAGTTTAAGTTAGGTAGGATGTATTAGGACTTTAGATGTTGTCAAGTGACAAAATTTGGGAAGGTGCTACCAGGTGATAGTATTTGGAAGCAACAAGATGCATTCGAGCAATAACAGTTAGGCAAAACAGTATGTTTTCAGGTGATAGCAGTCAAGCAACATAATATGCTATCAAGAAACAACAATTGGATGACACAATATGCTATCAAGTAGTAGTAGTGGGGTGGTAGATAGGTGCTTGAACAGATGTTATTAGGTGGTTGTAAGAATGTTTTCAAGTAGCCTCAAGATTTAACTTGGTAATGAGGTAAATAATGAAACTTTGATGGTAACACCTATGAACATATGTACTCTATATATAAGGAAAATTACATGGCTTCCCCCATTATTATTGTAAATAATTGGCAAACTGACCCCTAAAAAATTTTACACCCTAAAATATTAGGTGAATTGGTCCTATGTACTACTCCCCAAAATTTCCAAATATAATTTCCCAAAAAATGAATATTCATGAATTAATGAATATTCACCACTAAAATTTATCCTACTACCCATAATCTTTAGTTTCAGTATTTAGGGGACACCAGACTTCCATTATTTCTCTCTCCCACCCAACATGACATTCAAACTTTTATGGAATGGTTCTAGTGATGTAGGCAACCCCCCTCCTCCTAGATCTAGATCATCTTCATCCCCTGGTTCCTTTTACTATCCTTCTCACCCACACCCTTTTTAAAAATTCTTCCTCCCGCTCCTCTCTCTCATATTTTTAACTTACTATTTTATTAATCCAACTAAAATCAATACTTAAACTTTGATAAAATGACTAAATGATCATTACCCTCCAGTGTGAATAAACTAATAGTCCATTCCCATCAATCATCTGAATGTCAATCAAAATTTAATCAAAATAAGATAAAAGATCTTTTCTATGAATTAATTATATTTAGCCCTCTAAAAAATTTACGTAAATTGACTTGTAAATAAATATTATAATTCATATGTAACTTAGACTAATTTCTTAAACAACTTCATGTATCAATAATGGTAAGAAATCAACACATAAATGTTTATCATAACAATAAACAATTAACTGGATATATATAATTTTTATAACAAAAATTCTAAAACCAAAATGCCATGAAAATCATTTATAAGTCCTTTATAACAATGAAATGTATTTTGGCCATGCATTTGACTTACAACTACCTCATAAACAATTTGTAATCTAGCTAAGGTATAGCTTATTTACATCTAAATAAATGACTGCACATACACTAGTTGCCATTATGAAATAAGTTTATTCAAAACTATATCAAGTAGATTAATCCACATAAAAGGAGTTGATGTTGACATAATACAACCTAGTTTCAAATGATGCATTTAAAATGAATGTAACCACTTAATCAAATCACTAGTACTTAATATACTGCCAAATTGATTCAATCTAGATTTTCTTTATACTAACCTTGTTATAAAAAATGAGATCATTAATATCAATATTGAGCTAGATCATATTGAATTTAAACCATACACTACAATCATTGGGAAATCAACTCTATGCCCTTCAAAAAGTAACTAAAATAACAAGTCCGTAAGGAAAATTACAATGACTCAATCAAAAACCAAACTAACGAAAACCATACAAAATAAGTCTACTAAACCTAATTGAACATAATATAAAATTCACATATAGACTTTAAATTACATAACCAAGTAATCAAGGTCATGCCCTAACAAAACTACTCAAAAAAGTAATTGATTGTCACCTAGTATTATTTTAATTGAAAAAACTATAAACTCGATAAGATTAAAGTAATTATGCAATTTTTATCAACATATAATTATACTTGCATAAATCACATTGAGTTGGACCATTGCATAAACATAGAGGTCAATATAAGATACACATTCATCATTAAATAAATTATCAATGTGGAATGACTATTCACAATAATGATTTAAACAAATCATTCTATCCACATCAATCTTAATTGATTTACATATACAAATCTAGGAGAACTAAAACCTCCTTTTTCCAAAGTATAAAACATAATACCAATTCTAATTTTCAATTCAAACATGCATACACGACTCATACATTATTTTTAAGTTACTAGATACTATCTCTATTTCAAAATGCATTTATCTCTATAGACCATTACATAGATAAGTATTTGAAATAGGATAAGATTTTATCATTTCAAAAATGAATACACAGAACATTTAATCCAACTAGTTCCTATCTATTAAGCAATGAAATATTCTACATGTAAATCTTGTCCATGTGCCAAGTGAGCCCATCCATCAGTGAGTATATTCCCTACCCACACCAACCATCGATTGGGAAGGGAAGCGAACACCCAATAATGAATTTGGAACACAAATATTTTGTAGAATGATGAAGATAAGATCATGGAAATGGATTTAGGGATTTTATCAAAATAAAAAAGTGCCTTAAATAGATAAAACATAATATCACTAAACTCTGTGGCTTAAAAATAATCCCAAAAACCCTTTATAACATAACCCAAAAAATAGTAATGAAAACAATATCAAAATTTTCTCAACAAACCAGGGTTCGAAATCAAACAAAAAAATTACAAGTAAACCATCAAAACTAACCCAAACAATTAAATGAAAAACCAGTCAAGTTATTTATCTTCTCAATTCACCTATACACCATCTGAGGGTGAGGTATAACTCATAGTCTTAGTCATAAGGGTTTTTACTTGACTGTTCTCACGTAAAAATATACATTTTAGGTCTATTCAGAAGCTTTTTAATTGTTTCCAAACCATAAAAATATTTTATTTAAGATTTACAATCACCCAATATACATTCAATGTGTCAAACAAAAATCTTGGTGACTTAGTTATTTATTCACACAATGTAGAACCAATAGAAGCTTAGCAACCACTTTTTATTCTTGATCCTCTTCCTTCCACTTCACCATTCTACCTTTTTCTTTTTTTCTCTCTTCTTACAAAATATTCCTTTTTAACCATTTTCCATTTATATTTAACAATAGTTTCATTTGGTATAACTATTAACAAACCCACGGTATGGTTTTGCATGCATGTCAATGAGTTATAAACCCTCATAGACTTGCATGCTCCCCATATCTACATACACATCTTCTTCTTACAATTTAATAGTTTCTAAGACCAAATGAAAACCCTAATTGGGTGCTAAGACATAAGTCAACTCACCACATTACCATCATGGTTGGGTTGATTAAACAAACATAATATGCCATCAACCTAAGTCTTTTAATATTTATGGTTTGAAAATGAATCACCACTAATACCATGGTCCCTTGTTATTATGCCTTAGTCCCTCAATGGACTTAATCAATGTAACAATGCACTTAGACTTGAAAATGGTCTCATAAACTAGAGTACCACTAAAACTATCAAAGATCACCTAACCTCCAACATCTTTTGTAATTCACAATGATGCCAGATTGTATCTCATATATTTCAAAGCTCTATTTATTGATGTTAGAAAAATACCATTCTCAACTTAATATTTATTGGTTGCTCAAAAATTATAAAAAAATTAATAATCACAACAATAAAATAAATGACCAAAATTCAACTGAACATCACAAATTGTATGACACAACTCAAGACCAAAAATAAAACAACAAAAAATATTTGGTTTGGGGTTGATCACCTCTGTGTGTGTGTGTGTGTGTGTGTGTGTGTGTGTGTGTGTGTGTGTGTGTGTGTGTGTGTGTGTGTGTGTGTGTGTGTGTGTGTGTGTGTGTGTGTGTGTGTGTGTGTGTGTGTGTGTGTGTGTGTGTAGGTTATTGGTGGGATTCTTACCCTATTCACTTTTAACTAGAGCTCCAACTGGTCTAGGACACAATAAGGGGCCCAAATCCCTATGTGATCATCTATCACAAGTACCATAATTATCAATAATGACCACAAATGACTCAATAATACCAATGAATATCCATAACCGGCTTGAGAATACCATCAATGGCCACAACAAACCCAATAATACTAATAATTAGCCACACCCAACCCAAGAATACCAATAATCAGCCACAACTAGCCTCTGATACCAAACTAAGATTTGAACTTGGGTAGTGCTTGGAGTAACCAAGTCACTTTACCAACTTGCCCACATCTCATTAGTGGTTTGGATTTGATCTTATTTACATAATGATTTCACTTTTACCTACATTTTCCATTTTTACCATTAGACGCAAGTTACCCATCCCAACCTAGCTCATCTAAGGCAACACCTACATCCATGCCAACAAAAGAAATCAACAGTATATGATCATCATTATATTAGTTATAAATGAATATAATGTTGAATTATTTATTTAAAATTTAGTTTAAAACACTATTAATGTTCTAAAAATCAACATAATGTTCACAGTATAGTCCTAGCATAACATAACAATATAAATAAATAATCATGATTAGAATGTTAGGCAGGCATGGTCATGACACATTCACCAATTTATGATCAACCAAGATCCCTGAAGTGAGAGGTGAGAGCATAAAATTGGGTATTTTTAATAGGCCACTAAAATATAGGCTTGAAACTTAAAATTTAGAAAAAATAACTTTGTAGATTCTAATAGTATACATGTTGTGGACACTGAAACATAAGGTCTATATGCTCCACATAATTGCACTGCAAGAGGTCAATGTTTTATAACTCTGATACCATATTAAATTGGATGAATAAGGTCCATAATTCTTGTAGCTACATAAGACATATACTCACAGTATAACCAATACTATAAATCTATGAAAGCTTTAAAGAAAAATAATACACAAATTCACCATAAGTGGCATAACTACCTCTTTAAATCAAAAATGTATGGCCTCAATTCCACAATAATTTCCTCAACTAATAACTCACTATTCTCTTATATATATAATAGAAAAGTTGGGGATATAGTTTGGAGAGTAGTTAATTTATATAACAACACTTCATAGAGATAAGACTTTACTGATAATAGTGGAAGTCAATCAGATCAATTACTTGATTGATACTAATCTCTAATAATAGTTATGGATAAACATACACCAATGAGTGATTATTCAAGAATTATATTACAACAAATATTACAAGTACATCTTAAAACCATACAATAATGTATGATTAAATAATCATACTAATATGTATAATTGCATAAAAAATATCCCCATTATAAAAAGGTTTCCCATAGGACAAAAAATACCCCATAAATGATATCCCACCCATTTAAAAAATAACCCCCCTCTTAAAATATATTTTCCCATACCTTTAAAAAAATATAGCCCCTCCAAAGCAAAAGGCCACCCACTTATGTTTTTTTTGAACTTAGACCACTTGGCATGTGAGACTGTTAGATCTAAACAGCTCCAAAAAATACCTTAAACTACCTAATTGATGAAACTATCCTTTAACAAATTTGATACCCTATCAAATATTTAATTACCCAATATCAAATATAAGCCTTAACATAGTTCACATACACTAGGATAATATAATAAAAGGAAAAGGATGATTTTTTATTAATCCAGTAGTATAACTATACTATTATGATAATGTACATACAATGCAATATCAAAAATATGATACTATGCTACATGCAACTATACTGCACTCTATGTAGACACCCAATTTCAATACAACACCATTTTCTTAGTGTATTTATTATGTTTTATCATTATTTTTACACTTATGTTTAAGTGTTTACTTCTATGACTTATCTTACCCCACAATACCCCTCATTTGGTCCTAGGCTTTCCAAATGTATCTAACACTTATCTAAATTAATTGGTTATTGGCTTTAAGCCTAATTTCACACATACCTATTTTGATACTCAAACCTCACACTATAATTTTGCTTAGGATGGGATAATTGGTGCCAACTATCCTACCCTGGGTAAGGTCAGTTGGCCCATTGATCCTATCCTTCATCATTTTATGGGTCCTTTTTCCTTTTTTCATGTTCCATATGCCTTAATTCTTACTTCTTTCCATTTTATATGTTGGCCTAAGTGTGAATAAAGACCTATAGCACCCTATTTATACCAATTCAATCAAAGTCATTATCCATGCATGAGAGAGAGAGAGAGGAATCTAGTATCCATTATTTTGCTCCATAATTCAAATTAATGTTGACCCTTGCCATATATTTTACTACGCTTGTGACATAGTCATTTTTGTGCATCACCCTCTTGTACTAAAATAAGATTTATGTATTGCATGTAGTTGTATCTTCACACCTAGGAAGAAGAGATCCAAAAACCTTGCTTGATATTTCATTCACACTATATAAAATTATGTTGAGGTCTAGTTTTGCAATGTAGGGTATATAGAAAACTCCCACAATGGTTACCTACCTCATAACTTTGTTTTTTTTGTGAGTGGATGGAAATATAGTTCAAAGAGATAAGAATACATCATTTCCACATTTTTCCCCATAAAATAAGAGAAGCACAAATATAAAAAGGTATAACATCTGATGGCACACATACATATAAAAATTCAAAATTTGAAAGTCAACATAACAAATGACTAGTGCATCAAGACATGTATGATGATCGAATCAATTTACACATTCCTACACAAGGCATGATCAACACATGTGTAAATCCCACTCTTGCATAATCAAAAGGCCATGATTTTACTTAGAGATATATACATACCTACATATTCTATATTCACACTCAAAAATCTATAAAACATTAAGGTATGATCATTCCATCATCTTTTGTCTCTTTTCAAGTTTAATTGTTAGTTTTAGTAGTTTTTATATGTTTGTTTTCTATGTTTAGTCACTATGGAAGATTTGAAAGTGCCATTTTACATTGTTAAATGGTACATCTCCCTAGTTCACATGTTTTATCTTGTTTTATTAATAAACACTTAAAGTTCCAAACAATTATTTCTTTCCATCATGCTCACTCTACCAATTTATAGAAAATGATCACCTACATATGCATGGTAGGTGCATGGTAAGTGCACATGGACCACTAAGTCAACATGATTTAGTGATTTTAAAGGAAAAAACATGATTAAGAGACTAACCTAACCTACATACACTAACTTGACTAGGGTTAAGCCATAAGTAAGGAATATCCTAGGTAAAATGAAATAATCATTCTACTTTAAAGGTATCCATTTTATGCCACACTATTGTAGATCATTTATCTTTTGTTGGCATTGGGTGATATTACCCTATTAGTGTCCCCTAACATGCGTTGTGAACAATCTCATTTCATATGACATATATTTATTCCATTCCTTTAAATGAAAATCAATGGTTTTATTAATTAGTAGGTGCTCATATGCCCATATATGTAGTGAAGTATTTTCCACTATACCACCACCATGTCCCTTATAGGTGAATCTATACAAGTCTCTGTATAAATAGACCAACATGAACTTATCCCATGCATACACTATGCAATAAACCTCTAATTACAAAATCACACCCCTCATCCCATTATAACAATCCATACAACCACAAATAAATATAAGAGTGTAATAAGGTATTTTTGTAATAAAAACACATCACCCATGAAAATATCACTAAACACAAGACTAGAGCTTCATCTCTCATGTCCTAAACTACCACTCATGTAATAACTTTATATTATTGTCTAACTCTTGCATTTGGTATCCTCCATCACCACCTTCCACTCTCTAATATAGATCCATAAAATATTCCATATGTCCTCTAAGGTCACATGACCTCTTCCACTAGTAACCAAAATATACATGTATTGTTATCCCATCTCTCTACTAGTGTTGTCAATAATGGTGTGTCATGAAGAATAAGATGTTATATTCTAGCATAACCCAAACCAACTTGTAGATGATCTTGATCCTCCACACCTAACCAAAGTGTCTCTATTATCTTTATCACTCTCCCATGTCAACACTCATGAACATGTATATCATTATGTGACACTAACAAATAAAACCAAAGAATAAGTTAACAAGTTAACGATGATATATAAAAAATTAAGACATGGTATATCAATAAAAATAGAAAAAGTATACTCATTATTAGAATCATATATAATCTTTTGAACATCTAATTCAATCTTACAATGTTCAAACTATCAATTACTAGGATCAAGTAACCTCTTGCCAAGATCAAACCATATCTTACAAGGATGGAAATTTACATTACCAATATCAAACTTTACCTTATAGAATTAAAGTAAGCATACCAATATCAAACTGAGGTTTTTTAGCTCAAAATTATCCTTTCCTAGTATTGAACAAATTCTTTTTTTTAAATGATGAAAAATTAACAAAAATTAGATGTTTTTGGTACTAACCTGCTCTATCAAGATGTTGACTAGTGATACCTCGCATACGATGTCCAGTTATCAAAGAGCTACATCTCATCATGAAACCATATGATTTATATTTCTTTAATGTAGTTGTACTTTATATACCTTAACCTTTTATAAATTTAATGTACTATATTGCTTTATCATAAGGTTTAATAATTAAAATAATACTTGCATTTTCAATTGATACTATACCAATTTCAATAGGATTTTATATAAATATAAATATATTCAGGTTACCTATTCGTATACCATTTTCAACATCAATTGGGGTATTTTTTACCTCCTAAATTATGGTTCTTACTTAATTTATACTTATCACCTTTATGATATGTGTTGCTAGACCAATTTTTTCCTATTGGAGTACTCTATATACACTTACATGGAATATGCCTTGCCTATAATGGGGCATGCCATTTATGTGGCTACATCAATTATGTACTACTCATTGGGGGAATTATATGCTTATGTATACATTGACTTTGTAGTGCTTATTTTGGGCATGTTATCATCATGATTCATTACCTTTATATTGTTTACATTGGGGAATCTTATTAGTCATATTTTTATTGATTATATTTATACTTCCTTAAGGTATATATACACTTTACAATGATATGAGACATTCGTAAATCAGAATCCCTTGAGTCACATATACATTTTCATAATGATATCTTTCTTACATGATTTAGACCCATAGTGTGTTGGGTTTATGATCCAAATATTTATTGTTAGTTGTACAAATCATGTATCTCCAAATGAGAAACCCAATTCAATAAATAAATAAATATAGTGCTATAATAAAGAATTAATGATAGGCAAATTAATTTACTTGTGTTAGTGAGTTAGATGAGTTTGGAGGTTAGTTGGTTGGTGGACCGTTGGGTCTCATATATAAACCAATCTTGTAAAAAATTTAAATATTGTATTTAGCAATGTAAAATATAACAGATAATTTACCATTTTATGAATATTTTATTTTATAAACAAATATTATGTAAATATTTTCCACATATACCAATGTATTATGTCTTAACATTGGTATCAAAGTTTGATAGAACTAAATTCTTGAGAAAGTCATGGAAGAGCCATGAAAGAAATAAGTGGAAGTTGTTTATGCACAATAAGTTTTTTTTTTATGTAAAGTTTTTTATTTATTTTTATTAAAATTTATTTGCATGAGTAATTGGTAGAAAATTAATTGTGAAGAAAGAGTAATAAAAATTTAACAAGAAAGTGACTACTCTAATATTTTCCTTTGTACAATTATTTCTTGTGATTAATTTGTATATAACCATTTTTCTTTGTGAAAGGGGACCTAAGCCTGGAAGAAGAGATTTAAATTTTGTAGAAGGCATTAAAAATAATATATAAGCATTGAATCATATAGTGGCATGTTAATATTTGTTGTAAGTTCCATAAATTTGATTGAAGCACTTCAAAATGTATCTGAGAATTGAAAATATATTGAAACTTTATTATTAGCATTTTTATGATACTAAAGTGTTGAAAAACTATCTGGAGGTGTTGTAAATTTGTCATATGCATTTATTTTTATTTAAAATAAATAAAAAAATATTTAATGATGTAAATAGATGTCATTAAGAGTTAAAATCCAATATGGGGCATTCAAAACTAATTGAAGGTGTCATTCCTCTATGCTAGAATGTGATAAATGTACTTGGAAAGATGAAAATTGATGGGAGAAATTTAAATATGTCTAGAAATAAATTGCATCCACTAAAATGGTGCTCCAATAATGAAAATGACATTCTTGAACTATACATAGCACTCTAAAGTCATTAAAACTAGTGGAAATAAAATTGGAAGTCTGAATAAAAGTTGATTTTTATTTTATGGGTTATAAAAAAAAGCATGGGTCCCTCTATTTCATTTTGTTTTGATACATAAATACCTTTTGGGTGGGACAAATTTTCACCATCATCATCATCATTATTATTATTATTATTATTATTATTATTATTATTATTATTATTATTATTATTATTATTATTATTATTATTATTGCTAAATTAAAATATTTCTTTTTTTATTTGTTTACGTAGTCAAACCATATCTCATTTATTAGTTTGTGAAATTATATTTCACTTATTGACATAAGTGAGTTGGTTTAAAAGTTGAAAATAATACATTCATAGGAAATAACTCTTGAGTTCAAGTTTCTCAACCTTTTACTTTTGTTATAAATCTTTATAAGACTACTTAAAATAAAATATATTGAAAGTGGTGAGACTATTTACTTAAAACATACATAAGATAGTTGGTAATAAAAAAATTGCTATAAATTTGAAAGGAGTAAAGGTCAAATGGTCTAATCCCACCAAGTAAAAGACATTTTTTTTTAATTTCATCCTATTTAATGTATTTGTCTTATACTATATAGATTTTTTTGTCTACTTTATATTTTGCAAAATCATATTGGTGTAACAACTCATTTCATAAGTTTTGAAATATTATGAAACCATTAGAAGGGACATTCTTTTTATTTGGAAGACCCACATATTTGTTTTAATAAAAATGTATAAAAGTGAGAAAAAAAGGTATGAAAAAATGTATAATGGGTAAATTTTTAGTGGAATCCAACACCTCGATATTGTTATTGGTTTGAAAATGGGTAGTTTGTGCTTGGAAAAAATGAGTGTAACATTGTTTTTTTCTGTTTATGCTATCGGAGATGACCAGGTTACCTTTCATGGTTTACAAGTCCCTCAAAATATGTCAAGTTGACAAATCCAATGACCTACCCATCTTGATTTTACTACTATCTCAAAAATCAGGTTATGTTTAGTGCTAGTTTTGTATAGTTATGAGGTTGTGTTCTTTGTCTAAATTTTGATTTTTAGTTATTTTATATTATTTATGAGGAACATATTAAATTGTCTATATATCTTTTCTTATTATATAGACTTCTCAGATCTCATTTGAGAGAGGAATATATTCTATTGGTATTCGATCACTCATCAATGATTGTATAGTTGATAGGAGGTTACTAACACTAGTAGTGTTGATAAAAATGAGGTTAATTTATTGGGAATGAGGGTATATGTGCCATATATAGGTACAATATTATCATCGAGACATGGGTTGACATAGCTAAAAACTCTCATGAGGGTTTTTATACTATAGTATAGGTATAAATGGTCAAGGGGATGAGCATCCCAGGATGATGCTCATCATTCATGTCGTGATTTGTGGATCATAGGCTTTGCGTAAGAGACATAGTTTGATCATTACCTCTAGGTACAAAATGCCAATTTGTAGGTTATGACAGAAACTATTGGATGGAATCAATATCATGTTGATCTAAGCAATCTTTTGGTCGCCTTTAGATCAAGGGAGTTTGTTGGGTTTATAATCTAAATGTTTAATGTTAATTATTTGTTATTTTTATTGGGCATGCATCTCCTAATGAGACACCCTCTTCAATAAATAAATAAATAAATATAATGTTATATTAATAAATTTATGTTAGAACAATTAATTTACTTATGTTAATGAGTTAGGTGAATTGAAAAGTTAATTGGTTAAAGGATCTTTGGGTCCTGTATGTAAACCAATCCCATAAGATTATTGAAGCTTGCATGAAACAATGTAAAATATAAAAAAGCATTTACCATCTAATGAAAATTTTGTTTTATAAATAAAATATGTAACTATTTTTCACATTTACCCATGCACTTTATCTTATCATACTTGTCATACTTGAGTTAATTATATATGCTTTAATTATGATTTTTTTCCATGTTAGACCAAAATATGTGATAAATGTGTCTTTAATAATTATTTCCTCTTATGATTTCCTAAGTTACACATGGTACGTATATTTTTTTTATTTTGAGATAAGTGATATGCAAGTTATCCCAAAACCTCAAAAAGGGGCATATAATATACTTATGCTATATTTATTTATATGATGATACACAAGATTTCAAATAAATCACACTAAAAAGGGTTACAAGGCATTTAATTTGATATTAAAGGCACTCACCAAAACATTAAAAGGCACTTATGCATTTTGAGTTTCACATGGTAGAATTGTAAGACATTCACCACACACTTGAGAGTTATAAGACACTTTACACATTAATATATGATATACATATGGTTTCTTATTTTTCAAAAGGTGTATTTTCTCCTAATTTTCATTTTTACTCGGTGATTTCAATAGTTCTTTATTATCAATTTATATAGACATTGGTATATTTGAAAATGTTCTTTTTTTCTTTGTAGGTGCACTAGATATTCACACACCAAACACATAAACATGGATGTAAGACCCCTCAGTGGCAATTAAGATGCTTGTGCAAATTTATGAGGAGACATAAAAAAAATCATGTCATAGTAGTTAGACTCCATGATAATGTAATATCTATGTCCCTTTTTAATTTCATTTCATTTTTCATATCCATTATTAAACTTGAGCAACATTTATAGTTTTAGGTTGTGATTTCTTCTTTAATCCCTCTAAATTGCACTTGTATGTTATACTTTAATATGTATTGTCACACACACACATCAAAGTGAGGAATTACATAGACACCTTATTTGGGTGTAGGACTAATTACTTACTATTGTATTAATGCATTTATGTTTATTTGGATTGTTGGTTTATATTAGGCTTTTATTATTATTTTTCTTATAACACTTATGACATCTTTGCCTTTATTTGTGACTCTTTATTCCTATCTATGTAAACTTGATCTCTCAATATTCTTCTTATTTTCTCTCTCTTGAGTGTTTATGAGTGTTTGGATATGTTTCCATATATTCCTACTTCAAATTATATGAAGCATGAATTTTTACTAAGATCGAGTAGTTTGATCCTAGTCCAACTAGGATCGAGCAAACATTGTGGGCCTTTTGGCCCTTCTTTCACTTTTGTTACTAGTATTTTCCTAGTTTTTGGTTTTTTATGACCACTATATGTTATCTTGAGTTCTAATAAGGTCTTAATTTTAACTCAAACAATATATGAGTAGATGAGTTCATTGATTAATGGCTAGTATATTAGATATTTATTATATAATTTTCATGGTTTACACCGCTTAGTTATTGTATAGCCCAACATGGCTAATGGGATCTAAGGCATCCACCCAACGAGCCCCCCAATTGAGGTTCAAGGGTGGGATCCCCCTATAAAAGCATTTTAGAATGGATGTGAATTTTGGTGAGCTTGTGGATATTTTTACCTATAGCAATGTAAGGGTGGTTTTGTGGCCCATATTATAATATCATGTGGATAGTTTCCTATTGATATAAGTACAAATACTCACACATGAGATATAGCACAAAAAAACTTTAAAATTATAGTATTATAGTGTAAACGGTTGAGTTAATGTAATAAAGAAGAAGGCTTTTATGTTGGGGTTATACTCGAAAGAGTTTTCATAGGTGAAAATAATATGTATTCTTTGTATGCCATTTTTATTTTTGTTATATATTTAGATTATGTAAGAATTTATTTTCTTGCATTAGTTTCTCAATCTAATTTTCTCTTCATTTGGTATCAAATCTAGGGTTTAGCCTTGTCTAAAGAGATGATAATCTCAGTATTATGACAAAAAAAAATTATTGGGAGCTATGCACGTGAGAATATTTATGTGAATTAAAATTACAAGAAGCAAAAGGATAGAGATAAAAATATTTAATGGCTAATATTTTGAGTTATGAAAGTTCAAGATGGAAGATCTTTTTGTGAACATAGGTCAATAGATTTCTATGTCAGGAAGTGTTCCCATAGGGCTAAAGGTAAAATATTGAGAGAATATGGATTAGAAGGAGAAGATTTCAATCAAAACGTGTCTTTTAGATTTAGTGTTTTTGAATGTCTCTAGAGAAAAAACACTAAGTTACTTTGGGATAAGTTAGGAACTTTGTATTGGAAAAAGTTTCTTGAGTAATATTTTTTTTAAAAATAAGTTATAATCCCTAAGGATGAAATACAATTATTTTGTGACATTTCATTAATTTATTTGATTTCAGTTGAGATTAAAATGATGGATGAAGAAAAGTGTGTTACTCTATTATGCTCTTTTCCCAATTCATGGGATAACCTTGTTATGGCCATTAGTAGTAGTGCAACTATATAAAAGCTTGAGAATGTAGTCACAAGTCTATTTTAAGATAAAGTGAGATGAAAACATATGGAGTATTAATAAACAAAGGACAAACTTTTTGTGAGAGTTCATTTCAAAGAGAGAAATGAAAATAATTTAGGGAACAAACAATCAAAGTCCAGAGGTAAATCTAAGGCTCTTTAAAAAAACTCAGAGGAAATGTTAGACCTATGGTAAAACTGGCACTTTAATAATGAGTATGGATATAAAAAGTTTTAAAATGGTAAGTCATATATCAATGTATCTTTTATGAAAAAAAGGACCTCTAGTGAAGACTCAAGGGATCTACTATTGGAAACTTCAAGTACCCATGCATGACATGATGCATGGCTAACTGACTCGAGTGCCTCATTTTATATGAATTCCCATAAATAATGGTGTTTTGAATATTAAAAGGTCAATAAAAGTGATGTATTCTTAGAATTAAAATTGACATACAATATCATAGGTCAAGGAAGATTCAAGTTGATGCTGAAATATGGAAGTATTAAAACATTCCTTGGTATTTTATATAGTGTAGGTTTGTTTAAAATTTTGATTTCTGTAAGCAAGATGACTGACATGGGTGTGTAGTTATTATTTAATAAGGATAGTTTCATAATAGTTCTTGGATAAATGGTATTGGAAAGATAATCATGCACATGAACATTGTTCAATATTGAGGCAAGAATTGTAAGTGATGTTTGTAATCTCTTTTTTGAACTTGAGATCAAAAAACAAACCAAGTCAGACTATTATGCTTCATATAGAAAATAAAATGCTTTGGCATTATAGGATGGGTCATATTGGAGGTAAAGGTCTTTGATAATTATAAAATACATTTATGGATATGATAATTCTTATTATCCTTTACATTTTTATTTCTATGAATATTGTGTATTTCTATAAGAGCATATGATATTTTGCATATAATACATAGTGATGTGTTTAGACTAGTGAATATTCCATTATTAGGAAAATATTTTTGTTATATTAAGTTTATAGATGATTTATCGAGGAAGACATGGGTATATTTTCCCCAGGATAAATATGATGTTTTCAATAAGTTCAAGGATTTTAAGGCTCTTATAGAAAAATAGATGGAAAATAAGATAAAGGTATTCATAAGTGATAATGGTGGAGAGTATTATTCAAATACATTCAAGAAGTTTTATAAATAGTGTGAAATAGAAAGTAAATATATAATTCCATATACACCACAACATAATAGAGTTTTAAAAATAATGATTAAGATTATAATGGATAAGGTGATAAGTATGCTCAGTGGTACAGGTTTTGAAAAACAAATTGGGAAAAAATAGTCATGACAGCTTGATACCTAATCAATATATCTCCCACATCATCTCTTGTTTAAAAAAATCTACAAAAAGTGTAGAATGGTAAGAAACCACCTCTTTGACATCTTAAGGTTCTTGGTTATGATGATTACATGAATATTACAAAATAAAAATTAACTAAGTTATAACATAAATTGATTAAGTGTATCTTTATTAGATATAGTAATTATGTAAAAGGATATAATATTTGGAACCTAAAAACAAAAAATACTATTTATAGTCATAATGTAATATATGGAGAGGTTAAGGGGGTTCCAAAACATGAAGGACAACCAAAAGAAGAACTTGAAAAGGTTCATATTGAATTAAAAGAAGAAGAATTTGCATCTCAATATGAAGCAACTAAATAAAATGAACTAGAAATGGATTTGCAAGAGGAATATTCATTTGAAGTAGAGGACGATGAAATAAAATTGGAAGAATCTCAAACTCTAGACTTGAGAATATCAAATCGAACTAGGAGGAAATCATAAAGATGTAGTCCCCTTGATTTTTATTTTGCACATATTTTATCAATTTTATTTGTTATTAATGAAAATATAAGCACTCTAAATGAGACTATAATAAGGCCATGGATGAATAAATGGATTCCTTGGATAAAAATATGACATGGGACTTTATGAAATTTCTTACTGGTGGAAAGATTGTTGGTTGTAAATGGGTGTTCAAGAAGAAGTACAATTCAAAAGTAAAAATGGAGAAGTATAAAGGTCACCAAGTTTGTCTCTTGTTGTTAAATCAACTTCTATTAGATTTATTTTGGCTATTGTTGTTTTTTTCAATCTTGAAGTAGAATAGAAGGATATGAAGACAATTTTTTGTATGGTGAACTTGAGGGAAAGATCTACATAGTACAACCATAAAATTTCAAGCTTAAAGGAAATGATGAATTGGTACACATGTTGAATACGTCACATTATGAATTGAAACAATCACCAATGATGTGGAATCAGGGATTTGGCAGTTTCATGTTGGGACTTGCTTTTGTACAAAGCAAAGATGATCACTACGTGTAATTTAAAAAGGATATTGTTAACTTTGTTATCATAGTTCTATATGTGGATGATATATTGATAACTAGTAATAACAAAGAAATTATCAAGAATGTTAAATCTTAATTTTCATCTCAATTTTATATGTAGGATGTAGGTGCTATAAAATTAATTTTAAGCATAGAAATTAAAAAGGATTGACCAAAAAATAAATTGTGGTTGAATTAGAAGAATTATGTTGAGATAATAATGTAGAGTTTTATAATGTAGGAATGTAAACCTATAAGTACACCCTTTTTTGTTAGTCAAAATTTATATGTTGAACAATGTCCCAAGACATTATAAGAGATTCATGAAATCTCTCAAGTTCCTTATACAAGTGTTTCTAGAAGTTTGATGTATGTTATGGTATGCACTAGACCAGATGTTTCCCATGTAGTGGGAGTGGTAAGCAAATATATATCCAACCGAATAAAGGAACATTGGACTACAGTGAATAATATCTTTAAATATTTTTTCGGGACTTTAGATTATGCAATTTGCTACTAAGGAACATTTGAGAAAAATAAAACATTAAATGTAAAAGGCTTTGTTGATATAGATTGGGTCAGAGATATTAACTACATAAGATTTACAAATAGTTATGCATTTAACATATTTAGTGGAGAAGTTAGTTGGATGAAGAGTTAGGTAGTTGTTGTATTATCAACTACAATATTTGAGCACAAGGCATCAACTTATTCAAGTAAGGAAGTTGTATGACTATAGAGGCTATGTTCAAATATTGATTTTGCAAATAAAGTAGTGAGAATAAATTATGATAGTAAAATTGAAATCTATTTATAAATGAACCCTACTTATCATGCTTGATCGAATAATATTGATGTAAAATACCATTTTTTTAGAGACATGGTTAAATACAAGAAGTTTTTATTAGAAAAGGTTGATACTTTAGAGAATGGTGTTGATGAAGTTTGTGAGTATTGAGGTTTTCATGGTGCACAATATCAATAAGGATGATTTCCCTTAGCTACCGAAAGTTTATAATTGTGAACTTATATGCAAGGTGTTCAATAAGTGTGAGAATTTTGGATACTTATTGTATATTTTTAATGATTTATACCCCTTACGTATTACTTATCTCATCATGGCTTGTGGGGTCACATTTTATAGATTTCATGGGTATTTTTAGCTACAACGTGTGGGTGGTTTCATAACTCATGGTTTTATACCCACTTTATGGGTGGTTTCATAACTCATGGTTTTATACCCATTGTATTTCATTGCATATGGTCGAGTTAATATAATAAATAAAAAGGTTTCTATGTTATGTCTTTTCTCTAAAGGATTTTCTTGGATGAAAATATTATACATTATATATGTGTATACCATTTTTATTTTTGTTATAACTTTGAACTCTATAAGCATTAATTTCATGCATTAGTTTATTGTCATTTTTATCTTCATGATAAAGGGATTGGATTATACTATGTATATGTACTTTTCACTCATTTCAAAATATTTATCAACTTCCATGGGGGACTCTCTCATTGTGGTTTTATTCCATGTAAGAATGTAATTGAATTGAAATAGTCTATTGTGTGGCACATTCAATGTTCGATTTGTTTGTGTAATTGATATCTATTTTTGGGTTGGGGTAATAAATCCTCATTTTGATTGAGCACTCATTTCACACATTATATTTTAAGTTGTTTTAGAATTGAAAAATTAGGGTTCCTACAATTTGTACAAATTCACTTCTTCATTGTTTGGTTAGATCAATGAATGGCTGTCTTAAAAAAAAAATTAATCTCGGTTTAAGAAAATTCAACCTATCAAAAGATCTCACAATCAAGAAAGACATTAAATGGGACATGTGATTTACTTCCAACTAAAAAAAATTCATTCAAATTGCACACTTGCATTTGTATAACTTCTTAGTGAATTTTATTACATGAATTACCTTGTAAGGCTCATACTTATTATACAATAGTTTTCAATACATCCATATTTATGTGTATTTAATTTTTTTTTAAGGATAAAAGGAATACACATGAAGATTCATTTCATATTTTTATAATCAAATTCATTTGATTTAAGCTATTATTTTTTCTTGGAATCTAACTAATCTTATAGGAAGCTCATATTTGTATGACGAAAATCTTATACAAAGATAGTTATCTCTGTTAAGATGGTCAATAATTTAATTCTCTCATTAATTTGTACTCATAGTGATTACTATAATATTTTTTCCATGTCCAATTGACTAGTAATTCTACTTTCTTTAGGCAAGGAAAAGAGGTGTGAATGATTTTAAGTTTGACCAAAAACTTGTGGATGGTTATTTTTTTAAGTTTTAATTTAGGTCTTTATTTACTCTTAATGTATAAGGTTTCTTCATTTTTTGGAGTTTGAATTTCTTTGATTTTTTTTTTAAATTTTGATTGATGTAATAATTGACTTTTTTTTTTAAATGTCAAAATTTAATTATTCTTAGTATTTAGATATTCCTCATTTTTTAATTTTATTTTATTTGTATAATAATATACTTTTTCATTTTAAAAGTATAAAACTATAATTTACAATTTTAATATTTTAATATTTTTTTATTAAGTTAAAATTCTTTTCCTACATAAAGTTATTAAAAAATAAATAAATAATCACATTAACAAATAAATAAATCATATTTATATCTCCACTTCGATACATTTTCTCAACCAATTATCTTGATATTGGTAAGTGGTTCTTTTTTTACTATTTAAATAGGGGGAAACCTTTGAAGACCCATGGGGAGTAATGCCACTTGAAGAGTCAACTACCAATAACAAGGGAGACTCGAACATAGGACCTACTAGGTAAAGCCCACCTTCTTTACCATTTCTCAACCAATTGTCATTATTATCATTCATAATAAAAACAAAGGTTAAGTTCGCATTTCCATAATAAAAAAAACCAAACAAAATTTATAAATTTGACACCTAGCAAACTTTTTCCTAATGTCCATGTGAAGGGAAATAAATAATGGTAAGCCAATCTTGACTTTAGGAAATTTATTAGTCAAAAATGTCAATTTATGATAACAAAATGTGACATTTCATAATCTCTTTGGATTGTTGTCAATTTATTTTTTTAATGTAGGACAATTTAAATTATGCATCAAAATAAATTCAAGGTCATGTCCAATAGAATCTTCAAAGATTTAAGATCATTTTGTAAGATACAAAACATTATTAGAATGTTGATAGTTGCAATGTAATTTTAATTTTTTAATATAGATTTTTAAATAATAGTAAATTTATGATATTTTATGTGAGAATATGAGAAAAAATATTTATTAAATATATTATTGATTTTTGTGGAATTTATATTCATATATATTAAAATTATTTCAAGATGATCTTCATAAATAATTATTAATCTAGTGATATTTATTTTATGTATTTTTTTATAATAATTATAAGTGGACCCACTTAATACACAAATACCATAAACTTTTACTTGTAAAGGGAAGAATATTTAATCAACCTCTTTAAATTTCTCACCCTCTAATCTCTTTCTTAATCAAAGATATCAATATAATCTAATAATAAATTCAATTATAATAGATAAATTATAAGAAAAAATTTAATATCTTTGTATAATTCTTTTATTCAAATAATTTTATTAAAGTTTAATAGACTAGTTTATATTTTCTAAATATATTTATTTGAAAAACATTGAGATATATCAATCTTAAGGTGGGCCTATCTTAAATTTGTCACATAGATATTAAGGCACCTATCTTGAATTTATCACATAGGTTTTTTCATTTTAGGGTTTCACACTAGTTAATGATTCCATTACATTCTCTGTAAAATTTTATATTAATTGGTGATAGATGACCTCAATTTAGTTGCATCATTGTATCGGGTTCAAAAAATATTTTTGAAAAAAAAAGAATACAAACATCATTGTATACTTAAAATATTATGATTTTTTAATTTCCTTCTCCAATTAAAAATAAAAATTGTTCTACGATAGTAATATGGATATCAAAATTTAAGGTTAAATATTTTGATGAACACACTCACAAAAAATACACTAAACCACTAGCTCTAACTACCATTATAAATTATACCTATATAAATAATTAATTTAGAAGGTCGTATACTTAGATATAGATGCTCATGTACCTAAAAAGAAAAATAATTTTGTAGATGTGGGAGGAAACCTTAAAACAAAGGAAGAGTTGATAAATATCTAAAATAGAAACTAGTTTGATATTTAGAGACTATTATAACCATACATAAAATAAACCCTTGAATTAGAAGAATAGTCACCATCTTCAATCACTTTGGAAGGGTTATTACAAGATCCATGGATCTTTGTAGGATAATGCACTAGATTAAAGGGCTTAGTATTGAGAATCTTAAGGCAATTAAGGTACCATCTTTAGAGTTTCTCTTAACATCCAGGGATGAAAAATCACCTAAATTAGATACAAAACTAGTGAGGTGAATATGCTTTTGATCATTTTGATGTTAATTGGAATAATTAGAATTCCCTTGGTGATGATAAGAGATGGAAACAACATGTACCTTATCTGTGAATGAGAGCTTTGGGAAACTAGTTTCATGTTAATATAAACTAGATCATAAACATATTGAACTTAATTCACTTGATAATTGAAAGTACACTTATAAACATGTTGAACTTAATTCAATTGATATCATCAAGTACACTCACTAGTTTGTATGATTATTGTATGATTAATTAAGTGATTTAATAGGTATAATCATTCTTAAGTTATAATTTTATTTGAGCAAATTTGTAAATTAATACATGGAAAATAATGAATGTGTTGAAACTTCAAAGGAGATATGGACACTTAGGGACATAAGAGATGACTGCATTTTAAAATTGACATGTTTAGCCTAACAATTGACATGTTTAGCCTTATAAAAACCCATCAGTAAAGATTTAATAAGAGCATGACATATATATGACTTCATACCAATAGTACCCATCCACATGATGTGATAAAATAATAGATGCAAATGAATCCAAGGAAGCCCAAACATTTGGAATAATGTCTCTTTGAAGTATATTATTGATCAATATCTCAATTTGTTCTAATTGTTAAGTTTTTGCATAAATACACCACTTGAGGGTCATGTAAATAATCTTAGTTTAATATTTTGGATTTTTTTCCATGTATACATGTGCAGTTAAGTAAAGTAAGAGAGTGAGGTGTAAAATAATTCTTAGGTTAAGAAAAGCACATGAGATAATTTTATTAGTGTTGTTGAGTTTCAAAATTTCCATGGAGGCCTAATTAAGGAAAATTGACTTGTAAATCACACATGAAGATAGTGGCATAAGGAGGCACGACCTCATTCTTCTCAAGATTTCTCACATTATGTTTATCTAGTGTAATATCCTATTTTAACATGATTTTATTATATGTTTCAGTTATTAAATTATTTTAATTCATGTGTGGAACTGCCTACAACAATTCCAACACTTAAAAATCACAAGTCTAAAGTAATATATTATTTTATTAAAAAAAGTGCTAAGATAATATCAAAACACATTTTAATAAGACAATTACTTATAAGTTAAAAAATTCATGTTAATAAGTTATCCATGCAATATCTATGCTAATTGAGAATTAGATAGATATTAGATCATTTTTTCCTTTGCTTGTATGGTTTTATTGAGGTTAGATTATGTTGGAACATAAGGTGGGTGGAATGTTATCCACTAGGGTCATAATATTATCAAGTAAATGGACTACATAACAACCAATTTTTGGCACATATAGCTAATGTTTAGATAGGATTAACCGATGGGTGACATATGTATTAGATCAAATAGATATAATATGCAATAAATTATGAATAATAATTAGATTAATTTATCTCATGTGTAAAGGTTTTATCCTCCCCCATTATTATTATATGATATAGTCTATATATAAAGGAATTGATGATCGTGAAAGTGGGGGAAATTAATTATGGATTATTATATATTGATTACATCACGGTACCATCTCTAGATCTGAGAGAGAGGATATACTAGAGTGATTCATACTTTAAAGAATATTTCATGGTGTAATCATTATATATATATATATATATATATATATATATATATATATATGGGTTTATAAAAGATAAGGTTATATTAGTCTATTATACATTTTGTAGAGTGTATTTTTATTATTATTTTACAATTATTTTTTTGTAATATTAGATATTTGGATTGCATCATTGACAACATAGTAGTGTTGTGGGAAAATTGGAAGAAATAATTTTTGAAGAGCTAAAATTATTTGTTGGTTTTTTAGAAAACACCTATATTTAAAGAAGTTTATTTTCATAACACATGTTTCTGGTTGAGGTGATTAGATAATGTCATTAGAAAGGAAAATTTAAGATTTTTTAGCAAGTCTTCACATTAATTAGAAATCTAAGTAGTAACAATGGATTTATGACCTCCACAAGTTAGCCTTTTGAATTTTTTGAATTGTTATTTTTTTATTCGCAAGTCATAGTTAAATAAGGGAATTATCCACATCAAATAATTTCAAAAAGAAAATTAGGGGCCTCTTTTTATATTGTGAAATAAATTTTCAAATCTATTTGTCTACATATTTTTTGATGTTAAAGGAGTTGTGATAGAAGTAAGATACATTGAAGGCATGTTTCCTTGAAACCATGGGTGGATAACATTCCACTCCCTTATGTCTTAACAAAGGGAAATGATTGAAATTGCAATATAATGTAGACATGAAATATTACATAGTTAACCTAATATAAAACCTATGCATAGTCTATTTATTATAAATACTAGTACAAATATATTAAATACATTTCTCTTATGGATTTATCACATACCATATTGATTTTTCACTCTATTACTTTCTAAGAAAAAATCATATTAACTAGTGAAAGATAACCTAATTTCAATTACACCACATTATTGACCTCAAACAACTCTTTTTTTAGAAAAAATAAGGGCTCCAAACTCCACTATATGCCCAAGATATCATGATTTTTGATCAAATTTTGTAAGTATGGTTAAATGAACATCAAATTTAAAGTCTCAATTATCCTATGATAGTAAAATGGATTCCAAATTTAAGGTGGTCAATAATTTTTAACATCGCATAGACATTAGAGTCCACTATCATTCCCTAGTCTACCATTGTAGAATGCATATTGATGTAATTAAGAATTAACATTTAGCTAAAACATTGAAATGTGTTATTTGTATAAATGAATTGAAAATGAATAAAAATGTATTTAAGATGTTGTGCAATGATTATTATATTTTTCAATTTTTGGTTATATCAAGCCAAGGTTGAATATGTCCCATATATATCTATTATGTATGAAAGACTGTTAAAGATGTCCCATATATGTCTATCATATATGAAAGACTTAGATCCATGTTAGTATTAGTTTTTTGTGTTATTTTCAATCTTTAAACACCATTTAGGTGTGGTTAATCCCTTATGTCAATCTAGTCAACCCCTAGAGTCTCTTCAACATACTTTTTGGTTTTACAAGCATGTTTAGTCAACTTGGAGGTGGATTTATATCCTTTTTCAGCTATTTTATTTAGAGATTTTTTTTTAAAAAAATGGTGATCTTATGGGATTTGGTTGTGATACCTACAAACACCAAATATGGCATTTTTTGTTCTAAAATTATTTTTTCTTTATGAAAAGAAGGAAGAATACAGTTTTTAACCATTTATCTTTAGATGGTTATTTTTTAGACTAATAAAATTCAATTGATTTCTAATGTGATGCTAAAAATTAAAGTGTGTGTGGAGAAGGTATATCTAGATATGGAACACCTGAAAACTTTGTTAGGCCATTGGGGAGTGCTCATTATGTAGTCAATTGGGTCCCTTTGTATTCTCCTCACTTGTAGCTACAATTTCAAGGACATGGATTTCGAGGTCATGGTAGACATCATTCATGAATCAGGCATCAAAGTGTTTCTCCACATTTTTTTTATTCCTAACCAATGCACCAATCTCATGGTGGCATTAGGTAAGCATTTATTAACACTAGTAGAAGCATGGTGTAGCAACAAGGAAAGTTTCTATGGTTTATCTTAGCCATTTCCTTGTCTAGACAAAACCTATTAGATGATGATGATAAATAAAAGATATAATGGATGATGATAATAAATTCAAAGCTAATAATAAGTGGGAGCTAGTAACTAATATGATAGATATGTTCATTGGTAGCAGTTGTCCTAGTGTGATACGCTAAATAATCCTCCACCTCTATCAGCCTAATTGATTTTTTTTGTGGCTTAGAGTTTGTGCCTTTTTGTCTTGGTATCATAGGGATATTTGTTATATATTTTTAGATTTGTTTAAACTTTTTTTATCAAAATATTTTTATATTTAGTCTTTTTAAAACCTAATTTAAATTAGCATATATTTCTAGATCCCCAAGATCGATTTGATATATTGGAGTGTGATACCATACCATTCATTTTTGTATAAATAGTGATATATAATTTGTAATATTGAAAACTAATTTTTAATCCAAAAAAAATACTATTCTATATTTCAAATATTTTCAAGTAAAACATTTTTAAAGATCATAATAATCCTCTACCTCTACCAGTGTCATTGATTTTTTCTATGGCTTAGATCTTGTGCCTTTTTTCTTGGTGTTGTATGGATATTTGTTCTATATTTTTATATTTAAAAAAAAATTGAAAAGTTTTTATATTTAGTCTTTTTTAAACTGAAGTTAAATTAGAAGCTATTTATAGATCCTCAGGATCGATTTGATACATTGAAGTGTGATACTATACCACTTATTTTTTGTATAAATTATGATATATAATCTATAATATTAAAAACTACTTTTCAATCCAAAAAATACTATTCTATGTTTCAAATATTTGCACGTAAAACATTTTTAAAGATCACACAAATCAAGATTTTCTTTGATTAAACTTGCAAATAATTGAATTTAAGTTAAATGTTAAAATTTGGATAAATAGATTGTGTTTTAATTTATTTATTTTTTCATTTTTCATATTTCAATTTATATTTTAAACATGCTACCAAGCATTTTCAATACATGTATTGTAAACTAAACTTAAATATTATTCCTCACTTGTGTTATAAATTGAATATTTAGTATTTTTTTGAAAGGTGAGATGGTATGAGAATGATTTCTATCCAAAATTTTCTTTATATTATTGTGGTTGGCAAGTGAGAAGGCATTATACTACCTTCTCTCTTTTTTAACTTATAACATTCTTATCTAGTTTTTTAAAATAATAGTTCATCTTTAGTAAGTGATAAGGATATCACATAAAAGCCTAGTGTGTTCACATTGATTGGTGTTGAATCCATAGGATTTCATGATAAATAACAAATAAAAGTGTTTAAAATATGGTATAGTAGTGCCAATCAATACAAATACAATGACTCTATAAAGTTTTTTTAGTGAGAAGGCTCCACCACACCTTATCCTCTTTTTATATTAAAAAATTATATCTTAATATTTTGATAATATTATATTGGTTTGAACATGGGTTACACATTAATTCACTTAATAATATAGAATCTATAAAATTGATTTAGTATTAGTTTACATTTCACAAACAAGCTAACAACTCATCAACTCAAACATTTAGTTTTATCATCTGATACATTAAATCTTAAAATTAATATGGACACAAGATGCACAAATGTTAATTTATATTTAAAACCAAGACTTATGTTATCCATATCTAGAAAAAAACATGCAAATAACCTTTAAATATGTAATTAATATGCATAACAAAGTTGCAAGTCAAGTGTTGAGAAATAAAACAAAGTTTCAAATCCAAATATTGAGAGAGAAATCATTTAATGTTCACAAATGACCAAAAAGAAACCAATGGTAAATAGAACATGTAAACACAACTTAAAAATTAAGTGTCAAATTTCTATCCAAGCTAAATGTAAGACGTAAAATATTGATTATGTAAAGAAATTGATTGTGTGAGGAAATGAACTTAGTATTATATAAATTTTTAATATTATAGAAACAAAAAGAGTGGCAAGGTTTAACTATATTCTATTTAGATATAGGTCTAAATAATTCATAAAATATAAAACCTTGTATAATTTTACACAAGATATTGTTAGGAAAGGTATACAGATAAGTGAAAATCAGCTTTTAATAACCAATCCCTGTCAAAAAAAATAAAAATAGGTTCACATATGCACAAGTCCGATAAAATTCTCAATTAATCAAAGAATTCAAAATAATAATAATAAAGATCCCATATAATATTTAAAATAAAATATAATACCATTACTACTTATTTATGAAAGAAGAAGTAATTACTAGTGCAATATTTACAAGATTTAAAATAGCAAATAACCATGAGCATAATTAAGCTATAAACCCTTAAATAATCCAATGAAAAATTGATCCTTTTTAATGTAGTGGATTTTTAGTTGTATGCTCAATGTCCTTCTCTCATGTATAAAAAAATTAAATATTAAATTTTATCAGTTAAAAATTAGTAGTATAATTATTGAATTTATTATTTGATTCATTATCATAATCGAAACAATTTTTTTAACATAATTATGATAGTATAAATGAACATTCAAATTTATATAATATAATTAAATTGTAAAAATTGTTTATATATATATAACAATATAACATGGTCTATAACATATAAGAAATGATATAAATTTATATGTTACTTTAAAAATAGTAGTAGTTGTATAAATATGCTTTTCCCACAAGGTAATTAAAAAAGTCTTCTATAAGTAAAATATGGATTCATTAGAAATATACCATTTAAATAAATAAATTTTCAACAGAAAATAATTATCAAAACTCCCACAAGAAATTTAATAAGAAAACATGAGCAAAAAACAATGAAAAACCTTTGATTCATCAATAGATTGACAACCTAAACTAACATGATATGACGATGGTTACATTTTCACATTTCCAAAGTAATATGATTTTGCCCAAATCACACCTACATTGTTTTTCAGATATGATTTAGAAGCACCATTCCATGAAGAAATCATTATAATTTATTGAATTCCAAGACTCTCTAAGACTCTTTAAGAAGATGGTGTTGTGTCAATACATCATTAATGTATCATCATAATTTTTTTTATTGGTTTATCATTTTAAGAAAAATTGATAGATCCATAAATGTATGGTTACGAAATCTATTTATATTTTATCTTTTTAATATTAAAAATACAAATAAAAAAGTAAACGCATGTATGAATATATGCTTGCAATACACAAGACATTGAATGGTTAGTTGAGGTTCTATTAAAACAATTAGAATCTAAAGAAAGAAATATTAGTGTAATGGAAAAAAAGGAAAAAAATTATGTTATATAAATTTAATTTTATGCAATCAATATAACATGAAATTAAAATCATAATTAAAAATAAAACTTATTAAACATTATATCAAGGAAATTTGAAGTATGTAATATATTAAAAAATCATATTTAATTTATTTATATATATCTAAATTTTTGTTCCCTAATTTCATGTAAATACTTTAAATAACTAACCAAAATTATGTTAGAAAAACATCACTTTTGACAAGTTTGAAATGCAACATTGGATGTAGTATCATGTCTAGCATATTGACATGGAGAAATTACAAAACCTCTTTTTGAAGCATTCTTACAAAAATAAACAAAATCTGAAACATTTCTAATCTATGTTAAGAATTCTAGGGGAAGATAAAGTCTATGAAATATCAAAAAGATTATGAATAATCATGTATAAAGATTAATTATGTTTAAGGGTATTTGAACGACTATCAATAAAGGTTGGAAGAAACTAAGGGTGGAAAATGATTCTATGATAATGAATATGCAATGAAAGATGAAAATTTTTCATCTTGTAAATTTAAGGTTTTGATCAATGGAGCAAAATGGTTGATTAAATAATTGAAAGAAATGGTCTTTCAACACAATAAAAGAGAATGGAATCAAGTAACAAACAAAATAGTTAACAAAGGAGTGATTTGGATGGTTTATTATCACTTCAAAGATCAATTTTGAAAAAAAAAAACTTATTTAAAAAGATTAAAATTTTTAATAATTAAATACGTGAAAGGATTATTTTATAAGACTCTTTCAAGTAAACTTCAAAGTAAAATGAGAAAAAAAAATTAAAAAATTAGAAGAAAAAAAAAAGAGGAAGGAGGATAAATAAAAAAAGAAAATGGAGGGTGAGAAGAATATAAATCAATCTTGTTTAAGGTTACACAATAAAAATATTTAGTATCAATCATTCCACCCTACTCAACCATTCAAGTTGGCATGGGAGGGATTAACTTCCCACCTTTTCATCCCCTTTCCACATTCTCAAGTCTCATGCGATTCTAAAAAACACATTCTTGTCACAAAACAAGGGAGCTTCCATTAAGGGGTCAGAGGAATATTGAAGGTAAGGAGAAAGGCAAGAAAATTATAGAGCAAATCAGGGAGTCTTTCTTAGAATTCATGAATATGGAAATTAAGAGTTCGCATGTGTGTTTATGGCCGGAGAAAGTGTGGAAGGATATGGAGGCACTAGACGATATGGATATCAACAACCTCAATCAATATATGACAAACCATATTTTATACTTAAGGAAATCTATATGGAGGAGAACTATTTTTGACATTGTGTAACAAACATGTTAACAAATGTTATTAAAACCTACTTAATATATAATGATTACAATGTAATAGAAAAAAATTGCTTTGCTATTACGTAGGAATGTATTCACTACCAATATCACATCATGGATGGGTTTAGGGCTATTATGAAATGAAAATAAGAGACAAATGATAACATGGTTTTCAATATTTTTAAGAAAGCCATTGTTTAAATTCTTCATTTAAGAATGTATTCACCACCAACATGACATCATGGATGGGTTTAGGGTTATTATGAAATAAAAATAAAAGACAAATGATAACATGGTTCTCAATATGTTTAAGGAATCTAATGCTTAAATTCTTCATTGTTGTCATGATTTATCTATTAAATAAGAGGAAGAGTTAATTATTTTAGAATAAAATATAATTTATGTATATATTTTTTGGTATGATATATAATCATAAGGTCAACATGGGGGCATGTGTAACTTCTCCCTATTTTTTTTACGATAAAGACTCAAAGATTTGAATATTTCTTAGTTATAAAAGGTATTACTTCATGTGTGTGAATGTAATTATTTTACCTTTTTCATGTTGTTTTTCATGAATGGTTGGTCGATGGGTTCAATTATAGAATGTATACCTACTTTAAAATCATTGCATGATATTTTTCACCTTCTACAGATAAATCTCTCAATGTGGTTTTATTTTGTTACATCTACTTTCCTTTAAGCCTGTGATTAAATTCAAACAATCTATTTTGTGACACTCTTTGATGGTTGATTTACTTTTTATAATAGGTATCTCTTTTTTGGTATGGGTAGGAAATCCTCCTTTTGATTGAGTACTTATTTCCCACACCAGAGTTTAAGTTGTCGTAGAATTACAAAATTAAGGTTTCTTTTGAATCTTTCTTATAATTTGTATGGCTTCATTTCTTTTTTTTTTGGTTAGATCAATGTATGAATGTCTTGAAACCTTTTAAAATTTTATTTAGTAAAAGTGAACCTATCTAGAAGCTTCCAAAATCAAGAAATATATTAATGGGCCATGTGATTTAGTTCCAATTTAAAAAATAAAACCAAACTCACTTTATCTATTACACACTTGCATTCATATATATTCTTAAAGAAATTTCTTACATGAACTACCTTGTAAGGCTTCTACATGATAATTACTCTATAGTAGTTTTCAAGGACAACATATTTCTATGTATACAATCTTTTTCAAACTTTATTAATACTCCAATATTAATAATCCAACATGGTCTACTCTATTGGTAAAGGTTATAATTTTGATGAATTTAAGCTGACTTGGCACATTGATTTATGCTTCATAGTTGGTGAACCTTTCTTGGTATATTTTTAAATAGACAGTTGTTTTCTTTTTAGGTTCAGTGATAAATTGATTCATTTGAATGTTTTACTAGTGCACCCACTACACTCAACTCAATACTTTAAATATTTTTTAGGTTAAGAGGATAGATTTGAATCAAGGGTGTGGATGGAAAAGAAAGCTTTGGAATAACACACTGCACATTTAGGAGGGCCCTTTAATATTTTTCCAATCAACATTCTCTGACTTAAGCTTCAATAAAAAAAATTTATGGAACTAAACACATGTTTGGAAAGAAGTGTGCTTACAACAAACATGTGTTTGTGTGACTAGCATATTATACATTTTTAATTCTTGGCATGAGGTATGTTAACTAGGTCTTATGACTTGAGTATTCTTGATTATTTTTACTAATATGGTCAAAATTTTCAATCTCCTTATAATATTGATTCAAATTGATGATAGTATTAATATTTTTCCATGACAAATTGACTATTAGTTTCACTTTCTTTGGACAGGAAATGAGTTGGGGTGAATGGTTTTTGGTTTGATCAATACTTGTTGATGGTAATTTCTTTTTAGTTTTGAGTTAGGTAGTTTTATTCTCTCTTAATCTACAAGGATTTTTAGAATTTTGAAGTTTGGTTGGTGTATTGATGGACCCTTGGTTTTCCTTGAGGAAGGTTGTAAAAATATTATTTCCCTCACAATATCAAGGTGTTTTTATTTGTTTAACTTATTGGGTCTCTATGTTAGATAACATAAATAAAAATTAGCATAAAACTGATTCTTATAACTGCATGACCCTCCTATAAAATATTTTATATCTTAAAGTATTACAGGCCTACATTGAAAATAAAGTTACTCTACAATTAGGGGTTTTTATTATATGTTCAAAAAATTAATAAAATAAAAAACAAAACACTAAATATTAGATGTGAGATGATAAATTTACTCCTAAATTTACACCCAAACCCTTTTTTCCTCATTGTTAAGGAAGGATTCAAACCTAGCACCTCAAATCCCATCCCCATTGAAGTATGTTTAGAAATATACTTCATTATCCAGTACCATCCATCTTATATTTACCTGCATCCAATCCATAAAAATAAAGAAAAAATACAAAAACCAAAAAATACACACAAACCCATTGTATATTTACATTTAGAAGATTGAAGGATATGTAAACAAATGACATGATAATGATTGTATGATATGCATAAAATTCTAAATATAATTTAGCCATGCTTGTGAACCACTTTTTCTCCTCATACATCTTTCATCCTTTGCTTATGCCCCTAATCTTCTCCCTTTTAAAAAACCCACTTCCAAAAGCCAGGTTGTTTCTTTACCCTATGTTTTAATGTTTTACCACATATGTCAATGTTGTGTGTCAAATTTTAGGTCATGTTAAGTTTTAGGTCAGCCATGTTAGGTTGAGTCATTATATTGTGGTTTATAAATTACTACTAATATTTTATTACTTAGTTATCTTTCTAAACAAGGATAGCAAAAGTGAGTTATTATTGTTTTTTTAAATTTCAAGTTAATTATTGACTTAAATTTGATGTTATTTTCATTAGTTTTACATTGGTTTATGCTATTTTTGTGTCACAAATTGGATCAAAGAAAGTTTTTTAAAAAATTATGGTGACATAAAATTGACCAAAATAGTGACATAATTTGCACACCATGTAAAAGTGAGATTTTGCATATCAATATAAGTTGTAAATTAGGTAAAGTTGTAGTATTTCATGTATGCATCATAGTGTAGTTTCAATCATTTAGATGTGACCTCTTTAAACTAATATATTTTCATTTGTTGAGACATAATGGAGTGGAATGTGTTCCACCCAGGGTTTCAAGAAAACATACTTCAATGTATATTCCTTTTACCACAACTCTTTACATAAGATAATATATAGACAAATAGATCTAAAAATTTAATTCACATTCTAAAAAATAGAATTTGATTTTATTACTGCAATTTCAAGATGTGGATGATTTTTGCATTTCTTGTTTGAGTCATGGCTACAAAATTAACAATTCAAAAAATCAAAAGGCCAACTTTTTGATGCAAGAGCATCCAAGTTCACAAGCAATATTACATCCAAAAAAACACTTACTTTAGTAATAATAAGTTTTTCACAAAAAAATTATTTGGAGGTCTCTAAGAGTTTCACGTAAATGTGTTAAAGCTAAAATCTTACTAATACTTTATGCAAGAGTTTTACTTTGGAAACATGGTGATGATTTGTGATGTTGAAGACTCAATTGAAAATTTGTGTTGGGGAAGTTTTTTGCAAACATTGTGCATCATCTTCTATGTGTAGTTGTGTACTGTAAGCCCCAAATGGTTGTTACAACTTGAGCTTATGGCTCTAAAGAGACCATCAACCTATTGTTGGGCATAGTGTTTTTATGAAATTTTGAGTATGTTTATCATGTCTAATTTTATTAATATTCTTTTTTAATCCAATGTACATTATATATTTCATCGTTCAAAATAAAAATTATGGAATTTTCATTCTATAAAGTGACTCCATCATCAAGGACATACATCGACATAATCTAAGTTGTACTCATCTCCAAATGTCAATGCAATGTGAAAAGGTAACTGTTATGACAATCTACAGAGTATAGTTGAATGGAAGCTAAATAGAAACAAGAAGATTATGTCTATTTAATAAATGGAAGGTAAATCATTAAAACTTCCACAATGACTTATTTTTTCATTCCTGTACAAGGCATGAGCATCATTATGTAAAATATTGGTTGGAAGTGAGTTGGAGGTTGGTTATTATTGGAAATATGGGCTATCATTAGTGAATTGTTTGGATGATTAGATTTGGTAGATAAAAAATAAATTTTCAAAGATTATGAGTTAACAAGATATTTGAAGCAAAACAACCAATCCAAAGAACCAAGCCTAGTTCTAATAGATATTTGTGATGAGCCATAAGTCTAAATAGTGTGATAAGGTGTAACACATCTAATATGATATTGTTACAAGATTTGAAGTATATTTTAGGTTCGTAGTCAAACTGAGATTATTTAATGTGTGAAAGTTGTAAATTTTCCTCTTGAGTTCACTAAATATCATATTTTATTGAAAATTATTTTTCACACAGACCATGTGTGAGCCTATTATTTGGTGTTGGATTCATATGTTGTATGGTATAAGGTACTCCTTCATTGGACCACCTAATAATGATTACATCAATTGGTATCAAAGCATGGTTTTTCCCTTATGGATTAAGTAAGTGAGACTCTTTCTGAGTCAAATTATAGGTTGTATCCTCTAAATGGAAGTTTTTTTTCCACGTTTTTGAGTGTGGGTATAAAACAATGAAGAAATATTCCAAAAACAAGAGTGTTGGGTAGAAGGTGTTGGTGTTGTTAATTATGAGGAAAATATGGCATACATAAGTCCAATTGGTAAAGCACCAAGAGTTCCCAAAGCACTAAGACTTATATACTTGGTTGATATAGGTGAAATATCTAGTAGATGAACCAAAATATAGATTCTTACACATAGTTTTGATAATGATCATTAATCCATGGTCGGACACCCTTAGTTATTCATGTCGCTTGTGTTCTAGAGAAATCAATGATTGGATCACTAACTTGAATAATATTTTGAATATGAGTAGATGGAAGATCTCAATAAAAGAAGTTTTATGGTATAAATTTGAAAGGACACATGTCCACAAATTTGAAAAGACATGCATCCTTATGGTGAGAGTATGTGCATAGAAAGAGTAAGAAGTGTAGACACCTAAATCTAGCCACCAATAACCTCCATTAGGATTTTGACCAATTTCCACCAAAGTGCATAATTTGGCCTAAAAAAACTAAAACATGATAAATGATGTGAAATTGACATATTTAAGTGCCAATTTTAGCTAAAGTATCATTAAATGAGGCAATGCAATTTATGGGCTAGCTAACTTTGATCAGATCATTTTGATTCAAAATGCCAATTTTGCACTTGGGTGCTCTAGATTGCTCTTTTCTATCAAATCTCTTTTATGAGATGCATGCCTTTATTATTTGGTGTTGGTAACATCCTAAATGGGATAAAAAAATCTAACACATCTGACATTGACTTCTAATTCTAATTCAATCAAATTTTGGACCAATAACAAGGCATTCTGATCAATTTGAGTAATTTGTGCACAAAGTGCTTAATCATGCTTAATATTTAGTTAAACTAAATTAGGGATTAATCAAGAATTCCATGTAAACTTGTTGAATTTTTATTTTTGAAAATGAATATTGAATATCTATATCATTAGGTGACCTCATTTCTTGGGAAGACATCTCTAGGCCATAAATGCCACAAATATCATGATTCATACCTCCCATGCCTCATCAATACCTCCCACACCTCTTAATTTATCCTCTATCACAAATATTTATGAGCTTATTTATCAATTTTAATTTCAAATTTGGATTAATCTTTAGCCACACATCTCAATCCTGAGATGGATGGTTCAGGTTGATTCTACCTATTTGTAAAAATATATAAATAGGAGGCCTTGCCACATGAATTTTAAGTCTTGATAATGAAAATTTATAATGAAATAATGATTAAAAAAGTTATTTTAATTAGTGTTACCATGCCAAATTAATTCTAATCCAAGCCAAATCCAAAGGTGCCAACGAGAGATGGAGGTAGCCAAGTTTCCATTGATGCAAACTTCATGAGCACAAACCAAGAAAACCAATCAAAGAACACTCTTAGAACATCAAGGAAGGTAAATAATGTGTTTTTCTTAAATTTTAGTTGTGATTTGTTCATTTTTTCTTCACTAAGCTCACCCTAGTAACTAGGCATGAAGGTGTTAGTTTAGTGTGTTGTTTGTCAATTTGTTTTATTCATTTTTTCACTAACACAATACTAATCTCCTTTTATTAGTCAAATTCCTAGTTTACATAATGGCATGACCAATGGGACCTAAATATCTTCAAAAAATCGATCATAATATTCCTTCAAGCAACTCACTAACTTTATTTTATGCAGAAACTTGGACTGGGAGGCTCAAAAGAGTGAAAAAATCAAGAAAAACACATTTTTCTATAAGTAGCAATTTTGAATAGACATAGTCATGGGATTATCTTGAAACTCATGGGTTTGTCTAACCAATTCATGGTATTGTGACTAAACCATTAGTTGTTAAGTGATAATACCACTACGTGTGAAGTTGTGATATTGATCTGTAACTCACGGTATTATCACTGTAAGTCACGGTATTGTGTTCTAATTATTTAATTTGTCTTTGTTTGCATGTCCAATAGTGATATTGATAATATCATTACTCTCAAGTAGTGATATTACAATCCTAATATTCACATGTAGTGTTATTTTAATCCTACTACTCTCAAGTGGTGGTATTGTAGTGTGTAAAACAAGCCATTTTCTAGAGCTTTGTTTGGGGTCATCCAGATTCCATTTTTTATTTTATTTTTTAAACCATGTGTTTTTTTGAATTTTTAGGATATGTCATTATTTTATCTTGAATTTGTATAATTTTTTTACAAAACATCATTTTATACCAAGTAGTGGGATTGTGACCCTAAGTGATGCAATTTTTGTTTGCAATATCATGACTCTTAAAGTTGTAGGATTGTCCTGAAAGTAGTGGCATCATCTTTCAAAGTCATAGAATTAGGACTAAATGATTAGAAGTTAGTTATAATACCGTAACTCTTAAAGTTATGGGATTATCCTATAAGTAGCAATATTACTCTATCAAGTAGTGGTATTGCACCACTGTGTCAAACTTAAGACTTCATTTTTCAAAGTTCATTATTTCAAACTTAAAATAGCTTCAAGGCTAAAGAACATACTAACTTTTTTGTTGTAGGATCAGCTTGTGAAATTGTTAAAACATGTTTAGGTCATCTTTTTCATGCTTTAAAATGAACTAGGAACATTATATTGGTGCTTAATATAACATTTAGGGGCTTAAGTAAGTTTTTAGCATTAGTTTTCAAAGTTTATAATTTTAAGACCAAGGGGTCAAATGAACACCACTAAATCCTTCATTTGGGCTTAAAATTAAACACACTTGTCATTTTTATCTTTAATAGTTTCTTGATCTAATTTTATTTAGCAAAGAGAGGGGTGTTGTGTGTATGTTCTTCCATTTGTCCCCTTTAGGGAACCCATGGAATCAAAAGTGACATTCCTACTGTAAATTGCCTAGTCCAAGGTATAGAAAGAACGTCATCGAAATGACTCCCCAAAAACTCATAAAATTATTGGGTGACCTTGACAATAACCCTAAAGTCTTTCTATTTTATGCTTTATTTATTTCATGCAAACTTGGTTTGTGAGGGGGATGTCATTACCTCCTGCAAGTTCTTTAGGGAAGATTTGACCTAAGTTTTCATCTCCCAACATTGATTTCATTCAGCTCCATATTGAATTTGTACATGAGACATAGTCATACTTTGGACTTCGCACTACACTGAGTGAACATCAGGATGCAATGGTTGTAAAAAGGACTAGACCTTTTTGCATTAAGCCAAGTGATATGGACCCAAAATTAATGCTTTTATTTTGCATTATTTGACATGAAAGTCATTGTGAAATTGATTCTCTTAGAACATTAAGAAACTTGTAGATCTTAGACAAATCCCCACTTATCATAGAATTGTTATTGGTGTAAGGTGTGCCTCAAGGTTAATGTTATAGTATTGTCATTTGAGAGAAGGGGGTGTAAAACCCCTACTATATAATGCATATTTACTTTTGGATGAACACTTAAAATCCTCTCAAATGATGTATATTGATGGATTCCAAAAATACCAAGCAATCTTGTCAGTTTAGGATATAAGAACAATTAATTAGTTGGTTTTGTCCTAGATTAAAGTATTGTTTGGAGTCAAAGCTTGGTGTACACTAATGATTCAAACCAAACACATGGTCCCCAATTTTGTTTGAACAAGGAGGAGTTATGTTGCCTGCATAAATATTCATTTTTTTGGCTTGTTCAAATTTATCACCATTTCTTGTGAGTCATATCATCAACTTCAGCATAGTTATACTGCCCACATGAGTCTAGACCTTCTTGCCTAAAAGTTGTTTAAATTCCTTCTTTGATAATTCACATTTGAAATTGAACCTTTCTAAGTTCTAAAAGTTGGTGTGCTAAACTAGGTTCACCACTTACATGCTAAACTTGTTTTAACTTGGGTTCAAATTCCCATTTCGATTGAAGACCATTTTAGAGATTCATAATCATGCTTATCATCATAATTAGACTTGAGTCATTTCATGCTAAACACTTTCACTTTGAGTCTATGAAACTAACATTTGGTGGTACTATTCTAATTTAATGAGTCTTGGGACAATTTGAGTGCAACACTTCTTGCCTTAGAGATAATTCCAAAACTTTGAGAGTGTGTGCATAATTTGAGAAAGGTAGTGTTATGCTGCCAAGTTTGTGATTAATCATCTTTGCCTTAAGATTTGTTAAAACAAACACTTATATATATATATATATATATATATATATTAAGTAGTTTAGCATGGTCACACTACTCAAATCATTTTTCCATTATTTCAAATAACCTTTTTGCATAGAGTCTAGCCTATTTGTTACAAAGAGCCTAGTTTTATGCCATCATTTGCGAGAAAATAAACTATTTAAAAGTCCCTTTTTATTTCATATTTCATACTTAATTGGTCACATTTATATCTAAAACTCAAATACCTAGTGTTTGTTAGAAGTGTTTCAATTCCATTAAATTAAAAATCATCTTTATTTCAAAGTCTAGCTTTTGACGTCATTTGACCAAGAGTCATAGCACATGCCTTGTTTGAGCCTAGCTTTTGATGTCGTGTTTGGCTAAAAGACCTAGCAGCTTTTGCTTTTTCTAGATTAGATTGATTTGAAACACTTTAACCTTAGATTTAGGCATTTTAATTTTTGGTCTATTTACTTGCTTATCTTTGTGTGAAACGTGAATCATTAGATACTTAACTCTAGCTTAATTCATCATAAATCTTTGCATAAACCTTTTGATCTTTTTGACAAATATAGACCAAGTTTGAACATCATCTTTTATACATTTCCTTTTTAGATTTTGTAGAGCTCTTTGACATTTTAATGAAAAAATACTTACTATGGATCCCAACATGTATTGCTACACTCGTAGTGGACTCATGTACAATCCAGAGATTAATTATGTGGTTGCATAGGAGGAAATAGTGCAAGATCCCTACGTAAATAATATTTCTTATGAGATGGATCCTTATCCCTCTTATAATACTCAATTAGGGGCACAAATCCAAGATCCATTGGCTAACTGTTTGGTTAATACACCACCTTATTGAGAACAAGACCAAGAATAACACACAATACCTAGCTACAATACCCACAACTGACAAATTAGTTCTTCAACAATCATGCTCTAGTAATACACCTTCCACATATGATCCATTTTTATTTTAGCATCATTTATTGGAGAACAAAGATGATATTTTGGTTAGAGCCATAGAGGTAGGGGCCAAGTTTCCAACAAACTTTCCTCATGAAAATTCACCAAGCCTAGTAAGAATGCCCCGCAACATAATTTATGATCAATGGGATTCTTCTATAAATCCTTTGGCTCTAGTCCAAACAACATATCAGGACCCTAATATGCCTAATAGAATAAAAAACATCATGCAAGACCACTTTAACCAAATGCAGATGGCATATCAAACCTACCTAAATCTAGCATGTAATTTCAATTAGATGACCATTGTGAGCAAACCTCTTATTGACTTAGTTCCTTCAATAGGATTTTTGATATAGTTAACTAGTCAAGACAATCAAAGTTTAGACCCATTTGTGCAAAACACTTTTTTAGAAAACTTGCTATATATGCCCATTATTGAATAAGTGTCTTCTACTTCTACACAAAATAATGAGAAAAATATAGTGGACAATGTGTAAGCAACTTCCAATCCAAATCAAAGTGGTACTAATGCACAAACAACTATCTAACAACATGTGCTTGTAGTTAATACCACGAGTGGACCATCATACTAGGGAGTAGGAGTTTTTACATCCCAACCTCAACCAACTGCTTCATCAACCATGTAACTAATAGGATTAGGTAGTCAACCAAAAACCAATGTCACCCCTCAACAATAGAATGTGATGAATCCTAAAGTGATGTGTAATATTCCATAAAAATAGGCACAATCTAGTGTACCAATTCAACAGAGGTTGAATGTATTACCACCTCAATAAGGGGAAACTAATGTTCCACCTCATTAGGTAGTGGCAAATATACCTCCTCAGTCACAAACTAGTGTACCAATCCAAAACTAAACAATGACTAGCTAATAATGTGTAAATATTGGTCAGCGACAAATGCTAAATCTTCAACATGATTTCACTTCCCAATAAGGATTCATTCAATAAGGAGGCTCTCATATTTCTCAATTACCTACTAAACAACAATTGGTTCAAAATGTGGTAGGAGTTTAGAGATAGGGTCTTGGTTCACAAGTTCCCACTCAACAGTAAGGTTTGATTAGTCAGAAGAATGTCCCTTTTCAACCATAGTAAGCATAGTTTAGTTATATCCCTCTATCCCAACCACAAAATCCTCCAATTCAAACATTTATAGCCAACCCAAACTAGAATATCACACAACCAAATGTGTAATTCCAAGTATATCCTAATCTATGTATGCATATTCTTGGTCCACTTCCCAATCAAACCAATGTACCCCGATAGATATCTTTATCATACCCTAGTTAAAGTGTCCCACTTGCGGCCTCCCAACCATCTACCCAAACCAATATTCTCCCTCAAACCAATGTTCCTTCTAGTTTCCTATCCCAAGAATTACAACAAATGAAGGATACAATTGCTACCATTCAAGATAGGAAATAGACTAAAAAGTTTAAGTTAGATGATGTATGTTCTTATCCATTCAACATGGAGTACTTATAAATACCATTTCCTCTAGGATACGAACCACCAAAATTTGACAAATACAAAGGGAAAGGTGACCCTAAGGCCCATTTAACCAAGTTATTTAACACATGTTAACCAGTGGCATATAGTGATATATACCATTTATTTTTGTTTCTAAGGAGCTTGGCTAGACAAGCCTTGGAGTGGTTTTCAAAGTTGCCCAAAAATTTAGTAATAGATTTTGATGATCTTTTCGATAAGTTTATGCAGCACTTTTTCTATAATCTCGAACATGAGATTTCATTAGTTGACTTACCACAAGCAAAATAAAAGGTTGGTGAGAGTTTTTCAAGTTATCTACAGTGATGGAGAGCCCTTGTAAGCTGATTCACCCACAGTTTACTAGATAAATAATTATCTATTGTGTTTACTAAAAAATTTCATAATGAGATAGCTTATAGGTAAAATATACTTTCAAGGATATCATCGATAAAGGCTTGTTGATTGAGCAAGCCCTTATTATTAAAGGGATCTTCAAGCTTAAGTTAGCTAATCAGAATCAATTCACCAATCAGGGAAGTGGCCAAAATCAACATCCAATCCAAGCACAACCATCACAACCAGCACAGACCAATAACCAAGATAGACCAAAGCAATTCAACTATAATAAGAATGTTGTGGGTAATAGATTAACTGAGTCACGTCATGTCCAAATAGTGCAAACATCATCTACACCACCTTTTTAACTTACTCCTACCCAATAACATCTCCAACCAATGCCATAAGCACAAAAATCCAGACCTATGTAATAAATACAATAACCTTTACCATTGTAAACCCATCCTCCAAGGAGAAGTATGCATGTGCATCATGTCTTTAATGACTTAAGAGAGCCTATTGAGTCTGTATTTTATAAACTTACCACTACTAATCTGATTAGCTATCCTATACCAAATCATTATCCACAAGGCATTCCTTATCATGATTGGTACCATGAAAATGAATTCTATGAATATCATTAGGTCAATGGGCATAATCTATGAAGATGTGTGCAAATCAAGAATTTGATTGAAAATATGTTAGAGAATGGAGAGATAATATTAGATAATGGTGCTTCCACCTCCAATCAAACTCTTGGGATTTATCAAAACCCCTTTCCCTAATATAACACATAACAACAACATAACAATTAACAATAACAACAACACCAACTGGTGCAACAACAAAATCAATAGTATAAAAATCAAAGGCTAAACTAGTATAATTAGAAGAATTAACAAAATAACCCACAATGTCAGAATAATGAACAAAACCAAGGTTAGAATGGTAAAAACCAAAAAACCTACCATGCAGTTACACATGACTACAATAGAGTTGTCTGTCACATTACAGGAGGTAGCGTTAATACCATCTCCATTAATCTTAGACCAAAAACTTATCAATCTAGACCATTGCCAAACAATACCACTCAACCAAATTACATGGATAATCCTTCTTTGACTTGGGACTATACACAGGCAAACTAGGAAATTAGGACTTCCATTTTTGGACCTTATACTAATAACTCACCCTTGCCACATGACCACATATAAGTGCACCAACAATTTAGACTTGTCCTATCTAGTCCCATACCATTCCTAGTATTTGTTAGCAATTATGGTCCAACATCTAATCCTAATTATGCAATCATAACTCAGAGGTCAAAGATTACTATCCCAGGCCCACAACCATCTACCACTTTCCCTGTTATCCAACCAACCATTCAGCCTCAGAATAAACCATTCGCCATTGACTAAGACAAGAAGTTTGATATTGTGGAATAATTGTAGAAGACACCAACAAAAATTTCTATTTTAGATTTATTATGAATGTCAACAATCCATAAGAAAATTTTGAATAAGTTTTTAACCCAATCCACTGTTGCTAATGACATATCCCCTAATAAATTTTAAGCTTTGGTTGGACACCTAGCTCTAACCCAACAAGTCATATTCAACCAAAGTGATATGTCTTCCCTTGGCCCACTCCATAATAATTCATTATACATAGAAGTTTATATAAAGTGGCATAAAGTGAAATGTGCCCTTATAGACAATGTATCAGGCCTCAACTTAGTTTCTCTTAAGCTCATCAAGATTTTTGGGTACACAATGGTAGATCTATAGCTGAAAACAATAACTATCAAAGCCTATGATAATTAAGAAAGAGAATCACAATGCACCATTAGCTTACTAGTTATCATTGGGCCTTGACCCATGATACACTTTGCCATGTGCCTAATCTTGAGTTGTCATATAATATGCTTCTAGGTAGGCCTTGGTTACATGAGATTTGTGCAGTCTCATCAACGTTGCACCAATGTATCAAGTTATCCCACTCAGAGAGATTTACACCCATATGAACACTACAAACATTTTGAAGTTGAGTTTCAAATCTATAATTACCAATACAACATGAATCCAAGTTCCAAGCAAGATAAAGTAAAGGCCATACTTATTGATCCTCCATAGGATAATTGCATAGATCCTAATACATTGGATTCCCTTTCCCACATGCTACCTCCTAAAGCTTCCAATCATTTCACCATTTCAAATAATGGTCTAGGGGAGTATGTGACCCATGATACCTTCCATATTGCCAATCTTCCTCAGAATCCAAAGACTTTTAGATGACCTAAAAATACCCCACACATGCATTAGGAACAAAAGAATAAAGATAAGGGACCTATCATGTTTGTACTAGCATCTAGCCTAGAACTAGACCCTATTGAAGGAGATGAATCATGGTTATACAATGATAAATTGGTTGATTGTTACAAGAGCACCAAGTATCCTATTCCTAATAAGATCATGGATCATCAATATTATGAAGGAAGAGGCCTCAAATCAAATCAAAAAGGAACCATTGAGATAATTTCCATGACTAAGTACAAAAGACCCTATGGACTTGGATTTAAATTGCCTGGGGGTGACCCTGCATATTTTATTTAAGTTCCATCATTAGTGGCTAGTGATGATGATGTCGATAGTGAAATAGATTCTGATCATAGCCTCACCTTTGATGACCTAGCTGAGACTAACATGTTTGATAACAATGCCATATATAATCTTACCCCAATAATTTGTCACAACTCATTGTCATTATGCTATCCCTAACTGATAGATTGGGACCAACAAGAATCTAATTTGTCGATTAATGAGTTTTAGAATGATGAGGCATTCTATGATTTTTTAGGCCTTAGAGACGACATTCTGTTGGGAGATCATAAATCAAGATTCTCAATTATATTAGATCTTGAAGCCTATTTTAGAGAGCAGGTGAACACCCTTAGCCAAAAGAAAATAAATAAAAAATTGAGGTCCCAAAGTGAAAACCTCTTTGAGGTACTTTTTGACCAAGGAAAAAGTAAAGATAAAGGCTAGTCTAGTGGTGAAAACCTATTTCAGGTGTCATTAGATAGGGGTGTTCATTATTCTTTAAATTTAAACCAAGAGGCCACCAATGATGAACTTGCATATGGATCTAAGTTTAGTTTTGTGCAACAAGTATTTGATCAAATTATTCAATAATTTCAAATCATTTTTCTCACATGGCTAGATCTCCCATTAGGGGACTCAAATTCATCATGCCTAGGAGATGTTGAAGACCAAGTCCTAATTGAAGACCCTGATATAGTCCAACAATTTAGGTCTTTGCCTACTATCTGAGAAGACTGTTTGACCCTTCTAGTTGAAGATAAATAGAGGTAAACATCACAACTCCATCAAACCTAAAATATATCAAATTAGGTATGTCCCTCAATGAAGAGGAATGTGAAATCTTTGCATCTCTATTGAGAGAATTTGTAGATATCTTTACTTGGGCTTATTTTGACATGCCTAGTTTAGACCCCACCTTGGTTTTGCACCACCTTGTGGTCAATCTTGATGCCAAAATAGTAAAATAAAAGATACATAATATGCATCCTCACATTGATGTCTTGGTAAAGAAAGAGTTTTAAAAAATCTTAGAAGCAGGATGTATCCGATCCATTAACTAATTAGAATGAATATCTAATATTGTACCTGTTAGTAAAAAGCCTAAAGGAATATGAATCTATACTTATTTTTGAGACATAAACAAAGCTTGTCCTAAGGATGAGTTTCCATTGCCTAATATTGACATGATCATCGACTCCATAGTGGGTTATGAAATATTTCACTCATGGATGGCTTTTCAAGATACAACTAGATCAGAATAGCACCAAAAGACCAACATAAAATAGTGTTCACCACTTTATGGGGAACATTTTGTTATCAAATAATGCCATTTGATCTTAATAATGTTGGAGCTATATCTCAAAGGGCCATGACTATCATATTCTATGATATCATGTATGATGTTGTTGAAGACTATGTCAATGATATATTAAAAAAATCCAAAACTAGGGCCGACCATCTAGTAGTGCTATGTAAGATATTTTAAAGATTATGAAAGTAAAAATTTAGACTCAATCTAAAGAGATGTGTGTTTGGTGTAACCTTAATAAAAGTTACTTGGCTACATTGTGTCTCATAGGGGTATTGAAGTTGATCTATCCAAAGTCCATGTTATCACCAAGATGCCACCACTGACCAATTTGAAACAACTTCATAGTTTGTAGGGTAAGATCTAGTCAATCTAATGCTTCATCTCTCAATTAGTAGACAAGTGTCATCTATTTACACATATTCTAAAGAAGGGAGTTGCATTTCACTGGGATGACCACTACCAAATAGATTTTCAACAACTCAAGGACTATCTAGCTCATCCACCTATTTTGTTACCTCTTATACCAAGAAGGTTTTTCTTGTTGTATCTATCAACTACCAACAATGCCTTAGGGGCTCTTTTGGCTCAACATGATAACAATGGAAAAGATCATGCAGTATACTGCTTAAGTCATACCTTGGTCACATATGAACACAAATATGCACCTATTAAAATAACTTGTCTAGCCATGGTCTTTGCAGATCAAAAAATACACCATTACATGTTGAACACTAAGACCATGGTCATTTCAAAAGTAGATCCACTCAAGTATCTACTTTCTAAAATAGCTTTCCAAGGTAGACTGGCCAAATGGATCATGCTTCTTAGTGAGTTTGACATAGAGTATGTTAATTAGAAGGCAATCAAAGGATAGTTCCTTATAGATCAACTTGTTAAAGCACCCCTTGCAAACACAAAGCCACTCATATTTTGTTTTCCTAATGAATCCATAATGACTATCATTGACACACCTCTTGAGGAGTAGCACTAGAAACTATATTCTGATAGTTCATTTACTACACATGGATCAGGGGTAGGCCTCTTATTTATTACACTATAGGGGGATCTAATCCATAAATCATTCAAAATCATTTTTTTCTAGTACAAACAACATGGTCTAGTATGAAGCACTTGTCACAGGACTTCGATAGGCAGTACACTAGAACATATCTCATAGCTAAGTTTATGGTGATTCTCAGTTAATCATCAAACAAGTCACAGACCATTTACAAACTAAAGATGACAAGATGGTTCCATATAAGGCTATGGTCAATACCCTAAAATAACAAATTTCAAATATCCAATTTGAGCATATACCAAGGTCTATTAAAAGAATGTAGATACCATGGCTACTAGCGGCACTCTGATTTGACAAATAGATAAAGCTAGAGAATATTAGTTCCTTATTGAGAATTTATTCGCACTAGCTTATGAACCTTCAATCATTACAATGATTTATGATATTTTTGGTCCTAATTCTATCTATTACTCAAACTTTTACAACTACCATCATGACCAGTTTCTACCATCTAACATATCTCAAAAATAAACCAAAGCCTTTATCCATCACTCTACTCATTATACTCTACTTGGATCCACCCTTTACCATCATAGTTTTTATGGTACTCTACTTTGTTGTTTAACTTCAATAGAGTCTACACTAGCATTAAGAGAAGTTCATGGAGTATGTGGAGCTCATTCTAGTGGGGAAATCCTATCCAAAAATCTCTTACATACTAGTTATTATTGGCCCATAAAAGATGCAGATGTAGCTGCATATGTAAAGAAGTGTCACAAATGTCAATGGTATGCTAATCTAATTCATTCCCCAACATAAACTCTAAAATTGATGTTGACACCATGGCCTTTTGCTATATAGGGACTTGACCTCATTGGAAAAATTAACCCCACTTCATTTGATGGACATAAACATATCCTTACCACCACTGAGTATTTCACTAAGTGAGTTGAAGCTATACCCCTCACTTATGTGACTAGAAAGCAAATTTCCAAGTTCATCTTCGACCATCTTATTTTCCACTACGATATCCCCTCAAACATTATATCTGATAATAGAGGATCATTCAAGAACAAGGATGTTGACAAGATATGTATTGAATATAACATCACATAACCTTTTTCTATAACATATTACTCTCAAGGTAATGGCTAGGATGAAGCAACAAACAAAACCATTATCAATATTATCAAAAAGATTGTCAATAATGTTGGTTGTGATTGTCACCTGTAGATATTCCCTACTCTTTAGGCATACCATACCAATCATCATTCCTCGACAAAAGCCACTCCATATTCACTTGTTTATGGTACTAAAGCCATCCTTCCCATTGAGGCTGAATTACCTTTACCATGCATATCTTTTAAGCATGTCCTAGATGATCAAAAATATTGAGTAGCTCACCTGTAAGAGTTAGACTTGCTTGATGAAAAATGCACAGCTATGATTAATAATTTTTAGGCATATCAGAACTGACTCAAAGGCTACTACAATTAGCATGTCAAGTATAGAACATTTAAACTTAGTGATCTTGTTCTTAAATGAAACCAAAAGAATACCATGGCTGAGAAGAAGCATAAAGGTAAATTCAAACCAAACTGGATAGGACCTTTCATCATTACTACAGATTGTGGATCAGGAGCATATAGGCTTACCACACTAGATAGAGATGAACTTTCTGAGCTGATGAATTTTATTCACCTTAAATTTTACTCTGCTTGAGTGATAAGGTGTATTACCTATAAGGACCATTTCAGTGGTGCCATTTTATAACTATTCTTCTTTATATAGATATCATTCTTCTCCATCCTCTTAGCCATATCTGCTTTACATTTCTAATCTATCAACGAAACATGTTCTAAAGCCTAACTTGTTTGACCTTGGTTTTTGACATTTGTTACACATTTTTAGCATCAAGGAATATGATCAATTTCATCATTTGTTTCAAGTACTTCAAATAGATATCATATTTTGGAGCAGTACGACAAAAAATTTAGTATTTGTGTCCTTCATTTGTAGTTCCTTTCCTATCACTAGTATTGCTACTAATTATAACCACCTTTGGAAAAATTAGTACCATTGATCCATGTCATTGTATCCTAATTATAACCGCCTATGGGAAAACTAGGGGAAACATTTATTTATTGAGCTTTGATGTCCCAACTTGCCACATCTTATGCCATATTATGCCTTTTTACCAACTATGCCTATTTGTATATAAATTGATTGCTACACTAGTTGAATTCCTCCAATATAGGGTAGAACTACAATGAATTGAGGTCCTACTCTGAGATTATTTAGGTAGTTCTTGATTCTTGTTAAGATTAGCTCAGTCACCCTTTCCACCATGCTCTCACCATTTGTGAGCACCCTAAGTTTGAACGCTCTCATCATTTTGTGATCACCCTAAGTTTGAATGCTTTCATTGCTTTGTGAGCAACCTAAGTTTGAACGCTCTCACTATTTTTTGAGAACCTTAAGTTTAAATTCTCTAATTATTTTATGAGTAACCTAAGTTTTAACGCTCTCGTCATTTTATGAGTAACTTAAGATTGAATGCTCTCACCATTTTTTGAGCAAACTAAGTTTGAACGCTCTTGCTATTTTGTAACCTAAATTTGAACACTCTCACTATTTTTTGAGCTTGAACCATTTAATATCTTTTCATTCTTGATCAAGTTGAGATACTTCAAAAAAATCTAAAAACATTTATAAAATCGTTAGAAAAAACCAAACATATTGACCATTTCTTTGCCTTAAGGATTCTAGGAACCCTTACTAAGTTGCAAGCAAACCACTTGTCACTTTATTTCCCTATCCTTTTTGGCCTTTTCTCTCATGCACTCACCATTTTACAAGACCATTCCTATTTTTATAACACATCCATTTTGTTTGTTTTCATCAGTTATCACATTCTTCTCATTCCTTGGGAGAACTACATTTGGCTTAAAGGTTTTTATTGGATATTACATTTATGGAACTATGTAGGTAGTGTCCACTTACCTAGTTCATATAGAGATAGCTTGGCCACCCCCTTCCTTTTCTTCTATTCCCATATTTTGTTCATTTCTTAAGTTGTCACCTATTTTCTAGGGGCAATGTTTGTATGGTTTCTATTATGTTGTTTGCATTGTTTGTTTATTTATCTCTTCTTATTTTATTTATTTGTCTACCTATTTATTTTATTTCATCACTATTTCCTTGATTTAGTTTATGTGTGTTCATTAGGTGATTTATTTCCCACACTTATACTCAAATCCATCCATATTCATATATTTACATTGTCATCATGGTTTTTATCATTGGTGCATTATTTCCTATCTGATTATTGGATTTTGGGAGTCAATATTTATGCATATTTTATCCAAGTCCTCATGATGTTATACCATGATGCCTACTGACATGTGCTACAATAAACCTTAACTTCAATGAATCTATTCAATAGTGGTGGCATAAACATCTCTTTGGCACTGACATCCTAATTCAATCCCAATCATATCCCAAATAGAGTATTTAACTATGAAAAAATTTCAACCTTTATTAGTTTAGATGAGCATCTCCTTACTAGTAGGTTATTCCAATGTATCATTACCCTCTGTGTTAAGTTACCATCATCAATCAAATGATCAATCATGTTTGCCATAATCAGGGTCCAATGATTATAACCACCTACGAGCATATCATTATACATCATCCCACTTTCATTTCTCAATTATTATAACCGCCTTTGGGCAAATCATTGTGTTGTCACCACTTTACATTTTTTGCCTATATAGGGGCATGTTATTATCTTTTTTTTCTATCCTAACTGGGGCAGCTCCATCTTCTTAATGATTATAATTGCCTTTGGGCAAATCATTGTGTTATCATACCACATTGCCACTATTAGGGTATAATGCTTATAACCACCTTTGGGCAAACCATTGTACACCATCTCACTTGAATTCTCAGTTATTTTGACTAATTTTCCAATATCATTATGTTTTCACCACATCATCTTTCCTTTCTTTGGTCCCCTCATTTTACTTCTTTCTTTTCGAGGGATCATTTGTTGCCCTACTTGTGCCAACTGTTCCCTTGAGGGGGCATCATACAGTTAGTTTATCATCATTGTAGTTGTAGGCATACAATTCATTTTCATTATTTAAGAATATGTTATTATGCTTATAGCTTGCAATGCCTTCCCAAATAGGGGAATACTATAGGCACCTAAATCTAACCACCAATAACCTTCAATCAAGCTTTTGACTAATTTCCACCGAAGTGCACAATTTGTCCTAAAAACACTAAAATATGCTAAATGGTGTGAAACTGACATATTCAAGTGCTGATTTTGGCTAGAGTATCATTAAATGGGGTGATGCAATTTATAGGCCAACTAACTTTGATCAAATCATTTTGATTCAAAATGTCAATTTTATACCTGGGTGTTCTAGATTTCTCTTTTCTATCAAATCTCTTGTATGAGATGCATGTCTTTATTATTTTATGTTGGTAACATCCTAAATGAGATAACATATCTAACGCATTTGAAATTGACTTCTAATTCTAATCCAATCAAATTTTGGACCAATAACAAGGCATTCTGATCAATTTGAGTAATTTGTGCATAAAGTGCTTAATCATGCTTAAGAGCTAGTTAAACCAAATTAGGGCTTAATCAATAATTCCATGGAAACTTGTTGAATAATTTGTTTTGGAAATGAATATTGAATATCTGTATCATCAAGTGACCTCATTTCTTGAGAAGACATCTCTAGGCCATAAATGCTACAAATATCAAGATTCATGCCTCCTGTGCCTCATTAATACTTCCCATGCCTATTAATTGCTCCTCTATCCCAAATATTGATGAGCCTATTTATCAATTTTAATTACAAAATTAGATTAATCCTTAGCCACACATCTCAATCCTGATATGGATGGTTCAGGTTGATTCTACCCATTTGCAAAAATCTATAAATAGGAGGCCTCACCACATGAATTTTAAGTCTTGATAATGCAAAGTTAGAATGCAAAAATGATTCCAAAAGATATTGAAATTAGTGTTACCATGCCAAATTGATTCCAAGACAAGCCAAATACAAAGGTGCCAAGGAGAGATGGAGGTATCCAAGCTTCCATTGCTGTAGACTTCATGAGCACAAACTGAGAAATCCAATTGAAGAACACTCTTGGAGCATCAAAAAAGGTAAGGAATGTGTGTTTCTTGCATTTTATTTGTGATTTTTTTATTTTTTTTCTTCACTAAGCTCACCCTAGTAACTAAGCATGAAGGTGTTAGTTTAGTGTGTTGTTTGTCAATTTGTTTTGTTCATTTTGTTACTAACATAATACTAATATCCTCTCCTTAGTCAAATTCCTAGTTCACCATAAGATGCAAGGATAAAATCAAAACTTGGGCTAGTGATCTGTAAATTGAAAATAAAAGTGTAGTATATTCAAAAAATCACTTGTTCACGTTTAAGAGATCCTTCAATTTCTCAATTTTTTTGCTTAATTTTGTATAAAGAAATTAAAACTAGATATAAAATGAAGATCATAACTAAATAAAAATCAAATAAAATTTAAAGAATTCACCAGCAAATTGATAACGGAGTTCGGCTTCAATAGCCTACGTCTACGGGTCCATTTAAAGTGAGGACCGTTCTCATTAATTTTGTGCAACAATTGGCTTCCAAAACCAATACAAGTCTTCAATTCACCTTCTCTGATCTTTTTTTTCTTGTAAAAATATCTCTCAAACCTAAAAATAATGGCTCAAGTCTGTACAAAGCAATAACAAGTCTCTAATCTTCTTAAATCTCTTTACACAGTCTGCTTTTCATGTATATTCAAGTATAAATTAGTCCCTTTTATTAACACTTAGACCCCCGTGGCTGAAGTGGTCAATGCATTAATATTTTAGAGGACAAGTTAGGTGTTCAAAACCTCCTCCCACCTTTCTAGGCACCTTGGTATGAGGAATAGGTCAGCCTTAGGTGCTTAGCATGTGATTTTGAATGTTTCCCTCCTTTTTTGGTGCCTTGGGACTTGGTTTAGTCCCACATTTGTTGGGAATTCTATTTCCAACAAATAGATAAGTTTGACCCCTCTTCAAATGCCTAAGACAATGGCGCCCACTTAGGCTGTTGATTTGACTTGGTACATGCTTGGTTGATGGGATGGGTGACGTGGCACTTTCTTTGGTGCCTTATTTCAAAGTTTGAAAATTTCAAATAAAAAATAACAAACCAACATTTTTTTTTGCACTGAATTATTTTTTCACATGTCAAGTGGCTATTGGTCCACTTGGCACATTTTCAATAGTGCCACGTCACTTTCAACACCCCCTATCGTAAGATTTCTTCAACTAGCCATCTCTTGAGCTTCGAGACTCTATTTTTCAAATCGCAAAAAGTGATAGAAAGCTCTCAATGAGTACTACAAATTGAAAATGATTTGAACAAAATTTGAAGGCTTTTTAAAAATATAATGGTACATGGATCCACCTAGATCATTCCTCCCCATTGGGAACTTTTGGACCTCTAAAAGTTGAAATTAATTGGTAATGAGGTGAGGGTATTTTTCCCTCACCTTTCTGGCTTCCATCCATCTGGCCTTTCTTGGGTGCATCCCTTTGAGACCAACATGAAGATATTCAACATTACCTCTTCATTAAGTCTGCATATTCATGTCAAGTATAGTATCTTCCTGTACTTCTATTAGATATTCAAGAGAAAAATCATCAACAAAAGGAATGGATACACTTTCATCATGATCAATTATCATTGGAGGCTCATACAATTTTAAATTTTCCACATTTACAACTGAATAAATCTACATGTAAGATGGTAAATCTAATTGAAAAGCATTTGTGCCAATTTTTTCCATTATTCGAAAAGGACCATACCGGATTGGTTTTAACTTTTTACCTTCACCTGTCAATCTTTCCTTACTAATGTGAAGCCATGCCATATCACCTACAATAAATTGGTGATGAATACGATGTTTGTCATGCCTGGCTTTGTACTTGGCTTGACTTTTCTTCAATTGAGTATGAATAGTCTGATGATTGAGCTATATTTTTTTAATGAACTTCTTGGCTTGAATGGCTTCTTTTGGTTCACCAACAGCTATATCATGTCCATAGCAAACATCTAGAGGAGATTTAGGCAAGTATCCATTAGAAACTTCAAATGGATATTTCATTGTAGAAGAATGAAGTTCTCAGTTATATGCATGTTGTATGTAACATAATTTTTCATCCCATAACTTTGGATGTTTATTGCTATAACCCCTAAGCAAATGTACCACAGTGCAGTTCACAACTTCTATTTGTCTGTCAGTTTGTGGATGAAATGCAGTGCTCTTTTTTAATTTAGTGTCCATTATTCCCCACAAAGTTGACCAAAACTCCCCAATAAATCAAGAATCTCGATCAAAAATAATTGAAGTAGGCAAACCAAAATGAACCCATACATGTTCAAAGAACAAGTGTGCAGTACCTTCCCTAGTAATTTGCTTAGTACAAGGAATCAAAACACACATCTTGCTAAATCTATCCACAACCACATATAAATAGTCATGTTTTCTTTGTGTCATAGGTAACCCCCCCACAAAATCCATGGAAATACTTTCCCAAGGGCGAGTAGGAATAGGTAAAGGAGTATAAAGTCCCAATTTCCTGTTACTAGGTTTACTTGTGGCACAAAGAGTACATCCCTTAATATATTTGGTAATATTTTCCTACATACGAGGCCAATAACAATACATTTTCAAATGTGTAACCATTTTAGCAACTCCAAAATGACCAAAAATAAGAGAAGTATGTGCTTCTCTAATCATGTGCACCCTCTCATTTTGAGGAATACATAGTTTACCCAAATGATACAAAAGATCATTGTGTACAAGATAGTCCAACTCTTCTACTTGTCTACTACTCATCAAGTCTTTATAAACATCCTGAAAATCAAGATCATTCACATATTGTTCTTTATAACTTTCATGAGACAAAGAACCATGTTGTAAAAGCATCATAGGAGGCCTAGATAGCATATCTACAACCTTATTCTGAATTCTTTTTTTATACTTGATCACAAGATGAAATTGTTGTAAGAAACCCATCCAAAAAAAATGTCTAGACTATTGTAGTTTAGTTTGTGATTGGAAATATTGTAAGGGCTGATGATCTGTATGTATTATTGTTTCTTTGCCCATTAAGTAATGTTTCCATTTTCTAAAACTTTGAACCAATGCATACAATTCCTTATCATAAGTTGGATATTTTCTTACTGCACTTGTAAAGGTTTCAGAATGATAACAAATTAGTTTCTTACCTTGCATTAAAATAGCTCCCATAGCATACTCACTTGCATCTATCTCGATCTCAAATGGTTGTTGTATATTGAGAAGTGCCAAGACCGGAGCAGTACTTATCTTTTATTTCAAAGTGTCGAAGGCTTTTTGATGTTTGCCTCCCCACTGAAAGACCTATTTCACACTTGTCAAAGAATGCAAAGGTGATGCAATATATGAAAATTGAGCAATAAACTTTCTCCAAAACTATACTACACCAAGAAAACTTTGAACCTTAGTTGTGTTAGTGGGTGTAGGCCAATTAACAATGACTGCCACTTTTGTAGGATCAATTTTCAATTTACCATGTCCTATAATGTAACCCAAGTATATCAAAGAGGTCTTGCCAAATTCACATTTTGACATTTTTAGATAAGCTTTTTCCCTTCATAATGCATCCATGACTTTCTTAATGTGGATCACATGATCTTCCCATGACTTGCTGAAAATCAATATATCATCTAAGTAAACTATAACAAAATCATCAAGGAACTCTCTAAAAACATCATTCATCAATCTCATGAATGTATCTGGGGCATTACACAAGCCGAAAGGCATAACAAGCCATTCAAACACTCCTTGTTTTGTCTTAAAGGTATTTTTCCACACATCACCTTCATTAATTCTTACTTGATGATATCCACTTCTCAAATCCAGCTTAGTGAAATAAATAGCATGTTTTAATTGATCCAATAAATCATCAATACGAGGAAGAGGGTAACGATTCTTAATAGCAATTTTTTTTTAAAGCATGAAAATCACCACACATTCGCCAAGTGCCATCTTTCTTTGGCACCAATATAATTGGTGAACCAACAGGAGATGAACTTGGATGAATAACACCTCTATCTAATAGATCCATTACCTATTTTTTGATTTCCTCATTTTCCACCACTGATAACCTGTACATGCCAATGTTAGGGAGAGGAGAATCTTGCAATAGCTGAATTTCATGTTGAACTCCCCTTTTAGGGGGTAAGCCCTTAGGATCCTGAAATACATCATCGTAAGTAGAAATGATTTCAACCAATTCATTCTTGTGTCTAGGATCACACTTTTCCAAAGCTTGAGAATATTCTTTTTCCTTAGACTTAATCAACATGAGACAAAAAGTCTTGCTTAAATTAACTAGTCTTTTCATTTGCCCTACTGTAACCAAGGAAAGACTTGTTCTAATGTGATGTGCTCTAACTATATATTCAATAGCATCCTTAACAAGCAAGTACTTATTCTCCTCTCTATAGAAGATTGATTTTCTATCATAAAGATATGGGCTTCCCAAAACAATCCCACATATGTCCAATGGAACAACATCTAACTCAACTAGAATATACTGAGGATGGGCGCTCTTTCAGAATTTGAATTAGCTGGTTCACAGGTAGGCAGGAAACTGGTTGGGGAGAATTTGGCAGGAGGTACAGACCTTGGAAGAACTGTAGGGGGTGTGGAAAAGAATGTTGGGTTAGAATCTTTGCCCGATGTGGATAATGGAAAGTCTATGTGCGTATCTGATCCTTTTTGTGGGGTTCGTGTCCCCCCATTGGATCATGTGGTGGGGTAGGATCTCGAAAAGGAGAAAGAAAATGTTGATTCTAACAAGGAAAAGTCCTCAGAAGGAATGAAGGTGGGGTTCTCAGAATGAAGGACTTGGTCATCTCTGTTTGGTAAGAAACCTACTAGAAAATCTCTTTTCCCATCAGTGACTGCTAAGTCTTGCTGGGAAAAAGGTGAGTTTCAAGTTTTTATTCCAGATCCTTTAGTCAATTTTTTTGTGTCTTCCATGGATTTCACCCTAGTGGGAAAATTTTTAGGAGTAAGACAAGATTTAGAATATCTTATAAAAATGGCTGAAAGAAATTAGGTTATTCGTGGAGAGTTAGATATTGCACCAATGTCGAATGGTTTTTTCTTGTTTATCTTCAACTGTAAGGAAGACATGAATACAATTCTTAGTGGAGGACCATGGTCTTTTGGTAAATGTTCTCTCACTATTAAAAAATGGGAGCCTAACATGGATCTCTCAGATTCTTTTTTCTTAACCACTCCCATTTGGGCTAGACTTCCTAGTCTCCCTTTAGAATTTTGGCATGAGGACATTTTTAAAGGTATTGCCAATTTTTTGGTGAACTTGTGGCATTGGATAATGCTACAGCTTCTAAAACCAAATTTCAAAGTGTTAGACTTTATGTTAAAGTGGCAGATCTAAATCATCTCCCAAAAAAGGTGGAACTAATATCCAAGCTTGGTAAAAAAACTCAAGAATTTTTTTTTGAAGATTTGCCTAACTCTTGCTATGCTTGTAAGAAACATGGGCATCTGGTTAAAAATTGTCCCTCTAAAATTAAAAATCATCCTAGTAGTGTTTTGGATGGGAAAAAGACGAAGGTTCAGCAAAAAAAAGTATGGAAACTCAAAGAAGATCACCACCAAGAACAAAAGAATAATGCAAATTCTAAAGATCCACATGCTGAGGTGTATAAAGAGCCTTCTTTTGAAGATTCTAATGTTCTACATGCTGAGATGGATAAAGAGATTTCTTTTGAGAAAGTAAACTCTGAGAAAGAAGGATATGGGTTGCAATCAGAAATTATAATACCTGAACAAAGAATAGAGGAGCTGACAGATCTATCAAAACAAATCATTATCTATCAAAGGATAGAAGATCGATGGAGAGATGTAGATGACAAAATTGTGCTAGAGGAAGGTGAATTCTTGGCTGAAGATGGAAATAAATTAGAGGGAGATCTTCTTTTTTCTCAGTCCAGGGAGATCCAAGTGTTATCTCAAGCTGATAATGACTTTCCTTTGGATGAGCTTCCTCCCCAAGAAGCTATGAAAGATAATGGAGAAAACTCAAAGCACAAACTAAACCAAAGAAAAAGGGCTGAAAAAAAGATTAATACTAAGGGGGTAGAAACTAGAAGCAGTAAAATAGATCAACAAACTAAGGAGAAACCTCTTGCTTCTAATCCGAATAAATTTGGAAAAAGAGTTAAACAGCATTCTAAGGTGAAACTGGATGTTGGTTCCCTAGACAAACCTGGAAGAAGATCCACTAAGAAAAATAGAGAGTTAGAAAGTATGCAGAATATTGCTGATGGTAGGCAGGCAACTATTCTGGATTTTACCCCTAAAAAATAGATATGAAAATCATTACTTGGAATATTCGGGGGCTGAATAGTATTCATAAGCTGGATATTGTTAGGAATTTTGTTAGAGAACAAAAGCCTGATTTTCTCTTGCTACAAGAAACTAAGATGAATAAAGAGAAAGCGAAACAGATTAAAGATTTTAAAAATTATTCTATAAATGCCAGTAGATCAGAAGGTGCATCAGGGGGAACTCTAATGTTATGGAAGAAGAAGAAGAATTATTCTGGAACCATTATGATTGCTAGTAAATATCTTATGATAGCCAAAATTACTAGTGTTGACCAAAAGGAGGGTTGGTATATTGTGAATATTTATGCTCCCAACATTAAGCACCTAAGAAAAAAGGTCTAGGAGTCTGTTTCTAATTTTAAAAGTAAGGACTATTCTGGACGATGGATTATAATGGGAGACTTCAATGTGCCTCTCTATGATCATGAGAAAATGGGAGGTAATGCTACCCAGATGGAAGGGAGATTGGATTTACAGGAGTTTATAAATAAAGAGGGTTTAATGGATATGAACCTCCATGGAATTCAGTTTACTTGGAGTGATAAGAGAGTTGGAAATGAATGTATTCAGGCTAGGCTTGATCATGCTCTTATTTCTCCTGATTGGACTAAAGAATTCATTTACAAGTTGGAAGCTTGCCAGAATATTGGATCAGATCATTTTCCCCTCATTTTCACTATTGCAAAGATTAATCTTAAGAATAATTTTCCTTTTAGATTTGAGAAGATGTGGATGCAACACCCACAGTTTGAAATTAAATTGGAAGAATGGTGGAGTATTGATATTGAAGGTACGACCCTCTTTAGAGTTTCTTCTAAGCTCAAAAATGTTAAAAGGAAAGTAAAAATATGGAATAAGAACATCTTTGGGAATATCTTTGAGAACAAAAATGCTATTAAGGAGGATATTCTAAAAATATAGGAAAATTTTCAAAAGGAAGGATATACTTTTGACGTCCTCATTGAAGAAAATGAAAAGTTGGCTCAATATCATGACATCATCACTAAAGAAGAAATCTACTAGAGACAGAGATCAAGGTTGTTATGGTTGAGTGAAGGAGATAAAAATACAAAAAAATTCCATCTATCCACTCTTAAGCATAGAGCCAAAATTCACATATCACACCTAAAAAAGGGAGACTTGAAGATTATAGAGGATAAGGCCATTATGGATGAAATGGTGGCTTTTTTCTCTTCTCTAATGAAGGCTGATCCTAACATAAATTTGGATAGTCAGGCTGAAATCCTTAGAGTGATTCCTCCTCTGGTTTTGAAGGAATAGAATGAAATGTTAAGCTCAATTCCTAAGGATGATGAAATTTTCAAAGCTGTTTGTTCTCTAGGAGGAGATAAAGCTCCTGGTCCTGATGGTTTCCTTATGTTTTTATTCCAAAAACTTTGGAAATTTGTTGGTAAAGATGTATGTGATGCTGTGAAGGAATTCTATGGAGCTAAATAGATGCTTAAGGAAGTTAATTCCACCTTTCTGTGCCTGATTCCTAAGAAAATTGGTGCTGATTCTCCTAATCATTTTAGACCGATCAGCGTTTGTAATTCTTTTTATAAAATTATTTCCAAATTTCTTACTTCTAGACTTATCCAAGTGATTCCTTTGATTATTGTTGATCAAAAAAATGGCTTCATCCCAGGTAGACAAATCCTTAACTCTATCATCTCTGCTCATGAGAATATTCACTCCTTGTCTTGTTCTAACAATCAGGGGTTCATTATGAAAGTTGATATTGCTAAGGCGTATGACAGAGTTGATTGGTCACTTCTCTCAAACATTATATTAGCTTTTGGCTTTGACCAAAAGGTTGTTGGTCTTATTCATCAATTGATTTCCACCTCCTCTATTGTTGTTCTGGTTAATGGAAGCTCATCTCATTTCTTTTATCCCTCTCGGGGATTGAGACAAGGTGATCCTTTATCCCCCATCATTTTTGTTATTATGGCTGATTATTTAGGGAGATATATTGGGGACTTGGTCCATAGAGGTTTATTTAAGGGATTACAACCTTCTTCCCATCCTCTAATTTGTTCTCATGGACAATTTGTTGATGATACAATCTTTATGGGTAAGGCTGAAGTTAAGGAAGCCAAAATTTTGAAGCAAGCTATTACCTTATATTTTGCTACCTCTAGTCAATTGGTTAACTGGAATAAAAGTGTTGTGTTCTTTATCAACACCCCTATCCAGAGACAGAATAAAATTTGCTAAAATCCTTGGATGTTATATAGGATCTCTACCCTCTTCTGACTTGGGTCTTCCTCTTGGCTTGAAGGTCCCTGATACCTTTTGGGAAGATCTTATTAATAAATTCAGCAAGAAACTTGTGGGATGGAAAGGATATCTTTCAAGCCAGGCAAGTAAGTTAACTCTTCTTAAAGCTTGCCTTCAAAGCATACCTACTTATGCTTTAAGTCTCTTTAGAATTCCAATGAAATTCGCTGAGTCTATTAAAAAAATTCAAAGAAATTTTCTATGGACTGGTATTGAGAAAAAAAGGAGAATGCCTTTAATTGCTTGGGATCATGTTTGCAAACCTATCCATGAAGGGGGATTAGGAATCAAGAAAATCAGAAGTATGAATAAAGCTCTTTTAACCAAACTAGGTTGGAGAGTTTACCAGGACAACAAAGAGTGGAGTGCCATATGGAAACATAAGTACCTCTTCAATGTTAAATCCCTTCATGATTTCTTCTCTTCTCTTGATGTTATTCATCCTTCTTCCATATGGGGGGCTGTTCAGGGGACCAAGAAAACTCTAGAAAAAGGATGTTCCTAGAAAATTGTAATGGGCTTAAGGTGAAATTTTGAGATGATGTATGGTTAAAGGATCATCCCTTGATTGGAGATTTTCATGACAAGGATTTAGTTGATCGATGCAAGTAGAGATATGGCATATTAGTCAGTCATTATTGGCAGAATGATTCCTGGGTGAATTTAACTGATGTTGATCAAGGCTTTAGTAACATACAATTATCTCTTAATGCTATCTCTCTTTATCCTTATTTTGAGGATAAGATTATTTGGCATGCTGACCCTAGTGGCCAATTTAAAGTCTCTACTATCTTTGCTTCAAAGGAAAAGGGTAATCAACCTTTTTGGTCTCATGCCTGGATTAAGGGGCTCATCCCCAAAATCAAAATCTTCTTTTGGATTCTGCTTCAAAATAAAATTTTGACCCTTGAAAATTTGTAAAAAAGAGGTATAAATGTGGTTAATAGGTGTATTTTATGCAAAAATGGATTTGAAGATAGAGACCATATGTTTTTGAATTGCTCTTACACCCAACCAGTGTGGACTGAGATTCTTAATTTTTGGGGTATAAAATGGGTCCATCAAAATAAAGTGGAACTCTCTTTTAAAAGCTAGTGCTGCCCCTCTAAGAATCTTGATGCTTTTTTTCTTTAGAAACTAACTCTCCCTCATCTCTGGTGGGATATCTGGAAAGAAAGAAACAATAGAATATTCAGGAGTAAAGACCTTCCAGGATGGGTGCTTGGTCAGGATATCATTAAAGCCATCAAGGAGAAATTTAAATCCCAGAGAGATTTTGATCAAACCTTTCAATTTGATAACCCTTTACGATCTGAAGGGTCAAATTTGAAAAATGATAATCCAAGATCGATCATAAAATGGAATGTTCCTCCTAATGGATGGATTAAAGGGAATTTTGATGGAGCAGCTAAGGGAAATCCGAGAAGAGTAGGATGTGGAGGGGTCTTGAGAGATCATGTGGGAAATGTAATTGATGTTATTGTTGTCCCAATTGGTAATTCAAATAGCCATATTGCTGAAGCTACTGCAGCCCTCTACACTATTAAATTAGCTGTTGAGTTGGGGTATTCCAAATTATGGTTTGAAGGTGATTCTTTGAATATTATTAATACCCTAAATAATAAAAATTCAATTTATTGGTCTATTGAGGCTACGATTAGGGAAATCAAAGCCTTAATTCAAAAATTTGAAAAAGTGGCCATATCCCATACATATCAAGAAGCCAATGGGGTCACCGAATGGATAGCCAATCATGATGTTCAAACGGGGCATAAGGTGAGGTGGATTGATGAATTACATAAGCACGTGGATCTTAAAGTGCTTATTAATTATGATGCCATTCATTATAAAGTGGGAAAGATTTGCTTGGATTAGCAATTCAATGATTTGGTGGAGTGGCCTTATGGTTGTTAGATTACCTTCCCTGAGGAGGTACATTCATGAGAATGTAATGTGGTTGTTGCATGTATCATCAAAAAGGCAAACTTCATTACAAGTAACAAATAATTGGTTCCTTTCTGACTTATGTGTTTGGGTGCTACTAGTTTTTTGTTTGCTTTGCAATATGAGGGGTGAATCGAGGAAGCAAGATCCCAAAACATGTGAAGACTGGAAGGCTAGATAGGACGTATGGAAGATTCTACAAAAATGGAAGGTGGTTAGTTGTATGGAGCGTTTGCATGGCTTTAAACCCCATGTCACTACTGCCTTCTTTAAAAATTGGGTTGATGACAGAGTTACTCTCCATGGAGTCACTGTGAAACTTACTAAGGACTTCATTGCTAAGGTCATGGGGCTTCCCATGGGTGGTATTAAGTTCTCAAAATAGACAAGTATCTCCAATGCGGCCTACAAAAAAATTTTGAAGACGGATGCAGAGGAGAAGCAACTGGAAAAGAATGGAGAATTCTTTGATGTGGAACAGATAAAAGGAATTTGGTGAGACGTGCTTTGTTGTATCGATGAGTACTTTATCCTTGATGGTAGGAATAAAAGAGTTCACAAATTTCATTTTGTTTTTCTTAATCACTTTAGGCACAAGGATAGAATTTCTTTCCCTTTCTATCTATGTTTTTCATTGCTTCAAAGCTTGTATGCCCATAGGAAGGAGTCTCATCCCATTTTATATGAAGGTTTGATACTTCTCATAGAGGGTTTTTGTAAAAATAAATCCATAGCTTCGATTCCTTTTTTTGACAAACATAAGGGTTCCCAAAAGTGTAAGAAGGATGAGAATGTTAAAGGGATAGAAAAGGCAAAATCAAAACCCTCTAGTTCTCAAAAACAAATTGTAGAAGAGGATTTTGAGTTGGAGAGTACTAAAATTTTTGAGAAGGATGTCTTGAAGGAAGAGGAAGGGACAGATGTTGGGGAGTTTAGTTCCAATTTGGATGGATATCCGAAAACTAAAGGAAATTTTGAGAAAAGGAATGAAGAGGACACAATTGAGGGAAACTCATAACAGAGCAATTCTGAAAATGAGGGTAATCAGACTGTGTACGGGGAAGGTGATAAAGATAAATATATCTTAATTGATGATCCAATTTCTATGAGAGAGGAAGATTATATGGTTTTGGCTTCTACTTCTGCTATGGAGATTGGGTGACAAGAAAAGGAGGAACCTGTTAAGCATGAAGACCCTGTTGAGACTAGAGAGGAGAAACTGATGGATAGGGAGGAACAAATTGAAAAGGTTGATTCCCCTCCACATAAGATTGCAGAAGACATTTGTGACTCTCTACAGAGGGAAACCAAGCTTTCCTTCCTACATTCTACCAAGTTCAAAGCCGACTCTATTCTCTAAGTTGATTCTCGGATCTATAATGAAATAATGGGGCTGAAGAAGAAAGTGGAAACAATGCAACACAATCAAGATGTTGATCGGACCAAAATTAACCACTTGGAGGTGCAAATGATAGATATCCCAAAAAAATTTAAAGATTATGAGCATAATCTTAGAATGCTCATCAAGGAAAGTAGAACAAAGATGGAGCAGGTAACATCAAGCATTTGCGCTGCTACAACTAACCTTGGTAAAAGAGCAAATGAAGAAACAATATCCTTAGAGGGTCCAAGTAAGAGGACAAGGCAGAGTTCAAAGAAGAAAGCCTTGCAAGCTACTGCTACTTCAGCTGCTAAATCCATTTAGGATACTGCTACGATTGGGAAGGAGGCTGCTAAGATGATCATGGAATTGCAATAGAAGACTAGGGTCTTCTTTGTTGGTTTTGTTCTTGTTCTGGTCTTTATTGCTGGGTGTTGCAACTAGTTTTTGTTTTTGGTTCTATTTCTTGGTTATTGGTCAAAAACTTTATTTGAGGTTCCAAGTCCTTTTAAAACTTGGGTACTTTTATTAGACTATGTTTGTGGTTTCAGGTCCCTGTAAAACCTGATTTTTTTGCTACTCTTAAGTAGGTTTCAGGAAAGCTTTTCCTGGTGATTGTTAATGTTTTATCCTTTTTGATACTATTAAAGGGTTTCGGGGTCCCTTCAAAACCTACTTTTACCTTAATCTAAAACATCCAACTCAACCTCATCTATGAACTTGGATGTGATAGCAAACCTTAGCCTACAAGTTTGTGAGACTTATAGCTTCGCATTGTCACACACCCAACCTAGTGGATAAGGCTTCAGATGGGGATTGGTTTGTAAGCCTAGCTTCTTAACAACCTCTTCAGAAATTAAATTTACTTGTGAACCACTATCAAATAAAGTGTCAATCTTAGTATGCTTTGAAACAACTCTAATGTGGAACAATTCATTTCTTTTCTTATCAACATGCATAGAATTTTGTTTAGAAGAAGATGTAGCATTAGTGCTAGAAACTGAAAGAAAAAAATCATTATGTAATCCCATAGCTATGATCTTAGTTTTATCACCTGAATCTGAACCTAAGTCCTGAACCATAGCATTAGCCTTCTTTTCTTTCTTTTGATACCTCTTAGGCCTTAACTTAGGATGTAGTTTCCAACACTTAGACTCATCATGATTTTTCTTCCAATGATTACAAAATGGTTTTCCTTCTTCTTCTTTTTTAAAAGTATAAGTGGATTTCTATTTACCCTTTCCTGATGAACTTTCCCCTTTGGATTGCTTAACATTAGATTGCTTACTTTCTACTTTAGGAAAAGATTATTTTGATTATTTTCCTCTAGCCTCTAAATGAGTGGCTTAAACACATACTGCATCTAAATTAGTGGGATTGAACATAAGAATCATATATCTTAAGTAACAAAGCAACCCACCTATATATTTTAGCAGTGTTTCTTGTGTGTATAGAGGAACATTCAAAACTAAAGCTTTATTCCTAAAATCTTGTGTATAATCTTGAACACTTTGGCCTTTTCCTTGTTTGAAACTTTGCCAATCCATCATGGCTTGTTGCATATAGCCTAAAGGATAGAATTGCTTTCTGATTTCTTCAATAAATTCATTCCAAGTAGAAATTGAGTTACATTTTTGAAGCTCAGTTTCCTTCAACTTACTCTCCCACCAGATGAGAGCTGTGCCTCCCATACGAAGAGTAGCCAAATGAATTTTTGACTCATCCCTTGCAATCTTTTGGACCCTAAAATAAACTTCAATTTGCTTGACCTAATTATCCAACTTTTCAAAATTAACTTCACCATTAAACATTGGTAATTCAAACTTAATATCCAATTTTAGTGAAGGGAGAGATTCCACAATTTTTTTACCGTCATCCGATGGAGAAGGTTTTTTAGTTTCTTTACCTTTTGATTCTTGTGAATCACCTTCTTTTTCATTCTTAAATTTCCTTTGTTTATCACAGTAAATTTCCTCAACCATGCTTCTCATGTCCATGAAGGCTAAGCAGAAAGCTTGTTCGGATTCCATCTCTTCTTCGGCCATCCTTGAAGCACGCCTTGAACCAATCTCTAGATTATACTCAACAAGTTTTCCTTCACCCTTTTGGGATTTAGACCTTGTCAACATATACTAGCAATCAATATTAAATAACAACTGCTTTGATACCAAAAATCTGATCTGTAAACTAAAAATACAAGTGTAGTATATTCAAAAAATCACTTGTTCACGTTTAAGAGATCCTTTAATTTCTCACTTTTTTTGCTTAATTTTGTATAGAGAAATTAAAACCAGATATAAAATGAAGATCAAAACTAAATAAAAATCAGAAAAAAAATCAAAGAATTCACCAGCAAATTGATAACAAAGTTCGGCTTCAATAGCCTACATCTTCGGGTCCGTTCGAAGTGAGGATCATTCTCATTAATTTTATGCAAAAAATGGCTTCCAAAACCAATACAAGTCTTCAATTCACATTCTCTAAACTTTATTTTCCTGTAAAAATATCTCTTAGACATGAAAATGATGGCCCAAGGCCATACAAAGCAATAACAAGTCTCTAATCTTCTTAAATCTCATTACACAGTCTGCTTTTTGTGTCTATTCAAGTATAAATTAGTCCCTTTTATAACACTTCAACCCCCATGGCTGAAGTGGTCAAGGCATTAATATTTTAGAGGATAGGTCAAGTGTTCAAAACCTCCTCCCACCTTTCTAGGCACCTTGGTATGAGGAATAGGTCGGCCTTAAGCACTTAGCATGTGATTTTGAACATTTCCCTCCTTTTTTGGCACCTTGGGACTTGGTTTAGTCCCACATTTGCTGGGAATTCTATTTATAATGCCTTAAATAGATAAGTTTGACCCCGCTTCAAATGCCTAAGACAATGGCACCCACTTAGGCTACTGATTTGACTTGGTACATGCTTGGTTGATGGGATGGGTGATGTGGCACTTTCTTTGGTGCCTTATTTCAAAGTTTGAAAATTTCAAATAAAAAATAACAAACCAACATTTTTTTTTGCACTAAATTATTTTTCCATGTGTCAAGTGGCTATTGGTCCACTTGGCACATTTTCAATAGTGCCACGTCACTTTCGACAACCCATGTCGCAATATTTCTTCAACTAGCCATATCTTGAGCTTCGGGACTCCATTTTTTGAACCGCACAAAGTGCTAGAAAGCTCTCGATGAGTACTACAATGTGAAAATTATTTGAATAGAATTTGAATACTTTTTAAAAATATAATGGTACATGGATCCACCTAGATCAGCTAGATTGGTTGGAAAACTAAAATATAAGTTTTTGCCTTCTTATTACAAGTAAAAATTATTCAAGAAATTACATAACTTAAGATAAAAGGATATGATTGTAAAGGATTATAGTAAAGACTTTTGTGGACACACCATTTGATTGGGTCATGTTTAATATGACACCAAAAAGATATTAATGTACATGAATGATTTTCACATTTAGATTCAACATAATTTTGGGATAATTTGGTTGTGTTTAGTGTAGGAAGCCTTTTAGTTTGCATTAAAGATTGTCTAAAAACTAACAAGGAACAATGAAAGGAAAAGGAAAGTTTTCATAGAAATGAGGATAAAGACATAGAGGTAGAAGGTAACATTTCTTAAAGTAACAATATTGTGAAAAAAGGTAAAGGAAATATTACCAAATGAGAGGATTATGTATCCAAGTCCATATAAGGTGTTTTAGTTGTTGAATGGACAAAATAATGTGGTGAATGAACAATGTTTGGTGAGTTTATATATTAGCACATACAAGAATGAAGTGATGTGTATAAAGCCTAAGGATGTATGTCATGAGGTACTAGGATTTTTATCTATTTGGAACTGAAATGAATCACATTAATAGATCTAAATTATTACAATGTAAATTTAAGAATATACAAATTGTAAGTAAAATATAGTATACTACATAATTTATAGATTTGTAAATTATCTAAAATAATCAAATTAACCAATAGATGTGCAAACCTCCCTCAAACAAATTTTATGCTAACTATGCAGGTTGACTATGATTGTAAATTACCTAAGAAGACCTATGAGCTATGTTGTGACTAAAATTTGGAGTTTAAAAGTTTGATTGAACAAGGCCACTAGGAGGATAAGACCAAAATATCACCTTATCTGCTTACCACAACCAAATCATGGTTGACTCTACAACTAGTTTTTTATTTCAGATTGGCCACTTATTTATGAGGGTTTACTATTTTATTTTGTGTGCTAATATACCATGCAAAAGACTTTTAAAACATAAACTCTTATTTCTACACAATAAATACAATGAAGATCAAATAAAATGAGGGAATAAAGCAAGGGGAATGGGGAATGGTTGAGTTATACTCAGAAAACCCTACATAACCTAAGTACTACCTACATAGCCCAAATGGGCCTCGGGTTGATTTAATCCTTCCTCCTAGGATGAGTGTGTGATTTTTGATTATGAAATTATATGAATGCCACTAAAAATTTGATTTAAATGCTTTAAAATAAATGTCCTTGACTTTAATAATTGAATTCAGACTTGGCCTATGATTATTAGAATGCAACGTAGTTAAAATTAAAATTAATAGTGCTCAATGTGCAGTAGAATTACCAAGTGATTGTTACATGGGTTCAAGTGCTTATATATGGAAATATTTGTAATATTTTTCCTAACCAACCTTTAAAAATGCATGAGAGATAGGGATGTTTGTATGATATTTTTATTTTTTTAAAGATAGTGGAGGCTCTCATTATATATTGTGAGGTAATTCAATGACAAACATACCAAGTAAGTTAAAGATGTCAAGATTAAACATTGTCAAGCACTTAATTATTCAATTTGAGTGTCTACATTTTCTCCACTTCATTCTAGTAGTGTAAAAAAGTGAAATTACTAGAGTAAATTAGATGTAAACCTAAGTATGTATACACACTTTATATTTTGATTTGAAGGTTGATCATTCAATATCCATTAATTTGAAACTTAAAATAATGTTGCTAAAAATAATTATTCATTTTTGAAAGTTAAAAATATGAAACTTTAAGTTTGAAATTTTAAAAGAGAGTAATGAAAGTATACACCTGAAAAAGTATGCAATCTAGTTATCTTGTAACTTGAAATTGGTAAGTGTATGTACCCCCTTGTTGAGGCACTTGGATAAATGTTTAAATTGTAAATAATTGAGAGTGATCAAGTCTAAACTTGAAAACCATCAAAATCCCTTGAGTTGAAAATATTACATGCTCTAACTCTCATTTGATTGTGTAGAGTAATTTTTAAAGTAATTGATGGGGTGAAACCATGCAATTGGTTTCCTACATAGAAAAATTGTAACCATAAACATTGAGTGTCACTAGAATATAGCATGGCCCACTTGAAACATTGATGCAAATCATACTGTTGCAGATGGATCTATAATTTGTTTGAAACTTTGAAACTTGAAATTTTTTACTTGAGTAATTTGAAATTACCATATACTAACTTGAACATGATTGAATATCATACCCCATGTATTATATCAAATTGATATTGAATTCCATTTGAATTTATAACTATTTTTAAAATTATGACTTGTGATTGTAGGAATGAGTGCACATGCATGTCACATGCCCCCCATAATTTTAAAATTATGAATCATGTTGTAATTATGATAATTGTATAGTGCTATAAATCTGAAATCTTCTCATAAGAACTTTGGTTTCTCAATACAAGCCTATTATGATGCCCCCTTTTGAGATGAGATATGTTTTTGCAAGTCACTTATCTCAAGAGAAAGCATAGGTGAAATATATAGTCATTGTGTAACATTTTAATAATTTTAATCTTTTAAATTGTATTACATCATAGTATTGAGTATAGTATTGATTTAAATATAAAACATGTGTTAGATAAATACAATATTTGAATTACATAAGTATGACATGTATCATGGCATTAAAGTAAGAATAAAATATATAAGTAATGCATGATATGAATCGTGGCACAATAATAATAATTAATTAGAAAGAAAGTAACGTCATACAATGTCACACAATTGGTATATAATGTTGTGAATAAGGCCCAAAAGCCACATACAAGGGACATATGAATGTTGTATAAACATACAAGGTTAAGGGATATAGGAAAACGTCATGATGATACCATACAAACTTGAACATGTGTATATTACACACACAATGCTAAGGGACACACACAATAAGTAAGAGAGTCCTAACTTATCATGTAGTAAATAAGAAAAATGAAGCATAAAGAAAATGAGACTAATCTACATTCATCATATGTATCAATGTCATTATAATCAAAAAATATTTTCATGTAACATAATGTAAAGTATGAGTGATTAACAAAATATTTGTATGATATTTAGGTTAACATGGTAGAAAGGTTGTGGATAAATACAACTTGTTAAAATGTTCGTCGAAAATGAAGACATGCCCCCAACTTAGTAAGTTTGTTGGATGATAAAGGAATCCCAACATCAAATATACATGTGAAAGTATATCTTGAATCACACTCAAGTATCTCATGCAAAAAAAGGTGTGTTGAAAATTGAAATATACTATGTACCTAGCATATAAAAAATAAAATATGTTAATAAGTAAGGTTGTAACATTTGAAAATGCTTTGTAGGTCTCGATTTTGAAATTTTGAAATATCTTTATTTTTTGAATTTTTTCAATGTTTTATTTTATTTTATTTTAAATATTTGAAATTAAAATACTTTGAAACTATACTAAAAAACAATGCTTTAAAAAATAAATGAAGTGTGATATATTTGAACAATCCTCAATCAGGTGAAAAATCATAGTGTGGTAAGAAGGAAGGCAAGTAATGTACCCCCAATGTATGTGTGAATAAATCAAAATAATGTAGCACAACTGATTAATATATAATGGTGTGCATGTTCCTTAATGTGGAAGAGGTTATATGTGCTCATGTGAAAGTGTGATGAAATCCATAGTATGTATGCAATAATAATCAAGTGGATTTCCATAAACATACCTATTTTAGATTATTTCAATCAATTTTAAACTCAATAAGGCAAGTGCCTATAGTAAAATATAAATCCAAGGGATATAATAATGCTTGGATAAGGGATAAAATAAATAGAAATGAGATAAGATCAAAAAAGCTATGTAGAAAGGAAAATATGCAAATAACCAATCAAGATATTCAACCCAATTAGTGGATTGGGAATAATTAGGAAATTTTTTCCAACCAAGGATCTCATCAAGAGGATGCATATATGTTTACCTAACTACATTATATGAAGTAATGAATTCTTGTGAAGAATAAGATCCAACTGTAGATGCATATGAATTTGAATAAGTATCATATGGTGTAAGATAACCCTCTGAATCACTGCTCATATTCCCATGTAAACATATTTCCTCATGTGAAGTAGGATAATATGTAATAATATATACTTGTACCTATGGTGAATCTTTATGAATAACATATTATGCCTTAAGAGATAAAGACATCTTTTTAGGTGTCATTTTATTCTTGGGAGAATTTACCATGATATTTGAAACTACTTGAATAGGATCATATGTAACTATATCATGATCATAGATACATGGATAAACTAATTTTGTAATATGTTCATGCTCAGTAATAGATGAATAAATTGTAATGTGCTTTGAAATATGTAAATCATGCTCTTGAATAGTTCTGTAAACTATTTCATTGCCATGGTGCTCAATGATTATGCTAGGAAACTATTCTATAGGAAAATTAAATATCATTTGTTCCAAAGGATATTTATATAGGATTCATAAATTTTTGACCACTTGATTATCATGAATACATTTGAGACATTTATGCACTATATAAGGTACTTCTCTAATATTTTACATCCAAGGGAATCCTAGTAGCATATCAAAGATAAATGTGTTTGGTAGATATAATAATGGAGTGGTAATTATAAGAGGCCCTAACTGGAGAGGTATCATTATATGCCCAAGAGTATCTTGCATATGACTATCAAATGGTTTGACAAGTCTAGAATTAATATGTAAATCTTACTCTGTATAACCAAAAGAGTAGAGTGTTATGGTGCACACATTTTTATTTGATCCATTGTCTATCATAACACTATGTATGGATTGTTTTTCAACATATGCTTGAATAAAGAGATCATGTCTATCTGAATCATCATCAACAATTTCACTTTCATCCAATGTGATCATAGGATGTGACATTTGTTTGATTTTAATTGTGCCAAAGATTATATCAAGTGGATGCCCTTATGTAGAAGGAGAAGGATGAACATTATACACATAATGTACTTTGAAATTATCCTTTTTATGTTATTTATGATTTATATAAGGATATTTATACATTTTGAGCTTTGATTTATCATTTTATTATGGATTAGACTCTTCAGTAGGTGTGTCGATATTCATAATGTTTTCATCAATGATATATTGAATATTTTACTTGATCTTGAAATATTTATTTATGGAATTCCAAATACATCTATGGTAGTCACAATATTCATTACCATAAAAAAAAATTATATTATGGTATATACATGTCTACTTCCATTGGTAAAGGAAGAGTGATTAGGTTGCATTCAAGTAGCCTTTGCAACAATACATGGAGAGGTGAAGGTAAGCTAAAAATTTCCTCCTTGGTAGAGCTTGTAACTGAATATTTTGTGGTGGTTGTGAGATAACATTAACTATAACCTTAAATTCATTCTTGCCTTCATTTTATTTTCTCTTATAATTTGGATTTATTTGAAATTTGACATTTGAAGTATAAGGAGCATTTTAAGTGTACTTAATCATGTTCAAAGTAAGCAATTTAAATTCATGTTCTTTGATTGTATGGAATTTTTCATCAAAAGATTTGAACTTATCAAACACGATTAACACTTGAAGTGGAGATAGAAAATTTTGAGTGAAAATATCTTGGAGATCATTATATCATCCATTTCATTTGTCATTTTGGCTAGCATAGGCTTTTACCTTAGCACATATTCACTAATTGTTTCATTATACCCTTGTTTTATCTTTAAAATTTGAGCATATGATAGATTTTCACTAATGGAGATATAAAAGTGTATTAAAAAATAATTTGCTAAAGGGTTGAAAGCCTTTAATTTTTTATTAAGAAGATCATAAAATCATATAAGAGCATATTCGTTGAGACTTCTTGGAAACAACTTTGTCAATAATTTATCATTATCTGCATAGTCTAGACAAGATGCATGGAGTGCATACACATGTTTTTCAATATCACCTTTGCCTTCATATAGAAGAATTTTAGGATCCACAAATCCAATTCATGATGGATAAGATGCAATTTTGGGTGTTAAAGGGTTATGCAACAAGGAACATGAGTCCATATAAGGGATAGTATGAGAGACAATTTGTTGAATGTGATCTAGCTTAGATTGTAATGCAAGAAGTATATGTTCAAGAGTGGTATTTGTAGAGGTCATTAGAGGAATGTAAGGAGCATGAGCATCTATGGGCATAGATACATTATTAGATACCAAGGGATATTCCCAAAATAAAGGATGATTTTATAGAGGTAATTAGAAGTGTAGAAATAGGAACAAATTTAATAGTAGAGGTGGAAACATTGGGATTAAGGGATTTGACAACTTGAAAATAAAATTGTTGTGATGGAGATGTGGTTAATCTATCTTGATGTTTAGATTTTGATGTTAAAAGTAGACTAATTATCTTATTCACCTAATAGGGTTTATTTTGAAGACCTTGACAAAATTTAGATAATTATTGCACTTGATTTTTATATACTCCACTATAAGCTCACATGGATCAATATGAGTTTCATTATTATCATGCACATCATATTTCTCTTCATTACTTTCATTATTAATTTCAATGTGAACTTTATTTGTAGGAGACCAGTGAAAGTGAATAGTATCATTATTAGTTTGAGAAAAAACATCATGACTTGCCATTATATAATAAATCAAAGGATGTTGCATATATGAAATATGAGTACCACTTAATATATCACTATGACTTATAGGCATACAATACAATATGAATCAAGTAATGCTAATGAGTATGAATACAATACAAGCAAAAATAAAGGTATAAGGGTGATCTTGGTAAGGGCTTGAATGATTATGTGGGATCTCAAATATACTTTTCCATTCATTGATTAGTGTCGGCTCAATGTTTTAGTGTACTAACTATAAATCAAAAACTATTCCTATATCCCATTAATCTCATTTTTGAGGGTACAATGAGAGTAACTTTCCTCGATAATAAACTCATCTTAGGGAAACCAAAAATAAAATGGCTAAAAGAGGCCTCCTATGGTATAAACAAAGGACCTTAAGCATTTCTAATATAACATGAGGTATATGAAAACTAAACTCTATTTTTAGTGTTGTACAATGGCTATCAGTATTGGTATAAATCCCTCATACCACATTATTTGTAAAATAGATCACCACATAGCCCATAATGATAGTCACTAAATAGTTTGAAAACTATCAAAACAAAGTTTATAAAAATAAGTACAAGAAAATAGAAAATAAAGAGAAAATAAAATCATTGTATTTGTTTGTATAAAGATTAACAAATCAACCTAAGGTCAAAATAAAGATCTTTGATGTCGTATTGATCCAAGGTGACAAGACAAATTATTCAATGTCAAACTAAATCTAAGGTCGAAGGAAATTGAATCATTATGTGTCAAATTTATAGTCAAGGTTGAATGTTGTTTTTCTTTTAATGTCAAGAATTTATAAAAAATTGAGTTAAATCCAAAGATAAAATTAAAGTAAACAACAAGCAATGTTATAAAAAGAACAAGCTCACTAGAATGTTTTATCTATTTGAAATTGAAATGAATCAAACTAATAGATATAAAATATTGAAATTGAAATATAGGAATATACATATTTGACATTAAAATATAATATATTACATCCAATAAATGTGCAAACATCCCTCAAATAGATTTTATGTTAACTATGTAGGTTCATTATGAGTGTAAACTACCTACAAGGCCTATGAACTGTATGATGACTGAATTCATGATTTTAAACTATGTCAGTACAATGTCACACTAGGAGGATAGGGCCACATTATGGCTGTGTCTAGTGACTATGACCACATACTGGTTGAATGTGTTAATTATTTGATCTAGGTTTGTGCACATATTTGTGAGGGTCATTATTTAATTTTGTGTGTTGATATACCATTTAGAAAAATTGAAAAATATAAACCCTTATTCTCACACATTAAACATAATAAATATTAAATAAAAATTTGGGAATAGATAATCTATCCTTAAAAACCCCTACACAATTTGAGTGTTACCTATATAGCCCAAATGAGCCTCAAGCTGATGTAGTTCCTCCTCCTAAGGTGAGTGTGTGATCTACGATTATGCAAGCATATAAATGCTTCTTATAAGATTGATTGAAATTATTAAATATGGATTCCCTTGACCTAAAATAATTGAATTAAAACTTGGTTTATGACTGTTATAAAGTGATATAATTGGAATTGGAAAGAATAATGCTCTTTTGCTCAATGAGCAGTAGAATTACCAAGTTATTGCTAAATAGGTTCAAGTGCCTTGATGTGCTTATAGAAGGTAATATTATAAATAGTTTTTATAACTAACCTTTAAAAAGGCACAATAAATTTGTTTTGAAACATCTCAATTTCAAAAGGTGATAGTTAGAGTGCAAGGGATAAGTTTTCATTAGTGGATAAGGCCGCAATGCGACCTTCTCTAACCTAGTGTTATTGTGTCCCAAAAGCAAAGATACTATTGTAAAAGGTATAAAAAGAACATTTAGATGAAATAGGGATGGATGAGGTTAAAATAGGGATGTTTATATGGTAATTTCATTGCTTTAAATATAGTGAATACTCTCATTATAGATTTTGAGTTAATGAAATGGTAAATAGACTAAGGTAAAGATGTCAAGATTAAACATTGTTAAGAACTTAATGATTAAATTTGAGTTTCAAAAAAATGAATGCCTTGGTATTTTGATATCAAGGTAAAGCATAATGTCCATGTATATAAGTACACTTTAGTGAATTAATAAAGGACATACAGTCTAAATCATTTGTAGGACATGAGTGAAGAGGTGGATATTAGTCCAAGGATTTCTTTTGTCTCTAAAGATGAATTCTTATTAAAAGTGAAGAAGGAGAATGCATGTTATGCTTTCATTTCCAAGCCCATGCAATTTAGTAAATCAATAAAATAGGAATAACTTATACATAAATGGAGATGTTTATTAGGATAATGTGAGGAGATCATTTCCAATGATCTATTGGATGGGTTATTGCCCCTACACAACATAAGTCATCACATGGATTTGATTCCAAGATCTAGTTTTACAAACAAAGTGAAATATCAGCTAATGTCTAAGTATAATATAGAGTTTCAAATTGAATTACATGATTTTTTTAGATAAATGGTTCATAAGAGATATTTTTATCCAATGCATAGTTCTAGTAGTGTTGACACCAAAAAAAGGTGGAAAATGGCATATGTGCATAGACTCTAGAGCCATTAGTAAAATAACTAAAAAACAAATTTCCATTACCACACATGGATGACTTGTGGACTATTTTATTGGAGTGAATTAATTCACAAAGATTGAATGAAAAGTGGATATCACTAAATCTACATCAGGGAAGGTGATGAGTTGAAAAATTACATTCAAAACATAGGAAGGATTATAAGATTGGTTGGTCATGCCATTTGGGCTAACTAATGCACTGAGTATATTTGTGAGGCTCATGAATGAAGTTTTGAAACCTTTTATTTATGGATTCATCATTGTATATTTATATTACATGTTTATTTTTATTTGTATAAAGGATGGACAATTGATGCCCTTGATACAAGTGGTATAGCAATTACAAGAGGGGAAGTTGTTAGTTAATCTAAAGGAATTTATTTTCATGAAGGAGGATTTGGTATAATTGGATTTTTTTATTTCTCAAGAATGATTTAAGATGGATCTATAAAATTTGAGAGCTATCATTAAATGTCCATCACCTAGAAGCACATTTGAAGCACACAACTTTTATAAATTTATCATTTTTTATAGGATGTTCATTCACAACTTCAGAAAGACATGTGCACCTATCACCAAGGCCATGTGATATGATAGACAATTTTTTTTTTAAATATCAAAATCAAATCATTTATTATAGATTTTGAGTATGAGGGTGATTTAATAGCTAGTGTTAGAATTACTTTACTTCAATAAGGTGTTTCTTATTGACTATGATGCAAGTGGTGGTAATATGAGTTGTGTTGAGTAAAAATTATAAGCCTATTATTTACTTCCATGAGAAAATAAATGATGTAAAGATAATATATCTCTTTTATGATATTTCTATGCCATAATGCAAGCCCTCAATAACTAGAGGCATTACTTGTTGACTAAGGATTTTGTGTTGTACACATACCAACAATCACTAAATAGTCAAGGTAAGTTAAACCAAGAGACATGAATTGAATTAAATTTATGAAAAGTTACACTTTTTTTTAAGCATCAAATTATAAATTCAAATAGATTTGTAGATGTTATGAGTAAAATGTATTTTGTATTGAATGAGATGCAAGTTAAAGTAGTGGGATTTTATTCCATAATGGAGTTGTATGCAAAAGATGAGGATTTCAAGTATGTATCGAAATCTTACATGGGACCATTGAGTATGGATAGGAGACCATGTTTATATAATTTCTTACAAGAAGGTTTTTTGTTCAAAATAAAACAATTATGTATACCTAGAAATTATATGCATGAAATTTTGATCAAAGAAAAACATAGTGGAGGACTAGCTAGTCATTTTGGTAATGATAAAACATTTGTGCAACTGGATGAGAATTAATTGTATCCTAAGATGAGTATGGATGTGTGAAATTATGTGTATAAGTGTATAATTTTACAGTTGGAAAAGGGAAGAAGATATAATTTTTGGTTGTATAAATGACTATCTATTCCAGAGAGACCATGGGAACATATCAATATGGACATTGTTTTAGGATTGCCTAGAATGCAAAAATGGCATGATTATATTTTTTACTATAAATAGATTATCCAAAATGGACGTTTTTTTTCACATGCAAGAAAATTAACAATGATATTCATATATAAAAAAATAGGGAAATTGCAAGATTGTAAGGATTTCTGTCCAACATAGTTTATGACATAGATACAAAATCTATTGGGCATTTCTAGAAGATAAGTATTAAACTATATTTTAGTTTATCATATAATCCTTAATGAACAGTTAAATGGAGGTATTTAATAGTATTTTTGATAGCCTATTATGAGGTTTTATAAGAGGGAAACTAGGAACATAGGATTTAGTATTAGTGCAGTATTATTTTTCCTATAATAATTTAGTAAACAAAATAATTGGAAGGACACCATTTCATATTATTTATGGGATTAATCCAAGAAGATTATTTGAAATTTGTGACATTATATATTTAAGGAAGAGTGCAAATTTTTTTTTTTTGAATATATGAGTGGCATACATCAACAAGTACACAAATAGTTGGAGAAGAGTAATACACAATACAAGCAGTGTGCATATCTAAAGATCAAATAACAAGAGTTTAAAGTGGTTGACATGCTCTTAGAGAATTTGAGGAAAGAGAGGTTCCCAAAAGGAACTTATGAACATTTTAAGAGGAATAAGATTAGAGCATGCATATTATTGAGGAAGTTTTCAACCTAAAACTAAAATATTGAGTTGTTTGATGGGATAAATAGTTCACCCATTTTTAATGTGGAATATTTGTATGCATATCATGAGGGACAAAGTTGAATAGGTTACGGTTATGATAATCTTTAGGTTATAACTAAATGGAAGTTGAGGAGTCATTATAAGATGTTGGTTATCTAATAGATAGAAGGGGATTCATTCTAACTTCAATATCTTTTTTGCATGCATATATAAGGTATGAGAATATTTTTTTTCAATGTTCATTGGAAGTGAGCTAAAGTTTGGTTATTGATAGTAAGACTATCTATTATTATTCAATTGGTTGGATAGTTGGTTTGAGTTAGTAGATAAAAAATAACTTTACAAATAATATGAGTTAGCATTATGTATGACAGAAAATATCCAAACTAGAGAACCAATCTTAGCTCTAGCATATATTTATGGTGCACCATAAAGTATGAATGGTGAAATAGGTTGTAATTCATCTCTTATGATATTGTTGTAATACTACATAGATTTTAGGTTTGTAATCAAAGCTAGATTTATAATGTGTGAAAGTTGTAATATTTCCTCTTGAATTCAATAAAGTTCATATTTTATTGCATATTTTTCTATGTGTGGATTGTGTTTCAATCCATTTGTTGGGTTTGGATTCATACACTACATGGTATGAGATTGTCCTTCATTAGACCCCCTAACCATGAGTACATCAGTTGTGGAGGTAATAAATTTTGAAAAAGTGCACCAAGATCTCTGAATAGTGTTCAAACAATAATGTCAATTCCTATAGAGAGAGCTCCAAAATTCCAAGAGAAGGAAAAATAATGCATTCAATTGATTTCAATAATGAGCTACCTTCTAAGAAGGAAAAGTGGGGCACATATAGGGAAAATTAGGGTAACATGAAAAAGCCCTTAATTTTTCTAATTAACTAATTAAAATTAAATATAATTAGACTATGGACCCTTTGTAACTAACTAAGGAAGCTTAAATAACATAGAATGGCCATGTGACCATGTAGGCAAAACCTAACACTAACACGCCCCCTTAAGTGTAGCTTAGGTGAGATGAGAATTGGGTCCCGACATTGAAAGCCTGATGAGATACCCAAGTACATAGTGTTGAACCTCCATAAGAGGAAGAAGAAGGTAGAGCAGCCCTAACCTTAAAAAGAGCTCATAGATGAACAAATTTACTCTTTGTAAAGGGCTTGGTTAGAATATCTTCAATCTAATCTAATGTTGGATAGTTTTAAAGATCAATGATGAAATACATGTGAATCTCCTTGATGAAATACATGTGAATCTCTATGTGCTTGGTCCTTTGATAGAAAATTAGATTCCTACAAATTTGGATAGTGTTTTGGTTGTCATAATAAATGTTTATGGCTTATGAAACTAGACACCAAACCTAGTGAGAATCCCCTAAAGCCAGATTGCTTCAATGGTGGCATTGAAAACCTCTCTATATTTTACCTTTGTGGATGATAAAGTAATTGCATGTTGATTTTTGCTTGACCAACTTATTGAGCCTGAACCAAGTGAGAAACTATAGCCTAAAGTGTAATTTTGACTCTAAATATCTTCAACCCAATTTTAATCTATGTACCCAATCAAATCAACCTCTATTCCTAATCCATAGTGTATCTCATAGTTATGTGAACCCTATATGTAGTGAAGAATCTACTTTGTTTCTTTCTAGTGCAACTCATGTGGCTCTTGTATAAACCAAGAGACCAATCTAACTGCATAGGATATGTCAAGTCTAATGTGTGTGAGATAGATAAAACTACCCATAAGTTGTCGATATAGAGTTGCATTAATGAGTGGTGTAGGACAATTAGCCTCAAGCTTCACACTAAAAAAGAAGGGAGTAGGAGTTGGCTTATAGTTAGCCATGTTAAACCTCACAAGAAAATCAAGAGAATACTTGGATTGTGATAAAGTTATTCCAAAATCTAACTGAATGATTTCAATCTTGAGAAAGTAGTGAAGCAATCCCATATCTATCATTGAAAATGTGTTTCACTACTGAGATGGATGATTATGAGCTCTTTGTAATTAGTAAGTCATCCACATAGAGAACTAGGATCAATAGAGAATCATCCTATCACAAGATGTAGACATTCAGATTTGAGTGGCATTTGGTGAACTTGACTATGAGGAGAAAGGAGTCCATCTTAGCATACCATGCCCGAGGGCCTATTTGAGTCCATAGATAGATTTCCTAAGTCTATATAATAAAGAGGTATCTTCCACAAAGCCTTGTGGTTTCTCCATATATATCTCTTATTTAAGGTTACCATGTATAAAATCACTCTTTACATTTATTTGGTGAAAATCCCATCGATGTGTGGCTATGATGTCTAGAGTGAGTTTTATAGATGTCATCTTGGCTATAAGAGCAAATATCTTAGTGTAGTCTATGTCAGGCACCTAATAAAACCCATTTGTAACTAAATGAGCTTTTTACTTATCAACTAACCCATCTACACCATACTTGGTCTGATAAACCTATTTACACTAGACTAATTTTATTCCTTTTGGAAGAGGGACCAAGTCCCATGTTTTTTTCCTAATTAGTGAACTGTACTCTTCCTACATAGTAAAATCCCATTCTAAAATGTCAAATGCCTCATGAAAGTTTTGTAGATCTGAGGCAATGGCCAAGTAGGCATGTGATGTCCCCTAAAATTATGATCATGCCCACATTGTATCTGATGGATTTCCAACCCATCCCCCAACACTTTGAAGTGTCTATGTAGGCCAAATAAGACTAGAATTATATGAGATTAGAGAATCATGAGGTGAGTCCTCATCATCTATAGTGTGAGTGTGATATTGAGGAGAACCCTCATCACTGATATTATTAGTTAAACTTTAAGAAGAAGAGTCATCCTCATCATTAGGAGTATCTTGAGGTGGATCTATGTCACTATCTGAAGGGGAATCAATGTCTAGTTAGACTTTTAAAGAGTCTGGAGTGTTAAGATTATGTTTAATTATGTCCTCATGAAACTTGACACTCCTTTAAATGAATAATTCATGAGTTTTATGATGGAGAATCCTATATCCCTTAACACCCTCTAAATTACCCATAAAGATTCAAGACTGACTCTGAGGGTCCATTGCCTTACATTTCTTCTTAGGAACACAGGCCATTACTAGTGATCAAAACACTTGAAAGTGATCAACCATGGGCTTTTGACTATCCCAAGCTTTAAAAGGAGTGATTCCCTTTAAGGATTTGTGTGTAACTTAGTTCTAAATGTAGCACACATAGTTGATTGCTTTGACCCAATACTGAGGAGCAAGAGACTTTGATTGAAGCATACAGTTTACCATTTCTTTCAAGCTATGATTCTTACATTCAGACACACCATTTTATTGAGGAGTGTATGTAATTGTGTGTTGCATTTGAATCCCCTATGATGTGAAAAACTACTAAAACTTATTGTTGACATACTTCTTTCTATTATCAGTCCTTAAGATTTTAATGGAACATTTTGACTGCTTCTCCACAAGTGCCTTGAAGTCCTTAAAGTGATCAAAGACATCAAACTTATTTTGGATAAAAAACACCCAAGTTTACCTCAAAAAGTCATTTATGAATGTTATCATGTATCTTATCCTATTGAATGAAGGTTTTAGAAATGGTCTTGCTTAGTCACTATGGACAATTTACAGCTTCTATTCAGCTCTCCTTACTTTGCCCTTGTCATATTTCTCTTCTATATGCTTGCCAAGAATGAAACCATTGCATAATCCATATGATAATTTTACTTTAAGAAACCTTGAAACCATGTCTTGATGATTGAGTTTCTCAAGTAACAGTAGTTTAAATGGCCAAACTATTCACACCATAGTTTTCTTACTCCATCTACATGAGTAAGCAGTACAATTAAGGGCTGATCTAGAGAAAAATATGAGAAGGTATACAGCCTAGACTAATGATTATTCTTCTCATATGCCATTACGATGTCACTATGTACCTCCTTGATGACCACTAAATTAGGTGTGAACTTAACTCACTTCCCTACACCTATGTGAGTGATTTGATATACTGATAGAAGATTGGTGGATAGTGAAGGAAAATATGTAACATTATTAAAGGTCCCGTCACTTACTTCTACCAATATTTTTCCACTAACTTCTACTGAAGTGTCATCACCCATGAGAATTGAAGATATAGAACATGGATTTATTTCTAAAAATAGATCCTCTAAGGAGGCCATATGATAGGAAGCACCCGTGTCAATAACCCAAGTTGAAGGCTAAAAAGCTATTGCAACAAGTGCATTGCCCTTGTTTTTACCCTTTTTTCTATTTTTTGCCTTTACAAAATATTATGAGGACATGTTCTGAGATGAAGACTCAGGAACATTGATGTTATTCTTCTCAAGAATCTTAGTCAAGGTGTCAATCTTCTTTTTCATGTATTGAGATTCATCATGTCTAAGTTTCCTGCAAAAGTTAAATTTGAGTTTCTCCTTCTTAGGTTTCCCACTTCAGGAGTACTCATTTGATGGTTTCTTTAGCTTGGAATCTAATTTTTTATTCTTCTTGTGCTCATGATTAGGTCAAGACTATTTCTTCCCTTGTTTGCCACTACTAGAAGGCTTCTTCTTGTCCTGATTGAAAATCAAGGCATGTGGTTTTGAAGACTTCAGTGCACCCATTTGAACCAACTTATCTTGATTCCAAGTTATATTGGAAACAAACTCATCAAATTATGGCATTTTCCAAGTGCACATTTGATAGCATGAAATGTAGAGATAAAAATTGAATAGTCATGACACAGTTTTGCAAGCATGGATAGAATCAATTGGTCATTTGTTTTCTCAATGCCACATTATTTCAACTATAGTCTTAGTGATTTGAACTTTGTAAATAAGTATTTTAGGGTGTCATAGTCACCTAGGCTCAATTTGATGAGCTCATTCTCTAGCTCATGACCCCTCATAATTTCCTACACTCCAAAAAGCTTATCCAAGATTGTCTAAACTTTCTTTAGAGTTTTTGTAGATTCAAAATGAAACAAGAGGTTGACAGACATTGACAAGCATAGAAACCCATAGGCCTTGTCACATCTATTGTACCACTTAACCTTTTCTAAATTTATAGATGGCTCAGTTTCCTCACCCATATTAATTTGATAGAGTTTTTTACCTCTCAAAGTGATTTGTATTTTAGACTTCCATTCTAGATAGTTAAATGGTGTGATTGGTTCAATTTTTAGATCTATTAGTGCAAATTATAATGAGACAAATTGCAAAATTAAAATGAAAGTAAAAAAAATAGAAAGCACATAGTACAATTACCCCTGAACTGTCAAGAATACCCCCCCTGAAGTTACAATGCACACACACTCAGTCTTGGACATTGGGCATAGCTAAGAATGTGTCTATGAGTAATCAGTGTGAGAAAGTATGAGAGGGATGTTGAGCACATTCGATAATGCATCCAAGAGGAAAGGTACAAAGGTTTAAAGAGATTTTTAAGCTGTTACACTATGTGAAAAATGGATGTTACAAAAGTTTTGAATCAATGTCACCAATGCATAGAACTTGAGAAAATATGCACTTTCAAAAAAAAATGACACCCAAAAAGGAGCTACAAATTGAAAGTTATAGCACTTACTGGTTCTTAATCTTACATATTCCTGGACTCTTTCCAAAATGGAAATTTTTTTTCCACTATTTTTTCATCCAAAAATCCAAAAATGGAAATAACTTTACTCTATTTCTTCATTAATTTTGACCTAAAATTTGACACCCTCTAGAATGTCACTCAGGATTACAACACTGCTTTACTTCAAGTTCTTACAATTGCTTTACTTAAAAAAATTAATAAGTAATTGCCCTTTTAAAACCTGATCACTTCTTGGCACTGTATTTTAGATTCTTTGAACAACTTTACTTCAAGGTTTCAAATAGTTGCAACTTAAAAAATTAAATGAGTAGTCGACTCTAGAAAACTTGATTTGATACTTCCTGGTAGTGTATTATAGGGTTATGAAGTTTGACTACTGAAGCCCAATTACTTATAATTAATTGCCTTGGAGAAGCCCAATTACTTCCAAGTAGTTGCCCTAGAGAAGCCTGATTACTTCTTGTAGTGTATTTTGGATTTCTTGGACCACCTTACTTAACTTCACAAATTGGAAGTAAAGTAATGCCAAAAACCTCATTTGGTATGTGATCAAGTTGTCAGAGTTGAGAAACCTGATTGCTTCCTAGTTGTTGGCATTGAGAAACATGATTGCTTCTTCCAATGTAATTTGGGGTTTTTTAACTACTTTACTTAACTTCATGAATTTGAAGTAAAGTAATGTCAAAAGCCCAAATGGATCTTTCAAGTAAGTTGTATCACTTTGAAAACATGATTTAGTCTGGAATCAAGTAATGGCCCTCTGAAAACCTAATTTGGCCTACAGAGAGTAAACTAGGGTTTGCTGGCTTGATTACTTCATGCATACAGACATTTGACCAAATGGAAGAAATTGATTTTTAAGAAAATCCATGAAATTTCTCAAAAAACTAAGAGCAACTCATTTTAGATCTCAAAAAACCTATAAAATATATGCAAATGGATTTTTCATAAAAAGCCTTTTGACATGACTTTTGAGGTAGATTAATAAAATGCCTCTAAGGTCATTAATGGCAACCAAGATAGAAGAAAAAATCATAGCAAGGTGAACGCATGGAGGATCTTACTAGGGAGTCTGATGCATGAGGCTATCAGGAAGGCTCTGATACCATGAAAGAGTGCAACAAGATCTCTGAATAACATTCAAGCAACAATGTTGATTCCTTTAGAGAGAGATCCAAAACTCTAAGAGAAGGAAAAATAATGCATTTGATTGATTGCAATAATGAGTGAGTTACCTTCCAAAAAGGAAAAGTGGTGTACATATAGAGAAAATTAGGGCACTATGAGGAATCCCCTAATTTTTCTAATTAACTAGCTAAAATTAAATATAATTAGCCTATGGACCCTTTATAACTAACCTAAAGAAGCTTAAATAACATAGAATGGCCATACAATCATGTAGGCAAAACCTAGTGGGAAAAATCACTACACTAACAAATTTCTCGATACTACTCTAATTCCTAATTAATATGCCCACTCACTTAAAAACTCTTAAAATTGTCTTTCTAATGACAATATAACTACTTCAATAAAAAACATGTGTTGAAATATTGGCTTCTACAAGTTTGAGTATTTTTCTTTAAAAATAAAATAAATTTAGCTAGATTCAAAAATTATTTCTTCCACTTTTCTGACATCATTTTTTGGATGCCAATGATGTACTCAAAATATCCAATATATAAACATATATTACTTTATTAATAAAAATACTCAAATCCCATGTGGGTGAGTTGGTTAAGTGGCTTGGTTATTTCAAGCCCCACCCAAGTTCAAATCTCTAGAAAGGCTTATGAGATTGGTTGTGGTCATTAGTTGTATTCTCAGGGCCATTAATGGTTGTCGTTTATTCTCAAGGATAATGGTGGTCATTGTTGATAATTATTGGTATACATTTAGTAATATATGGTATACATGTGGTCTAGGCCACTGATTGTGTCCCAGACTGATTCACACTCCAATCAAAAGTTGTTACCTAACAAATGAAAAAAAAGTTATAAAGTGTTTAATGGACAAATATAGCTTATCTTCTAAAATTCTTATATAGAAATAAAAATAGGAATATAAATACCCACAATGTAGGTTACACCATAAAATATTCCTTAAAGAAAGAATCACTTCAATCTATCTCCCTCTATTAGATTGATAGTTGTTAATATGATCTAAACAATAAAAAAAATGTTTTATTGATCTCTTCCACTTTCATAGTCATCAATTCCTCTATATATAACTTATGTCATATAATAATAGTGGGAAGGATAAAAAATTTACATATGAGACTGATTGTCTAATTACCGATTATTATTTATTCAGTATTATATCTATTTGACCCTATACATATGTCACCCATTCACTTATCCTATCTAAATATTGGTTGTGTGCCGCAAATTTGTTGCTCTATAAACCATTTACATAATAATATTAAATATTTAGGTGGATAACATTCCACCCACATTATGTCCTAACATGGTCACATCTCAATAAAACCATAATGCCAACGAAAAAACTAATATAATTTATAATTAGCATTGATATTGCATAACTAACTTATCAACATAAATATTAACTTATATGGGTTTGTCTTATTGAATTGTGTTTGTTAGTTTCTATGTAAGTTTTTTTTTTTTAAACAATAAATTGCCTTATAATTGTGATGTTTAAGTGGTGGAATTGTTATAAATAATTTCATACATAAATTAAAAGCAAGTAAGAACTTAAAAAATCATTAGAAACATACTAAAACAAGGGAGTAGAGTACCAACTCCTTGCAGAAGGAATGAGAATTAATTTTGGGGATAGTTTAGAAATTATTTTTAGTGGTTATATGCCCTCATATTCTAGAGTATTTCAATTCTACATTAGAGCTTATACTGCAATTGAGATTAGATGTCAATTATGGTCAATTGGAATGATTAAACACCCTTAAATTCATAATTCCCCACTAAATCATTGGGCCATATAGTATCTCTAGTTTCAACAATAATAAATTTAGTGTTGAGTTCCCAATATCAAAATAATTACAATTATTGGTATACATTTTGAGTACAAGTAGTCTATATAAAATAGGAAACACAAAAAAATATAAGAGAGCAAAAAAAATTATGTCAATATCTCCTCAAATAAATCTAGTTGAATTTATAGGAGCAACTTCTATAGTTGTATAAAAAATATGACTATAGTTTGAATAGCTCTTTTGTACAAGTTCTTTCCACTAATTTATATACATGAGTCGATTTTTAACTTCTTTCACATTAATATATGATGATTTATCCCTTTCTAATTAACTTTAAAATGATATAAAACTTAGATTAAAAAGCACTTTTTCCCCATCTATTACAGAAATAAGTCATAAAAAATATAAGCTCCAGCATTAGATCTACAAATCCTCAACATAAATCCTTGAAAAACTCTCAACCACACATATCAAAGAGATTTATTTGTAAATAGATTAAATAAACCTGGGAAAATAAATTATTATCAATTGCCTGGAGAATAAAAACAAGGTGCTAGCCAAATGATAGGTTTTTGAGATTGGTTGCAAACATGATGGCATCCTTGGTTTTATATAAGAATGGAAGCTTCACCATTTTGGGTTTTATACAAGAGTAGAATCTCCTTCTTTCAATCCATTGGAATAACATTTAATAATCATATATATGCTACTTAAAAAATCATTTAAGCTACATACATGTGTGTCAATATATTAAAACTACTAAGATGCTTATGAAAATGTATAGTTGACAGTATGCAACAATTGACACATCAGTATCATAACCATGAAATGTGCATCAACTTAAGAGTATAGTCTACATTCATTTAGATTATTTTTCTATTGTAAAAAATAAAGATCTACTTAACATAACTTGCCAACTAACTTGTGTAAATCTGTAAACATGAAAACCAAATGTAACTACAACTCACATTTAAAGCACCATGCCTATGTTTAAAAGCTTCACTAAGAATTCATTTTTTCTATGCATAAAAATAATTGTATTAGTTATTTTAAAAAATAACAAAAGGATATATTATTACATTGCCTTAACATAGCACAAAAGTACATGCAACAACTTATTTTTTAGATTTATAAGATTATTTCCATAAGTTTTATTTTTAAACCATGTATCTACAACTATGCTTTATGCACTTTTGCTTACCAAAGCAAACATATTATTTTGCATTACATTGAAAAAATAATAAAATAAAATCCAAATAAATGAGTAATAAATGTCATCCATTGTCATTGTAGTAAATTTAAAATGAAAACTACCATAATATGATCAAACTTTGGCAATATATGTTGTATATGATACTATAAAATCATATAATATAATACAAATACATGGTAATATTTTTCCAAAACTTGATAAGAAGATCAATCTACCTGTATAAGCTTCACATCACAAATAAACATCTACTGTATTTAGTGATTTCTCATGTCTCTTAGTGTTGCATTTTTTAGCATTTGTAGCAGTGATAGCCGCCCTATGTTAGAAGCAGTCACCACTATTATACCATAAACCTAGTTTAAGTGGGGAACTACATAATACTTTGGGTAAACATCCGGCCAAAATGTAACATTTTGATAATTAAGTATACAAAGTAATAGAGAATGTACAATCTAACTACCTAGATAACTAATATAATAAAAATCTTTGAAATCAATAACAGTGTCACCATCACTTAGGGAAGACTAGAAGGGTTAATGGATTATTCAAAGATAAACATGTGAGCTATCCCAGCATTTTTCACTAGATGGTCCATAGGTGACATATGTGTGATAACTTAATTGAAAACTATTCACAAAATCCCCATGAAAAAAATATCTAGAGCTTATTATAGATGAAAAAAGAAATGGGTCTTACAACAACTAAAGTGGTTGATTGTTTTGTGTATAAATATTTTTCAGTCATGCTCTATAAAAACATCTACAATAATTACATCAACATTATGAGCACCCAAGAAAAGTGACTTCTCAACAAAAACCTTAAGATGGTATTCCCTTCTAGAAATCCTTGATCAAAACACCTTATCATGTCTTGCATTCATTAAATAGAAGAGAATAACAATAAACCCATGCATCTGATTTACACATCAAAAGAAAAAAAAAATAGAGACATGCTTATGAAGAAGATAGAGCATTGTTCTTGTAAGCATAATGCTACTACCAATCCAAACCTGGAACTTTTGAACACTATCTTTTAGAATTAAAATAGAATTTTTCTTTAAATATCTAAACTACTAAATGGCATGTATTATATTTTGTCATGTTGTATAGAACATGAAAGTTAGCCTTTTCCATATTTCAAAGAGATGCCAAAATGTGATATAACCCAAATAAAGGAATTTTAAGTAGTGTTTTATTTTTGGTTTTTTGTTAAAAACTAATAATATTATATTATATCAAAGGAGATAAGAATCGAAAACTTATAGAATTTGACATCTAGTGTAGCATAACAAGGTCAATATGTCAATAAATTAGATGAAAAAGTGGATGGAATGGTGGTAGGGTTTAAACATATTAAGTTTTAATATACTCTAGGAAACTACTAATGGTCGAGATAGACATTCATAAACATGGGGCTACTCAAGTAGGTGGTTCATAAATTTCACTCTCCTTTTAGTTGAAAACTTTTTTAGATAATGAAAAGAGGAGTTTACTATATAATTGGGACTAAATAAAATCCAAATAAGTTTAGCATAGCATGTATAAAATGAGAAGGTTATTTGGTAGTTTCCATTATCTAAGTTGGTAAAACTTTTGTTCACTTAGATACATTATTTTTTGTTGTCATAATTTTTCTTAGCCCTTCTAATGAGCTAGTCTAAATCACCTAATCTTTAGTCCCTTATTTATTTAGCTTACTTTTCTTCAACATCATCCTTTAAGCTCTTGAAATATACTAGAGTCTTTCAAAAATATTCCCCAAAAATACCCAAAAATATATGCCAAAGTTATACCAAGAACTATACAAAATAGAAAATAGATATGGACAAATTTTAAGTGTAATACTCTTTAGATTCTAAGTAATTCACCAATATCGATGGGTGAAGTGGGTTATAAGAAGGAAAAATAATTTTAAATATCCATTATTAGGGTAGACTCAAATATTGATAAATTGAAATTTCAGCATGTAATTCAGCTTACAATGTATATCTAACATAAACAGAGAAACCAACATGTTTGATTGATGATGTTGGAGGTTGTTAAGCCAAAAAAGAATATTTTATTGTGATTGCCTATGTCGAGTGGTGAAGTTTATGGTCACTGACATTGGACATGTAACCTAATGTCATACCTATCACCAGATCCATAAGGGGACTACACATCTATATGGACTTTTGTGACCTCAACCTTATTTTCCCTAAAGATGAATTTCCTCTACCAAGCATCAACTAGCTAGTAGATCTAACATCAAACCACAAGATGTTATCTCTCATGGATGGATTATTAGGTTATAGTTGAAGAATTTATAAATACTTTATGGAATATATTAATGGAGGATTATCATTTATTGATTATAACATTAAGACCTCTCCCTTTCATTCTCTTGATGCACATTAGTATCCTAGGTACGCCTCGACTAGCATCAAACTATTGTACCAGAGCACTATCAATTCTCTAATTATAGTTAAAACATGCTTCATCCACAATGTTAATGTTGAATTTGGGACTGTGAATATGGTCTTTGGGTATAAAAATGGGCCTGACCATGATTAATAGTGATAAGGTAGAACATTACAAGGGATTAATCAAGTTTTTAAATCTTTTAGAAGCATTTCCACCCACTTTTGCTAGTACTTATCAAGCACAGGTGAGACAAAATAAAAGATTTGGAGATGGGGAAGAAGATAAAACATGTTTGACAAATGACCTGTTCTAAAAATTTGTGCTAAGTATTCTTACTATTTGTCCATGAAACAAACCTTGTGAGCCAATCACAATGTAGTGCCTTTTCCCAGACCTTAGCATTTTTACATTGCCCGTGCTGATAAAAAATATCATTCCTATAAAACATCCCTCTCTCTAATGCTGAAATAAAGTGGTTCTAACATAGCTCATCACGGATAGTATAGTTATTATGAATGCATGCGCATGCAGTGAACCCCTTGAAACAAGTGAAGCCAAAAATGATGCTTCGGATATTAATAATTTCCTTTATTCATGTAGACTCAGTAATAACATATAAATTCTTCAGCCAATCAAAATATAAGAAAATTAATATTATATTACATTAGTTAAAGAACATGTAAATTACCATATAAAATTTTCACATATTATATAGCATGTAAAACCATGCAATTTGATTAGTTGGAGGAGCAGGGATTAATAAAGAGTTAAAAAAAAGTGAAGACAAGAGTATTCCCTCTCAAACTAATAATATATTATCCTAGAAAAACTTAATGTGGGAAAACTACACAAGAGTGAGATCATGGCTCCTTATGCCACTGTCTCCATGTAATTGAAGATTTATAGCCCAATTTTTATCTCATCAATTAAACTAAATTCAACATGTTTATTATCTAATTTAGATTAATTTGCAATTAGTTTTCCAATATCTTATTCACACATCATGTTTAGCACTTTCATCTCTTCTCATCATAAGGAACCTTATAGTTATTCTAATCGACATCAGATGAATAAAGGTAGAATCCTATAACTAGCTTTATATCTACTTAAGGTGATTTTTCAACCTTGGATGTTAAAAGAGGATCTAAGCATGGTACATTAATTCCCCTAGTATCATCAATCTTGGACCCCTTCTCCAAAATAATTATCCTATAAAGATCCATGGATCTTTTATTGACCATTCCAAGGTGACGAATGATGGTGACTCTTCTTATAACCTATGGGTTGATTTTTATATATGGTGATAATGGTCCCCAAGAATCACACTAGTTTTTATCCTAGATCTTCATAAACTTTTCCTTTATCTAAAGGTTTTCTCCCATGTTTACATAACTATTTTTATATTTAGGTACATGAGAAACTATATCTAAGTATACTCAATTTGTCTGAATTACACTGAAAAGTGTAAATGATAATGGTAGCCAAGGGTGGTGGTAGAATGTAGTGTCTATGATTGTGTTCATAAAAATAGTTGACCTTAAAATTTGATGTCCCAATTATTATTATCATATTGTTTTTATTTTTTCTAGGAGAATATGATTAAAAAATTATAATATCTTGGGTATACAATGGAATTTGAAGCTCATGTTTTTACTTGTAAATATTTTTCTAAGACTAATGTAATGGTGCAACTAGATTGAAACCATCTATCACCAATTACAAAAAAATTTACTATAAATGTGATATAATCATTAATTAATGTGAAACCCTTTAATTGATGAAATTATGTGAAAAAACTAAATTATACACCTCAAAAATGGTAAATCTTAACATTTTTTAATAAATATATATGTAAGATATCTAAACTAGTTAAAATATAATGATACGAGGCATTTCAACTAACATATTGGAAATTCTACTCACTATGAGCCACCCTGTTGAGGTAAATGAGTATGGCCTAGAGATATTCTCTTACACCACATGGCATATATGTGGGATTTTTTTTCAACATGTCAAACATCAAGCGTGGTCATTTATGGTCTTTATCTGTAAAGTTTGGGTATGGTTTTCTTATTTTCGTTTTATCACATTTTTTTTTTGTGTGTAACTTTAAAAAAAAGTTGTCTCCAAAGTTTAATGGATGGCTAAAGGAATGTAAGTTATGTTAGAATGGATGTATTTGTAAAGTGAAAAACTATAAATTGACATTGATAATTCATTCAAAATCTATGATTGCTAATCACATCTCACCTTTTGTACATGAAGTATTAGTCATCAACAATATTATATTTTTTATGGAGGTGATAATGGAAAATGAGGTTGTGTATTTATTCGTATGGCATGGCAATAAGCTATGTAGGGAGGATACATTTAATTTCATGGTGAACTTGAGCAATGGTGAAATGGTGGGAAAGGGCAAGCCCATAAAGATCATGCAAGATTCTTTAATGTCTTTTGGGCTAATTATATACCTTATACCATAATTACACATTGCGCTTCTTCCAACCCCAGAACCAGTACCTAATCTTGTTGAACATTATCTTATCAGTCAATGGGTTTGTTAGGATCATGCACCCTCTGAAACCACTTGTTAGTGTTCCTAGAGTACAATTGATTACTTTTGTATAAGCAACTAAACACGGAATTAAAATAGAAGTAATAAGTAACTAGAATTCAGAAACAACAAAGAATAGGAGATACGAGAAACAATAGAATCTATATTAAACTCTTCCAAAAGGAAATACAATGAATAAATCTCTCTTCTTCCTCACACCTCTTGGATGTCCAGTAATTCTCCCTCAAGAGTTCTCTCTCTCAATCAATTACAACCAACTCAACACTGATTTGTTCCTCCAGTCAGTGACAATCAACCCAATGGTTGTTGTTGCCTACTTCCTCTGGTGACAATCAACTCAAGGGTTGTTTTGCCTACCTTACAGCAGATCTTCTTGATCTTTCACCTTGTAGATCTAATTGACCTTGCTCTCTAAGCAGATCTTCTTGATCTTGCACACTTGTAGATCTAACTGATCTTACTTACATTACAATACAGCCCCATGGGTTTCTTAAATAGAACCCCAAGCAAACAATAATTAGAAAAGTAGACTCAAGACTAAAATTAGTCTTTACATGCAAATTAACTATTAATCTAAAATTAGAATAGTTCTAGAAACACACAAGTGACCGATGTCGGTTCATGTCTGATCGATGCCGGCTGACCATAACCGATGTCAATTATTGTGTAGCTGAAGATAACCGATGTTGATTGTCCTGACTGATGTCAGTTACTGTGTAACCCAGCAACCTCCACATTTACACATTTAGTGAAGCTTTTAGCTCCACAACTTAACAATCTCCCACTTGGAGATAAATAGTTGCACCTATACCTGTACAGCAACATCCTCTAATTTGTTTCTGGCTTGTATCTCCATCTTCAAGTTCAATCTTGAATACCAACAAAATTTGAATGAAGATTTAACTTCTCCTTTGTTACCAGCTTTGTTAACATATCAGCAAGGTTCTTATCCTTGTTAGCCTTTGTGACTGCAACAACCTTTTACATCTCTGAAATCCAGCTAACTGCCATTCCACCAATAGTGAACAAATATCCTATGGTGCTTCTCTTACCATCCAAGTCACCTGCCATATCTGAATCTACATACCCATGTAGAGAAGTGTTTGACCCTCTATAGCATAAATACCTACTGCTGGTCCCTCTCAGATATCTGAGAATCCACTGAACTACTTTCCAATGCTCCTTCCCTGGATTGGCAATAAACTTCCTAAAAACTCCCACTTTTTGGGCAATATCAGATCTAGTACATACCATGTACTCAACCTCATCATGTGATTTAGGACACTATTCTTTGCTCAACTTGAACTGTCTAGCCATAGGTGTGCTTACCAGTTTTACATCTTGCAAATTGAACCTCTCCACTAACTTATTCACATAATCCTCTTGAGACAAAATCAACTTGTGATTTTCCCTGTCTCTAGAAATACTCATGCCAAGGATTTTCTTTGCTGCTCCCAAATCCTTCATGGCAAATGTCTGAACTAATTTTACCTTTAGCTCAGTAATTCCCTACATGTGTGAACCTGCAACAAGCATATACACTACATACAGTAATAGGATAATGTAGCTACTATTATCCAACCTGGTAAAATAAACATAATGGTCACATTGACATTGACTAAAGCCATGCTCTGTCATAAACCTATCAAACCTCAAATACCATTATCTTGGAGCTTGCTCAAGACCATATAACCTAGCCTTATGTCTCACCTGTCCACTCTCTCCTTTCTTTAACCTATAAATCCATTCATTTTTTAGTGCTTTCTTTTTGGCTGGCAACTCTACCAAATCCCACATTTGGTTCTCTTCTAAGAAATCAATTTCCTCATTCATGCCATGCTCCCACTGTTTCCTAGATTCTACCTGCATTGCCTCTTCAAAACTTCTTAGTTTTCCACCATCAGTGAGCAACAAGTAGTATAAAGAAGGGGAATAATGAATTTGAGGCTTATTTACCCTTTTAGACCTCCTCATGGGCATTTAAGACTCCTGTCTGCCCAAATTTCATTCTAATAGTGACCAATCCCAGTCATCTCTAGCTGACCTCAGTCTGCACCCAATCAATGTCGATTCCACCTAATCACCGACGTCAGTTTTTTGATCGACGTCAATGTCCACTTGCCTGAGATCACTGACTTTGGTCTCCACTGGACCGATGTCAGTTCTTTCCTGATTGATGTCAATCTCTGCCTAACAGACGTCGGTGTCTGTGTTTTTTTGTGAGTGATGATTTTTACCCGTGAACTCATTTTGGATCATAACCTCATCCAAATTACCCTACTCAGAATTATTTAGCCTCTTGAGCTGATCACTATCCATCACCTTCTCCTTGAAAACCAAGGCTTTCCAGTTCTTAAATGTGTCAAAAACATTAGATTTCCACTTTATGCAATAAACCCATACCTTTCTTATAGCATCCTCAATGAAAGAAACATAATACTGTAATCCTCCAATAGAAGCTCCTTGAGTTGGTCCCCACATGTCTGTGTGAACAAGCTCCAACTTGTGCTTCTTCTTTGTTGACCCAATTGTGAGAAACCTCACTTTCTCCTATTTCCCAAAAATACAATGCTCATAGAAAACTAGATCTATCAAATCTGAAAGCTTACCTTTTGACTTAAGAACATGCATTCCCTTCTCACTCATGTGACCAAGCCTACAGTGCCACATCTTTGCATCTACATCTGAACTAGATAAAACAAAAGGAGAATCAGTAATACAAGTAGATAGATAAAGTGTACCACTTTCTTACCTCTAGCTAATACAAGTGCACCCTTGGAAACTTTCCAAGATTTCACTGTGAGAGTGACTGTGCAACCCTCATCACCCAAATTTTCTATAGAAATCAAATTCTGCTTCAAGACGGGTACATGCATGACATCCTTCAACACCCATGTGTTTCCATTCTATAATTTCAGTTGCACTTTTCCTTTGCCAACAATTTGACAAGGCTCACCATCCCCTAAATAAATTTTTCCAAAGTCTCCATGGACATAATCATGGAAAAATCCTCTATTTGGGGTTGCATGGAAAGAAGCACAAGAATCTAAAACCCATGATTCTACCTGACTATATGAGAGCATCCTATGCAACAATACCTGCATCTTTTGCTTCTTCATGCTGATCTTCTTTCAACCAACAATCTTTCTTTGCATGTCTTTTCTTTTCACAATTCCAGCAGGTGATACTTCCATTTTTGGATTTGGATCTACTGCCTATCTTTGATCTTGATTTTCCTTGCTCAACCTTCTCTCTTTGTTTTCCCCTGCTTTCAACACTTAAAGCATTACCTGATGTTTTTCCTATGTTTTTCCTACAAATTTCTTCATTCAAGATTACACTAACAACATCATCAACTTTCAAGATATTTGAAGTAGACGCAGTATTATTAACTGCCATTACCAAACTATCCCAACTTTTAGGTAAAGAGCATAAGATTAAGAGAGCCTTAATTTCATCATCAAAAACTATTTTGAATGAAATTAATGATTTACTAATCCATGGAAATCACTAAAATGACTATATACCGATCCACCTTCCTGCATTTGTAAATTAAATAATTGCTTCATAAGAAATACCTTATTCAAAGCTGAGGGTTTTTCATATAAATTTTCCAAAGTATCCATTAAATCTACCATTGTCTTTGCCTATGATAAGTTGGAAATCATAGATGATGCCAGGCTCAACCTTATAGATCCAAGAGCCTTTCTATCAAGAACATTCCATTCTTCATCTTGCATGTCTATGGGATTTCTTGAAACCCCACCCAATGGTAAGTATAAATCTTTCTGATATAGATAATCTTCTATCTGCATCCTCCATAATTGATAATTCTTGCCATTAAATTTCTCCATTCTTAGTTTACTTTCTTCTGCCATTGCTTTACTCTCACTCAATCAAAAACCCCTGAGAGTGAACCTGTAATCAACAAACACTAACCCACTCTGATGAACTTGGCTCTAATACCAAATTGTTAGGATCATGTACCCTCTAAAACCACTTGTTAGTGTTCCTAGAGTATAATTGATTACTTTTGTATAAGCAACTAAACACAGAATTAAACCAAAAGTAATAAGTAACTAGAATTTAGAAACAACAAAGAATAGGAGATACGAGAAACAATACAATCTGTATTAAACTCTTCCAGAAGGAAATACAATGAAGAAATCTCTCTTCTTCCTCACACCTCTTGGATGTCTAGTAATTCTCCCTCGAGTTCTCTCTCTCAATCAATTACAACCAATTCAACACTGAGTTGTTCCCTCCAGTCAGTGTCAATCAACCCAATGGTTGTTGTTGCCTACTTCCTCCAATGACAATCAACTCAATGGTTGTTTTGCCTACCTTACAGTAGATCTTCTTGATCTTGCACCTTAAAGATCTAATTGACCTTTCTCTCCATTCAGATCTTCTTGATCTTGCACACTTGCAGATCTAACTGATCTTACATTATAATACAGCCCCATGGGTCTCTTAAATAGAACCCCAAGCAAACAATAATTAGAAAAGCAGACTCAAGACTAAAATTGGTCTTTACATGCAAACTAATTGTTCATCTAAAATTAGAACAGTTCTGTAAACACATAGGTGATCGATGTCGATTCTTATCTGACCAATGCCGGCTGACCATAACTGATGTTGATTTTTGTGTAGTTGAAGATAGCTGATGTCAGTTGGCCTGACTGATGTCGATTACTGTGTAACCCAGCAACCTCCACATTTTCACATTTAGTAAAGCTTTTAGCTCCACAACTTAACATGGGTTATCAATAATTTCAAGCCCATTTTCCTCTCAAAATGAACTTAAATATTTGTACATGTCATTCAATCACTTGTCATCATTCAACCTATAAATTAGTACATATGAGGTTGTAAGCTTTAATAAAAAGACTATACCACTTTCCATAGGAGCCATGGAGACTATACCACCTTCCATCAGAGCCATAGGCTTTGAATCCACGTGATGATAAAAAACACATACCAATAGTGGGATCATCTCAATCATTTAGATATTATTATTTTATATTATATTATATTATATATATATATATATATATATATATAATTAAAATATTATAATATATGTACTACAATCAATCACCCCTCATATGAATATACTATTACGCAACCACACAAGAGGTTTCATGAAATATTATATACCATTTTTACTATAGAATATAATGTATAAAAAATCTGACTTGGAGTAGCAAGTCATGTATTTAGAGGCATTTGAAAAAGATTTTTTTAAATTATGTAGCCATAGAAGAGGAGAGAGGAAAGTTGAGCACACAAGCATACTCACCTTACAACTAGTCATCAATTATATTAGTAGGAGGACCAATTGTTTGTGACATCATCATGTTATCCCCCAAATTTCACTAGTTTGTGAAATTTGAGGTACCCCATTCAAATTTTCTTAAAATCAAGGGAAAATTAGAAAATTGCAAAAGAAGAGTGTTTTACCAATCATTTGTTGTTTATCAGAGTCAAGGTTTTAAGATTGTAATGTAGTCATCAAACACAGATGATTGTAATCATCAAACCCTAATAATATAAATATAGCCATTAGACACCGATGATTGTAATGTAGTCATTGGCCACTGATGAATGTAATGTAATCATTAGACACCAATGACTAATAAAACCACCTTTTTCCACATTGACCCTCATTAATAAGGGCCAAATCTTATACATGTGGGTGTCTTTTCGACCATCACTATTTATTAAGTCTTTCTTCTCACTTTAAATCATTCATATAATGAATTTGGGCTCTACATTTGCATTTCTTCACTTTTGAGGGTCTTCTATCATTCCTGGCATTTCAAGAGTATTTTTAGTAGGATTTATTCTAGTTTCTTCATGATGGGGACATCTATGGTTTGAAATTGGTTTGGGGGGGTTAGGAGATACATTTTTTGGTGAGTTCCTTCACATCTACTTGCTATTATCATTGATATCTCTTACCACATTGGATTTCTATCAACACTTGGGAGCCTTGCATATTTTCTCCTCTAAGTATTTGAGTTGTTCACCCTCTCTACATAAAAAATTTTAGACTACATTGCATTCCTAGAACCATGATATTAGAGTTGTTTACCCTCTCTATATCAGATATTTTAGAATACATTGTAATCCTAAAACCTCAATGTTGGAGTTATTTTCCCTATCTACATAGATATTTTAGACTACACTGTAGTCTTAAAACCCTAACATCAATGTCAATCCCCTTTCTAGCATTGAAGTTTCATAATTATTATGCAATCTCAAATCCCCAATGCCAAAACTTCTAAACTACATTGTATTCCTCTACTTATGCCTCCCTCCCTCCACCTCTATTTTTCCATTTTCTCATTCACATTCACATTCACACCCCACTTCCCTACTCCCTGCTCTCCCATACTAATTATAGTTAGCAGATGTCTATATCTCTAAACAAGAAAGGAAAATAAAAATATAGTGAGATGAAGTACCAATTTTAAGAGGTCACCCCCCTCCAACATTGATTCTAACATATACCAAGTCTCTAACACATAATTGGGTCACATTGACATGGAGGACATCTAGAGGAGAATAAATGCTTCTTTCAATAATGATTGGAGGCAAAGTATTTATGATGGTGGACTTCCTCAAGATGTTATGTTTCCAAACTTTGTGCAATACCCAGAGCCTTGCATGACCATGGAAATTAATTATGACAAAGACAAAAGGGAATTTCATACTCCTATATAAGGGGTTATATTGAGACTTGGACTTGAATACATTGAGGAGATGTTGAATATTCCAAACCATGAGGTTTTTTTTGGAAATCACTCCAAAAATAGCCTTACAATTTCATGAAGAAAATAAAGATTATTATCTCATATTTTTAAATAATTAGTAAATTGCTAAACCTAAACCCTTAGTGTCTATGGTTCTTAAGGTTATTTCTATACAAGACTTCAAGATTGAAATTAATGGTATTATCACTCTTCTAAATAGAGTGGTAGGCAATCCCATGACAAGGGATTCTAATGAATGGATGTTTCAATATATCTAGATTATTCATGCCAATAAGTAGTATATCAATTGGGTTGAATGGATCAATTATTCAATCCATAAACATATTTGCAAGGTGATTACTACCCATAATTTATATATGATGTCATACCTTATTTATGTGGTTACACAGACGAGATTCTATAGTGTCTTAACCATAGTAGGGATAATGTAAGCCTCTCGTATATTTGATTATATTCTTAAATTGATGATTAGAGAGAGTGATAACCATTTACATTGAGCCAATGATGTTTTTCTTAATTTTTTCAATTATATGTTTGAGGCAAAGCCTTATAATCATCATTTCTTATTTGATTCTACTACAAATATTTCAACGTGGGGTGGCTAGTTTATATAGTTTCCTACCCTCTCCTACATCAAAGTATGCAGGTGTGATTATGCCCATTATATGATTCCAAATTTTTTGGATGATATATGCTCACTCATGTAGCTAGTACATAAATTACTGGAGACACACAGGCTCTTGGTTTTAAAACATAAGTCTTTTGAGATTCGCTTCCCTATGACTATCTATAGGTACATATGTGCTATGTTACACAAAACTAAATCTATAAAATCATATATGGTGCATGTCACACTCTGATCATTTCACAACCATCCTAAATTTTATATAATATGAGTGACATGGAGCATTTTGATAATTTAATTTTAATGCATTCCCTATTATGAAGACTTTTGGATGGATTGTGATGATGAGAGGGAGGTCAGACTCCTTGATCATACTTGCTTAACACTAGATCAGGAAATCAAGTAAAATATTTTGGATATCCCTAATAATTTGGATATTAAAGATGATGGTGAAGTGGTGGATGAAAATTATTTATCTCAAGACATCATGATTGCACCTCTCCTTAGGGTTGATTGGAGTTAAGTAGAGTTAACATCATTGGAGACTCGAACTCAAGGATTCTTTAAGAGAACTTTGGTATGGCTCATGAGTAAAGGAGTAGATGTGAAAGATGCCATACTTACTCCACCATTGAAATACATAGTTATACCTCCTCCTGATCTAATAAAGTAAAAGTAAATAGAATATTCAATGAATCCTTCTAGCACTAAAATTGATATTATTGTAATATAAGACATTGAGGAGCCTCCACCTTATCCCAAAAAGAGACCTTTGAATTTCAAAATCAATAAGTCAATTGGTTGGAAAGGTACTCCTAGGATATCAACTATGTTAAGTGAGACATCTAAAAAGGTGGTTCATTTGCAAGGGTTGATCAAGAACACCACATTATAATTTGTGACTATGGATCCTCCATTCTTGTATCTTAAAGGATCCCCCTTAGCATTAGTGGTTCTTCTCCCTTTTATTAAACTATAAGACGCTCCTCCTCAAGCCATATCTAAAGAGGCAATTGAATCTATACCTAAATAAATAAAATTTCTTTTAGAGATAGTAGAAACTTCTTCTAAGGTGGTGGAATGTTTGCCTATTATTCAAGAAGAAGGGTCAGATACTCAGAAGCTTTTGGAGGTAGAATTCATGCCTCTTCCATAGATAGAAGAAAGAATGGACTCAATGATGGATCAAGATATTTTTTTTTAAGCGCATGAAAACATAGGATCATCGTCATTATATGATTAAATTGATACCGAATCACCCCACTAGCTAAGCAAAATAGTTAAAAAGAAGAAGAAGATAGCTCCACCCTTAGAAATAGACTTCAGTGCTTATATTCCCCATCATCTTTGAGTTGTAAAGAACCCCAAAAAGGTTTATCTTATTATTATTGATGAATAGGGTGAAATATATATTGAAGTTGTTATTCCTCCAAAAAAATCAAAGGATGAAGTTACATTTGTAGATGACTAGGTTTAACATAACCACTTGGGTAAGGATACTCACGAGAGTTTGAAAGAAGATGTGAAAATAGCCATTGGTAATTTTATTGGGAGATTAAATTATGATAAATCAATGAAATAACAATTAAAAGACAAAGTGGACTAGTTTATGTAATTAATATAGAGATTAGTTAACCTGACTCAACCACAACGTCAAGACTATACTTTGGACACTAGAACTCTCCAAATAGCTGAGAAAATAGGACACATGGGGAGAACTAATAAAGAATGGTTTAAATGTTATTGTAACAAGGGAAAAAAATATCTTCATTTGTTAAAGTTTACTCCACAATGGAAGAGTAAAAAAATATGCCTATAAGAAGGAGGTTGAATACAAAGAATTGTTGAATCAATTAAAAAATTAGATACCACAGTTGTAAACCCTAGTGAGAGAAGATCAGGATACATTGGTTGATGAAGGAGTCTTTACTGAAGAAGACTTAGGGGATAAAATTGAGTTTTTTGGGTTAACAAGATACATGATCAAAATTAAGAATCTTAGCAGTTAACCCTACTTATGATATTTGTGAGGTAATTAAAAAACTCCCATGCTCATTCTTGGGAAATGAAGGGAAAGTACTTCCTATGGAAAATATATACAAGGATCATTCAAACAGTTTGTTGATAAAGAAACCAACATTGTTTCATCATTTAGTTACAAATTGATTCAAATATTTGTGCACTACCAAAACTCATTCGATAGATTGGATAAAGATTTGAAGAATTTTAAAATAATTACTCAATAAATGATAAATCTGTAAGTTGAGGCCTAGATTCCTTATCAACATTATAAAAGGTCTAGACCATGACAATTTGGAGAATATATTACAAAATTTTGATGAATATGAAGATAAATTATAATGAGCCATGTAGTCAAAAATCCTCACAGTGGATGATGAGGAAATATATGAAGAGCATGTGCTGGACAAGACACCCTAACTTGTAGTTTGGAAGTGTTTTTCATAGGTTGAGAGCTATGTTTTTTTCAGAAGTTTTTATAGTTTTGTATGTAATTTGAGCAAGTCAACATGCACCTTTAAATGTGCAACCAAATTCTATTTTTAGATTTTGTTTCCTAGGTTTTAGGGATAGGATTTCTTATAAATATGAGGCTTGCATGCCTATAAAAGGGTTTTCAATCTTTGTAATTTTTTCAAGAAGATAAATTTTGGAAAGAAGAGAAGAGGAAAACAAGTTTGCATTTTTAAGAAATCAATAAAGCTAAGTTGTTACAGTACTTTGAGCTTGGCCTTAGTTATGGATGAATGTTCTTGTGTTTGTTTATTCATAGTATTTTTTATTTACACTCTTACTAAAAAAGTATCAGTTGATAGAAACTTTATTTTGAGCTAATTGATGTAATACATAATTGAAGTATATGTTTACTCATGTATTTTCATTCTTTATTCTCTCCTCTCATAGTTAATATTTTCTATTGCCTTGAATTCATGCTCCTTCTCATACTTCTTTTCTCACATATATGAAAAAACCCTAAAATAATTTGGTATGTATATTTGTGAATATGTTAAGTTTATGTTTTTATTTTATTTAAAATATAATTAGATTCACCTGTAAACAGAAGAGGGACTATGTCTTGTTACACTGTTGACTATGACGTGTGCATTGAAGTGTTATACACTTTTTTTAGCTAATAATTTTTGTTATCCACCATGGGCATGCTTTGTGATAATTCATGCAACCCATAAATATCTACATGAAGTGAATGTTTTCTACCATTTTGGTGGAAATATGTTTCACTAGAGATAGAAAATCTAAAGGTATCTCTAACCCTTACTTTGAGTTATAACGACTCAATTTCCAGTTCAATCCTAAGAAGATAATAAGAGTTAGAGGGTCTATAAGTTTGCCTACAAGTCCAAAGATCATGAAGCCATAATAGGGAGGTACCTTGGTGATTCAAGCTCTTGTATTTTTTGGAACCATTATACCTCAAAGATAAAAAAATTTTAAGGATGGTTATGCCATGGGGAAATGACATCGGCCTACTAGCTCTTGGGTAGTTGTATGAACTACCAAGAGGATCATGTAATAACTTCACTAGGTTCTATGGCGATGGGAAGAAACATCTAAATGAACACATCTATGCATTCTTTACTGCATGTGGTATTTTAGTAGTTGAACATGAATACATAGTGATAATATTTTTCATACAAAATCTTATACATGGAGATGTTGTTTAGTTCTATCATTTAGACACAAGTTCTATTAACAATTAGAATACTATGAAAGTTAAATTTGAAGCTCATTTCAAACCAGTTGAAGATGCACATGCTTTACTTGCTTTGTTGACTCAAATGAAAAAAGAGGTTCATGAACCCATGCATGAATTTGTGGCCAAGTTCAATAGGTTGTTGAAAAAAAAATCCATGAGTAGCTAAGCTTATAGAATAAAATCAAAAGTGTTTCTTCATCAATTCCCAACTCCCAGAAGTTAGTTTCCTCTTGAGAATAAATATACTACCTAACCTAGATCAAATGCAAACATTTTCTACTCAAATTGAAGATGACATGATTATGTCTAAAAATTTATCAAGGGAATCTTCTAAATTTAGAGGACAAGCTTCATGTCATGAGTCCATTGAATAGTTGATTAAAAAACTCACAAATGACATTGTTGCTTTAAAAAAAGTAGTTACCTTAAAGATAGTTGATGTCATCACATCATAAAATCACTGGGAGAAATTAAGTACCAAAATAATAATTGTCCAAAGTTACCTGCTCCTCAACTGAGGTTAGCCATTGAGGCTCCCCTAGTCAATGCAGTTTTGGAGATAAAGAAATTTATGTTTATGATGAAGATGAGCTTAAAAGAAAAGATTCAAGCTTTCAATAATATGACACTAATGAACCCATTAGTGAATCTGGTAATGCTTTCTTGAAAAATGAATGTGTAAGAAGATGACTATGGAGAGATAGTTGAAGATATGAATGGCTAGTATTATGTGGTGTTCATAATATATCAAACCTTAAATGAATATGTTAAAAAGAGGAAGAAAATTGATAATATAATCCAAAACAATTTATGAGTAGTGATGCTCCTAAAGTTTTCCTATTCTTACAATACACCTTAGAGGTTTTCCTCTACCATTTCAAATGAAGCAAAATAGCCAAAATCTAAAAAATTTACTTCACCTCACACTCAAAACTCAAAAATTTAGAAGACCAGTGAAAACTTGAAAAATAAGGTGGCTTGAACTCTCGAGATCTTTAATTCCATATCTTCATCACACATTCCTCATTTGACATACTAGATCATGTCAACAAGTCCAAGATTTAGATGCCTTAAATAGAATATTTACAATCAAATATGGATCAGTTGAATCATATGTATTATTTCATCAAAGGGGGTCTAAGTAATATAAATAAATATAACTTCAAAGTGATCCTAGCTATGCCTTCAAATAATAAGCCTTAAACCTTTGCTATGGCTACATCTACTTCTCTTTTTGGTAAAAAAGAACCATTCTACATATCACTTTTCTTAAAGGGATACAAGCTAAGTTATTACATTTTTGATATAGGAGCTTCTAAAAAATGTTATGACTAACAAATTTTCTCATGATTTAGGTCTCACTTGCATGAAGAATTTTGGCCATTTTTTCTCCATGGATACAAAACAAGTCCTGTTAGTCAGTCAGATCAAAGATGAATAAGTGGCCCTAGATTCCTTTCCATAGAAAAGTATTAAAATGACAATTTTGGCAGTGAACAATTCAACCACATATAGTATGTTGTTAGGAAGAATATTTTTCAAATATTTAGGTGGAAAATTCAAATGGACCTATCTCACACCACATTTTTTGTTAATGATGCTAAGCATAAGTTAGAAATTGAGTCAAAATATAAGCTTATTATTTGCAAGTATAAATACCAAAAGGTGGATATCTTTATGAAGACACAGATCTAGGTAATTATATTATGATGTCTAAGGAGGAAATAGATATGCCATAATTAGTATAAATCAACTCTAATGATGTTTAACTTTTTGAATTTGATGTAAGTTGTTCATCTATGGGTCTTGGTGTAAGCGTTATTCTTGTTTCACTAAGCAAAGAATTTTTCCCTTTTTATATTAAGTTGTGGTTTGAATTTACTAGTAACACTATAGAATATGAATCCTTACTTCATGGATTATATATAGTTGAATAAATGAGAATATAGAACCTAAAAGCATAAAAAGATGTTGAACTCATTGTAAGGCAAGTTATAAATCAATAATAGGTGAAGAATGGTCATTTTAGGCATTACAAGAATTGAGTATGGGATTATATTGAGGGTTTTGTGCTTTTTAAATTATGTTAGCTCCAAGAGAAGATAATGCCAAGGCTAATGCATTTGTCATTTCAGCATCACTTATGATTCTTTCCCTTAAGATTGGAAATGATAAATACACCATTGAAATTTATCTAAGCCAAGTGTACCTCATAATATTCATCATTGGCAAGTTCTTAATAGTGATGAACAAATAATTACCTTCTTGAAAAAGTCATACAATTTCAAGAATTTATATTTTGAAGGTATCACTTTAGATTACAGGGTATCACATGCTCAACAAGATGGAAGCCAAAGTAATGGTGATATTTTAATTAAAACTACAAAAGGATCTAAAAAAATTGATTATTGGTGGAAATGAAGAAGTAATTAAATTTAAAAGTAATAAAATCCCAAAAAGTTTGGTTTTCATTGAAAATTTGTTTGACAAACATAATAGGTACATAAAAGGGAAAGTAAAATCTCCAATGTCAAACTTTTCTAAATATGATCAGGTCAACATTGGTACTTATAAAGAGCACAAATATGTTAATATTAGGAAATACTATTCTAAATAAGAAAGAGATAGATTAATTAATCTCTTTAAGATATATAAGGATGTGTTTTCTTGGAGTTACGATGATCCGAAACCTTTTAGACCTAAAGAAATGAAACCCAACATTTTGCTAAAGTTAAATACATCACCTTATTATCAAAAATAGAGGTGCTACAACCCAAAGGTCAATTCAACCATTCATGTTGAGATAAAAATATTTTAGATGCATGTATTATTTATCCCATTCATTACTTTACAAGGGTTACCAATATTGTGCTAGTCAGAACAAGAATGGTGAAATTTAGGAATTTAAATCAAGCATCTCTTAAGGATAATTATCTCTTGCCTATTATGGATTGGATAATTCAAGTTTTTATAGGTTCAAAGATGTTTTCTATGCTTTATGAGTTTTAAGGATACAATCAGGTTGAGGTTTTAGTTGAAAATCAACATAAAATAACCTTTATGATGCCTTAGGGAACTTTCACTTACAGGGGAATGCCTTTTGGCATCATTAATGAGCGAGCCACATTTCAAAAGGATATGGATTTTTATTTTAATGATATTATTAATGAGATAATATTTGTTTACTTATATTACCTCACTATTTTTTGTAAAAGGTGTGAGTATCATTATGATCATTTGGTGAAAGTTTTTGAAAAATGTCAGATCCATGGAATTTCATTGAATCTCAAGAAATTGGTATTTAGAGTAACTGAAGGAAAATACTCAACCATATTGTGTCAAGATAAGGGACTAAAATCAATCCTAAAATATTTCAAGCCATTCAAAATTTATCCCTTTCTAAAATCAAGGCTTTCAATCCTTTTTCAGTAAGTTGAATTTCTTAAGAAGGTTTGTACCTAATTTTGCTAAATCATTAAACATATCACCAATATGATGAGAGGTAAAGTTAATTTTAATTGGATCAAGGAGGGAAAAGAAAGCTTTTATGAAATTAAGACTTTTATTTTTAGATAACCAACTTTGGTATGCCATAAATTTAACAAGGATTTCATCATCTACTAATATGCATCTAGTCATACTCTCTTAGAAATTTTAGTATATAAAAATAATGAAGGTATTGAGTCAAATATAGCCTTTATGAGATATGGTTTGAAAAACCATGAGTTCAAATATTCTCCCATTGAGAAACATGTTATGCTATTGTAAAAAAACTTAAGTAGCTTAGGTGCTACATTCTGAATTCACACACTATTATTCTAATATTGAATCCTATTATCAAATACATCTTAATGCAGTAAGAACTTGGTTCAAAATGAGGAGGATGGATAGAAAAGCTCCAAGATATTGAGTTAGACATCAAACATAAAAAATTAATATGAATTCATGATCTATGTTAACTAATTGTTGAGAATGAGACAAATGATCCTATTAATGAAACTCAAGAACATGATTCATTAAAAAAATCACCTATAGTTTTATAATTTAGTACTACAGATGAATGGGACTCAAATATAGCCCAAATTTTTACATATGGGGAATAACATGAGGGATTAAGTGCTAAGGAAAAAATAATGATAAATTTAAGAGTTGTGTGTAGACACCGAAATCGTGTCTACTCCTTGGTCGACTCCCCCCTTTTGGTCCCCTTGGTCCATTTCCAAACATTCCTAACCCACACACTTATTAATTTAAAATAATAACTTATTTTAAATTAATAACACCTCCCTTGACACCTCACCCATGACACCTCACCCTTGGACACACCCCGCCTTGGATACCTACCCTTGGATGCCTCCCATCACCCTATGACCAATTTATGACTTATTTCAACCCTTCCACTAACCTCTCATGCCTATTAAACCCACCTTCGACCATTTTCCCATGACAACTGAACTCGGCAGACGGAGGAACAGGCAAAAGGCTAAAAATAGCCTTTTTCCCATCTTCTAGCCACTGACGTCGGTTACTAGTCGGCCGACGCTGGTGGGATCACCGACGTCAGTCGCTTAAAGCAACTCGAAGGCAAATTCTCTTCCCCTGGGATGCTAAAATCATAGCACTGAATCAATCAATCATAGACCCGAATGCTAACTCTCTTCCTTTGAATCCAACTTCTCTCTCTCTCTCTCTCTCTCTCTCTCTCTCTCTCTCTCTCTCTCTCTCTCTCTCTCTCTCTCTCTCTCTCTCTCTCTCTCTCTCTCTCTCTCTCTCTCTCTCTCTCTCCTCTCTCTCTCTCTCTCTCTCTCTCTCTCTCTCTCTCACCAAGCATCACATGCTACAGGCACTCTGTAAAAATAGCTCCAAACTTTGGGTTAAAGACATTATAGGTACATTAGCTACATCAACAACAAGTCTCCTACACTCCTTCTTCAGCATATCAAAGCTAAGTATTTCTTCTGCCCTTTCATTTTAGTAGTTTAGAAAGCATCATTAATTAGTTCTCTTTTTACTATTTCTAAGGACTATAGACCAGACCAAGCCTGACTTTCTTCCCAGAGAAGTTGAGAGGCCTTCCCCATATCCATACTCCCTTTTGACAACCTATCCTCTACCCCTTGTCCCTCTTAAGACCATATTCACTGCCCTACTGACCTGCACAGACTCTCAGAGTACCACAGACCATCCCATCAACCATAGACAATAACCAGAAACTCATCCAAGGCCATTGCCCTGTCTGACATCGACCATTGCCCCCACTGACATCGGTAGACTAACTGACATCAGCAACCTGACCAACCAATGCTGGCAAGAATACCGACGTCGGTGACTGTGGAAGACAGATTGCCAAATATAGGTACACATTATCTTTATTTCTTTTGTTCAGTCTTTCACCATTTCTCTTTTTATCAGTATTCTCTTTATCAGCTAGTGGACTATCACCCCTCCAGGAAGTCTTTGCACTTCTGGGATCAAGCTTTTGCTTGGCAGTCCACCATACATCTATCTAACAATCTCTGTGTTTTAGTCTCTTTCTTCTATAGGTGTCATCCTCCACAGCCAAAGAGGAGCTCCTTCAGTCGTCTAGATACGGTGTGCAAACTTCATTCGAGTACGTACAAACCCCTGACCATTTTATCTTAGTTTCTTTCATCTTCTGAATGTGGAAAAGCAAAAATAGTTAAAAACATTCTGGCACACCCGGTGGGACCCTGGGGTTTTCCTTAGGTTCATACTTTTTCTTCTAAAAACAAACTTTTCATATAGGTGCATTAGGGAATTTTCTTTTCTTGTATCCTTCTTCTTTCTTTCTCTTTCAAAAAGACATCATAAGCAGAAGTTGAAAAGAATCTTTCTTTTTCTTCTGGTCGCCTTTCCTCTTGCATCTTAGAGTAGTGAACTTCATACTCTTAACCTTTTCTCAACTTGTTTGCATCCAAACAAAACATTTCAATTTGAGCTTAAAATCTATTGCATCTCATTTCTGCCTGAATGCATACTTAGCTCTCACACCTAGTAATTAAAAATGCATTATGAATAAATCTTAGTGCACTTATGTTACACGACTAGACCACTATCACAAATCAAACATCTAAACATACCTGAGACAAGGTCCGACTAGGATTTCATCACCTAGTGGATACCTTACCCTTCCTGGCGATCCCACTTGGACTTCAATACCAAGGGGAGAACCCACTCTATTCTCTAACAGAGTATAAACTCTAGGGGAAGTATACATTGGCTAAGCGACCCAGCTTATCTCTAGGCTCGTGAAGTGAGGGGAGCTTGCTCCTTAGCACTAGGCCACGTACGAAACCTAATACAGACTTTGAGCACCAAAACTAACCCGAAACCAACTTTAGACTGCTTCTTCTAGGACCCATTCCAAAAGCCAACTTCCCAAACACACTCTTCTAAGGCATAAGCCAACAAGACTCTAAAACTTATTCTTAGGAATTAACGTTTAGGGGTTTGCTTGTCTTCATCTATTTTTCTGTCTCTATCTGGTTTTTTTGAGCTGGTGAGGTCGCATTCTGAGCTCCAAGAACAACTCAGACTTTCCTCTTTCTTCCAAAAACTTTCAGTCTTCTGAAGTTTCTGGAAATCCACAGTCACCGACATCAGTTTTTCCACCGACATCAGCAACCTATTTTCACTGACATCGGTTATCTGACCGACATCAGCCCCTTTATTCATCGACATCAATTTTTATACCGATGTCAGTCACTGTCAAAAAATTTCTTCTCAAAATAGCAAGCCAAAACCCTGACCTTTCTACTGTCAAAAACACATTCTGAGTTTCTGAAACTGAAAAAAAACATAATTTCTGGAACTTGACCCATTTTGCCTTGAATGGTTTTGACACGTAGTCAAACCAAAACTCTTGTTTACCATGCAAGGCAACAACCACTTCTGATTTTTCCCTCCATAACAAGTCCCCTAATGGAGTGTACTTCAGACACTGAATATTCTCCTATCTAGTCAACCCCCGATCAATCTCCTATTATTCCTGAAGGGGATCAAAATTTTGAGAGATTCCTTGACCATAACATCAAAGCTCTCCAACACTATCTCGCTAAGAGCCAAACGCGAGACTCTTCAATTCAACAAAGTTCATCACATTTTCAAAACTTGATTATCTCAACTCCACACACTCTTGCACCTATAAACGCAAGAGTGACTACCTATCCTTTTACCAGTGCCACCATTCAACCACCTATAGCAACATCAAGCCTAGTTGTGCCTCCTAGCTTCATGACACAACCACTCCTAGCTTCAACATCTGCCCATATGACTAGTTATCAATATGTTGTGCTTATACAAGCACAACCAGCTACGTCATACGCCCCTCCTAACACCTTCCAAGCACCTTATAACCTAAGGGGCACTCCACCTATAAATCTGTCAACCGATCTAATCAAGATGTTGATGGACAAAATGTCTAATCTTGAGACATCTATTTCTAGTTCAAGTAATGTCCTTTCATATGACCAAATTTGTAATGAACCCATTCATCCCTCAGTCCCAATCTGACCATATCCCAGTTAGTGGGAACTTCCCAAGTTTACTCACTTCCAGAGTAAGGAAGACCCACAGCAGCATTTACGAGCATTTAGACACGCTTATTACCTTATAGTACATGATGATGCATTGTTACTACACACATTCCCCATGTTACTTTCTGGTACTACCCTCGACTGGTATAGTTCCCTTACCAGTCATTCTATCTTTTCTTTCACTCAACTAGCCCAACTTTTCCTTGACCACTTTTCGATCAATATTACCAAAAAGGTCTCAATCACAGACCTATATTCTATCAGACAGTTTGATGATGAATCAATAGCCAATTTTGTTGCCCATTGGAGAGGCTTAATCAACCAACTCTCCTTCTCTTTACCTCAACTCGAGCTCATTGAGCTCTTTTCACAAGCATGTGCCAAACATATTTCCTCTACCTTGTAGGTCCAAACATTACGCACATTTGATGAAGCTTTCACCATGGCTAGGAAGCTTGAACTACATGTCATCGAGGAAAACAAGGTCAGATTGTATAATAAAAACCCCAACACAAAGTCAAATGACCCTTCTTCCCAACCTTCTTCTTCCAACATCAAGTCTAAAGGATCGGCAAATGTTGTGGTCCTTAGGCCATCATCTTCGACAACAACTAACCAATCTCAACTTTCCACATCTCAAAGCATCACCAAACAATTCCAACAATGGTATATACAGCGTCAATACACTCTAATAAGAGAGTCATATGCATCTATGTTGGATAAAATCGTCAAATAGGGGGTCCTCAATCTCCCTCAAATTCGACCACCTCAATTTGGCCCTTCAAAACCTATCCCTGCATGGTATAGGGAAAATGACTTTTGTCATTATCACCGTGTCCAAGGCCATGACATAAACAACTGCAAAACCTTCAAAAACATTGTCGAAGACATGATAGACAAGGGGGATCTTGTTTTGGATAACCCAAACATGTCACCCAATCAAAACATCGACATCTTTAGACAATCTTTTCCTAACCATCCCCCCAGCCAAAACAATGTGCAGACCATGGCTGATGACTCCTAAGAGCGTAATATATGCACAGTCAACACGGTCTCGCCTCTTATGCCCAACCAAGCTCTCTCACAGTTTGAATAGGTTAGCCCACCCATTAGTCCATCACAGGGGGATGAAAATTCTACTCCCATTAGTTTTCCATCGACCTCTCCCATATTAGAGGATGCCTTGACGATTCCAACATCGGCTGCCTCACCTTCATCCTTCTTATCAACAATGGGGGATCATACTTTTCCCGTGCCTCGACCACACGTCGAAGCCATCACCATCCCTACGCTCTGCCCTCTCGAAGAGCCACAATCTCCAATCCCTTTTCTGCTGAGAGAGGAACTCGCCACCTCACCCACTTCGATTGAAGAAGATCTGGTGAGGGTAGACTTGAACCTGACCCCCCACAATAGTGGCCCTCAAACCAAACCAAAGAAGGCTAATAAACCACATCGGAGAACTTTTCTCCCACCATCATCATTGCCCTCCATTTTGGGCTGTCATCCATCCACCTTAAAAGGAGTGCTTCCTACTCCAACACCTATCAACAACAAGTTGCCTCCATTACTATCTCGACCCAACACAAACTTACCTCCTCCGAAACATCCAACACCTCTCACCATGAAAGTGTCATCTACGTGTCTGGCCACACCGCCAAACAAAAAGATGGTGTAAAACACTCCCTCAATAATGTCTAAACAAAAGTTGTCAACTTTTACTACAACACAATGTGCAGACCCATTAGCAAGTTCTTACACCTTGCTATTACGCTAACTTTTGCAAACTTCTAACATCACTCTTCCACCTATCAAACCATTTCAACCTCTCAGACCAAAATCGTCTTGGTTCAATGACACCAAAATTTGCCTATATCATTGCACACCTAGGCATGACACTAAAAATTATTGTGCCCTTAAAGTTGCCATCCGCCAATTCATGGAGAAAAACACCCCTCTTGTTGAGGATACTGTCAATAAATCTCCAACACTGTCTCATGTCTCCTAACCTTCTTCACCGATACACTCATCAACTCTTGGACCAAAACCATCTTGGTTCGATGACACTAAATTTTGTGCGTATCATTGCACGCTTGGACATGACACTGAGCATTGTTGTGCTCTTAAAGTTGTCATTCATCAACATCTCAAAAAGGACACCCTTTTCATCAAACCACCGACACCATCATATACCTCTCAAACCTCATCACCTAAATCAGGATCTCAACGCAAGACTGTGGTTCCCCTATCACCTTCAACCCCATTATTCAAAATCAACACCATCAATGTGGCCAACAGGTCACAAACCATGAAGGATAAAGGGAAAGAGAAGGTTTCTCTCCCCCAAAATATCCATTTGCCAAGCCCTCACCACAACCAAAACCCAAGACTCTAGTCTTGGGCGCATCTCGACTAACTTTTTCAAAACCAATTCATGACCCCATGGGATCCTGTTGACCACTTTTTCAACAAATCACCGACACCATCATATACCTCTCAAACCTCATCACCTAAATCAGGATCTCAACGCAAGACTATGGTTCCCCTATCACCTTCAACCCCATTATTCAAAATCAACACCATCAATGTGGCCAACAGGTCACAAACCATGAAGGATAAAGGGAAAGAGAAGGTTTCTCTCCCCCAAAATATCCATTTGTCAAGCCCTCACCACAACCAAAACCCAAGACTCTAGTCTTGGGCGCATCTCGACTAACTTTTTCAAAACCAATTCATGACCCCATGGTGAAACACCTTCACCAAACCTCTGTGAAGACATTTTTGTATGACCTCATTCAAAACTCTCTACTACATCATCAAGCCTTAATCAAAGCCTTACATGCAGTGGAGGTTCAACCTGAGGACCCCCAACCACTAGCTACCTTAGTCCAACCATTTCTCAAGCATTCTCCTCATCACCAAAATAACTAGGGGAATTTGACTCTATATTGACTATCACAACCTCGACCAAGCCTCGACCAAGCCTCGACCAAGCATCGACCAAGCCTCAACCAAGCCTTGACCAAGCCTCGACCAAACATCGACCAAGCCTCGACCAAATATCAACCAAGCCTCGACCAAATATCAACCAAGCCTTGACCAAGCCTCAACCAAGCCTCGACCAAACATCAACCAACTTTTTAATCATCTTTAACACGTGACCAATTTGGAAAGAAGCAAATGAGACAAGTTTGCTCCTAATTGGCTCAGACCTTACATCATGACGCACAAGCATAGATCAGGGACTTATCATCTATCTTCTCTTGAAGGCCGACCAAAAACTAAGCCCCTTAATGCCTTACATCTGTGACCGTTCTACTATTAATCGAGTACTCATTCACTTGACATTTAACTTGAGCTCGTCCCTTGAGCAATCCTTGTCATCTTAATCTTTATTCTTTTCAACCCTGTTTCCCTAAAGCAAACACTATGTAACCCTTTTATAAAGTATGGATGCTTTATCCTAATAAAAGGGAGCCCTTAACCTTCTATAGTCTTGTCCATGACTAAAAATTCTGTCAAAAATAAAATGGGATGTCAAAATATCAAAAGGTCATAAACTCTAAATGTAGACTACTCCCTCGAAGGATAGTTGCATCATCATTATGGTAGCTAATAGACTGCTCCCTTGAAGGACAGCTATTCAAAGCCCTTATATATATAAAGCAAGAATATAGACCACTCCCTCAAAGGATGGCTATGCCTCAAAATCTTGCTACAAATAGCACTCTCTTAGAAGCTTCCCGCATCGATCAGCTTCACAAATGACCACAAAACAAAATGACATCCCCATGTAGACTTCCTGCATCGATCAGTCTACCAAAAAAAAAAGTCATGGACTTGACTTATAGTTGTTCTCAGGGTCTCCTATAAAAAGGGGCAAAGTTATCTCTACTAAAAAGGGGTTACCCTATCCTGACATATCACACCTAACACATCACCTACTCAAGGGATTTTAAGCTCATTTTAATGTCAAAGTGATTCGATTACTTCTCTAACACAACCAATGGTCGATGACGTAATGCATGAATGGGGATTTTGTTTTTAAAAAACCCCCTACCTATGCTATCATTATGGTCCTTGTCAATGAAAGAGCAATGCGCCTTTCACTTCTTATCCATACCTTTGTCACATTCAACCAAATCATTTTCTCAACCATACCCAACCAAACCAAAACATTTTCAGACCACTCACATTATCATAGTCCATTTCACCTAGTTTATATGGACAACAATACACATGGAAACTATCGACCACACAATTTATGCCAAGCATAAACCATTACTTGCTGAAGCATAAATTGACTCATTTCATTTTTAGCATACATCCATCACCGATATGGACACTTGCTAGGGATGAAAGACCACTTAACCGATGTTACATAATACACCATTACACAATATGGAAAACGTTGTAACATCATCATACCCTCATCATTTATAACCTGACCAAACCAACTATCAACCACTTTGACTCCTATCTTGAACTACATTGGTCTGAGGCCTTTCCAACAAGGGCTATGTAGGCACCACTTAGCTGACATGGTGTCTTCTGGGGTTAGCTCGGCCAAATATGTTTGTTCATCTATCTGATGGACAAACCATTTTGACCTTTAACCATGACTTAACCTCATCCAACCCACGTCCATAACCGACCCTCTTCCTCCCTTTTAGGGAAAACTACATTGGCATGAGGCCCTTTAAACAGGGGCTATGTAGGCAGCCCTCAATTGACATGAGATCTTCTGAGGTTAGCTTGGCCATTCCTTTGTTTGTCCATCTAATGGACCAACTATCTTGACTTGACTCGACCAACGACCTTGGAGATCGCACCTATCTCCTCAGACCATGACCACTTCCAAGACAACTTTGCCTTGGTTGTTTTTGCATGTATGCTACCTCACGAATGGTTAGCAAAATTGTCCACAACCCATATTACGACCCTCACAAGTATTGGATCACGAGCAAGTTGATCCCCACTACTTGTGACATTTTTGTGTTTTCCAAGAACACTTCCTGAGCCTGAGATACTTGGAACATGATGACCATTGGAGCTATAGCTTGGATCGTTTAACCCAATCAGCTATGACTAAATGCTGTGGCTCGGTTATTTTGATTTTAGCACTCCTCGACCTTTGACTATAACAATTTGACCTGACCATCTCGTGAAGTGGTATGCACACAATCTCAACTATTGCAGCGTTCACACTCAAACTTCACCATATCCATCTTCTATCTATCAAATTGGCACCCGATTTCAGGTTCCCTTCCCTCGACTCTCGCTTTGAGGGGGAATACCTCATCTCATAATTATGGTAACCTACATTCATTTTTGTCTTGCGGTTCATTAAAATAATCAACAAGATGAAAACAACCTTATCCCATACCTGAGGCAACTTACTCCTATTTTTGTCTTGCAATTTGTCAAGAACAACCAACAAGACAAAAGGGGCAAATGTAGACACCTAAATCATGTCTACTCCTTGGTCGACTCCCCCCTTTTGGTCCCCTTGGTCCATTTACAAACATTCCTAACCCACGCACTTATTAATTTAAAATAATAACTTATTTTAGATTAATAACACCTCCCTTGACACCTCACCCATGACACCTCACCCTTAGACACACCCCGCCTTGGATACCTCCCCTTAGATGCCTCCCATCACCCTATGACCAATTTATGACCTATTTCAACCCTCCCACTAACCTCTCACACCTATTAAACCCACCTTTGACTGTTTTCCCATGACCACTGAACCCGACAGACGGAAGAACGGGCAAAAGGCTAAAAATAGCCTTTTTCCCATCTTCTAGCTGTCGACGTCAGTTACCAATGGGCCGATGCCAGTGGGATCACCGACGTTGGTCACTTAAAGCAACCCAAAGGTGAATTCTCTTCCCCTAGGATGCTAAAATCACAGTGTTGAATCAATCAATCACAGACCCGAATGCTAACTCTCTTCCTTTGAATCTAACTTCTCTCTCTCTCCCAGACACACACCAAGCATCACAGGCTACAGGCACTCTGCAAAAATAGCTCCAAACTTTGGGTTAAAGACATTGCATGTACATCAGCCACATCAGCAACAAGTCTCCTACACTCCAACATATCAAAGCTAAGTATTTCTTTTGCCCTTTCATTTCAGTAGTTTAGAAAGCATCAGTAATTAGTTCTCTTTTTACTAGTTCTAAGCACTGTAGACCAGACCAAGCCTAACTTTCTTCCCAGATAGGCTGAGAGGCCTTCCCCATATCCCTACTTCCTTTTGACAACCTATCCTCTACCCCTTGTCCCTCTTAAGACCATATTCACTGCCCTGCTGACCTGCACAGACTCTCAGAGTACCATAGACCATCCCGTCAACCACAGACAATAACCAGAAACTCATCCAAGGCCATTGCCCTATTTGACATCGACCATTGCCCCCACCGACATTGGAAAACTAACTAATGTCGGCAACCTAACCAACCGACGCTGGCAGGAATATTGACATCGGCGACTGTGGAAGATAGATTGACAAATACAAGTACGCATTATCTTTATTTCTTTTGTTTAGTCTTTCACCATTTCTCTTTTTAGCAGTATTCTCTTTATCATCTAGTGGACTGTCACCCCTCCAAGAAGTCTTTGCACTTCTAGGATCAAGCTTTTGCTTGGCAGTCCACCATACATCTATCTAACAATCTTTGTGTTTAAGTCTCTTTCTTCTACAAGTTTCATCCTTCACAGCCAAAGAGGAGCTCCTTCAGTCGTCTGGATACGGTGCACAAACTTCATCTGGGTACGTACAAACCCCTGACCATTATTTTAGTTTCTCATCTCTTTTGAATGTGGAAAAGTAAAAACAGTTAGAAACATTGTGAACTATGGCATTTGAGATAATACTCTTTTCAAAAGGGGTAATGATGGCATGTTCCTATGATGTGTTGATAAAAAAAGTAGAAGAGGTTAATAGTAGCTTTTCATAGCAAGGCATGTGGTGGTCACTTATCACTATCAGGCATATTGCATAAAATTATCAGGGAAATTTATTTTTAGCCCACCCTCTTCAAGGATGCTCAATAATGGGTTTCTAAATGTGAGGCATGTCATAAATTTGTAGGAAAGCCAAAGCTTGTATCCCTAACTCTAAAGCTAGTGATCATTGAGGAACTATTTCAATAGTGGGTTCTTAATTTTATAGGTGTGTCAAATCCTCATTCTAGTGTGGGTCACACCCATGTTCTCACTATAATGGCTTACTTCACAAAGTGGGTTTAGGCTATCCTGGTTGGGAAAACTACCTCTAAAGTAGTATGTAATTTCATTAAAGAGAATATACTAATTAGGTATGGAGTTCTTCAAACTATAGTGAGTAATAGTGCATTTATTTGTTCTTCCTCAAAGCATGTTAGTTTTTGTTATGGATAGAGAATTTCATTATCTCATGCTTCAGATTATTACCCTTAAGGAAATGATTAAGAAGAATTAAACAACAATAATTTGGTCACCATTATTTAAAAGCTTGTAGATGAGAACCAATGAAATTATCATAAGAAACTATATGATGTGCTTTAAGTTTATCACATTACTCCTAAGAGGGATATTAGTATGTCACTATTTTAATTAATATACAATATTAATGACACCTTGCCTATCACATTATAATTATCAATACTTCAATTGGCTAAGGTAGTTGAAGATCATAGCTTTAGGGATTCATTGGATAAAAGGATTTTATACTTGAACAATCTAGAAGAATAAATGTCGGGGAATCTAAGAACAACACACCTTGTTCTGATCCCTCTTGTTAGGATCTTGCTCCTCAGAAAGAGCACAATATGATTACCAAATACAAGCAATTAAACATGCGGAAATATACCAGAAGTACAAGTAACTAGAATTCACACATAGCACAGAATATGAGAGACAATATACAATCTTGTATTAATACTTGTACAAAAAATAATACAATAAAGAGACGCCACACTCTTCCACCTTACAGAGGCTTGCCACACCTCAAGTGTATAGTAATTCTTCTTCAAAACACTCTCCTACCAAAAATGGTCCCAACACACAACTCACACACAGAATTGGTGTTCATCTCTCCAACCAGTCAGTAATAACCCTGCCAGTACACCAAGCACTCTAAAGTACTTCAAGTAGATCTCCCATGAACCTACAACCTGCAATTCAATAGACCATACTTACACATGTAGATCTCATATGAGCTTACAACAACCTACAACTCAATGATCTTATAATGGAAGGATCTTCTTTGCCTTCCTTTCTAGCTCATAATTACAATACATGCCAATAGGTCTATAAATAGATCCCAGACTTAAATAATAACTTAGACTCTTAGTTTGCTATAATTATCCATGCAGCTCAAGACTCAAAGTAGCCTTTACATGCAAACACTCAGTTCAACTAACTAACTGTTCGTGCAAAGAATAGTTTTGGAACACATAGGCGACTGACATCGGTCCCTGTCTAACTGGTACTGACTGACGTCAGCCGACACCGATTGCCTTCTGCATTCATCATGACCGACGTCGGTCATACTGCCGACATCGGTACTTCTAGAACTTCAAAATCCTCCTCTTCATCTACATAGTTGAAGCTTTTAGCTCCACAACCTAACAATCTCCCACTTGGAAATAAATAGTTTCAATTGTACCTATACCTGTACATCATCTAGTTTGTTCCCTTGGCTTTGTATCCCTCTTCAAGATCACTCTTGAAGACCAACCACCAAAAAACCTGTGGTGCACCTCCTATCATCTAAATCATCTGCCACATCCACATCTACAAACCCATGTAGAAAATAACTTGACCCTGCATAGCATGTGCACCTACTGCTGGTCCCTGTAAGAATCCACTGAATTGCCCTCCAATGCTTCTTTCCCGGATTGGCTCCAAACTTGTGACAATTCCCACTGCTTGGGAAAACTCAAGTCCAATACATACCATGCACTTAACCTCATTATGTGAATCAAGACACTGTTCTGTGAACTGTCCAACCATCAGCGTGCTAATTGGTCTCATACAATCATCCTAAAACAAAGTCAACATGTGACCTTCCATGTCCCTAGAACACACTTATGCCAAAGAATCTTGTTGTTCCTAGATTCCTCATGACATCCCTCTGAACTAGCTTTACCTTTAGTTTAGCAACTCCCTGTATATGTAACCCTGCAACAAGCACATCATACAGTAATAGGATAATGTATCTAATATTATCCAACCTAGTAAAGAGAAACACAATGATCAAACCTCCATTGTCCTGTAGCTTATTCAAGACCTTATACTCTGGCCTTCTGTCTCACGTATCCATTCCCACTCTTCTTCATCCTGAACATCCATTCATCTCTCAGTGCTTCCTTCCAGCTGGCAACTCCACTCAAAACACCTATTTGGTTCTCTTCCAAGGAATCACATCCTCATCCATGCCAAGCTCCCACTGTTTCCTAGATCTATCTACTCTGCTTCTTCAATAACTTCTTGGTTCTTTACCATAAGTGAACAATAAGTAGTGTAAAGAAGGGAAATGATGAATTTGAGGCTTACATACCCTTTAAGTCCTCCATATGGGTGCTTGAGACTCCTTGACATCTTGTTGTCCACCCAAAATCTGTCTCAATAATCGATGCCAATCACATCTCAATCTGCACCTGACCGATGTTGATTCCCTATGACTGCCTCATCGTCGACGTCAGTTCCCCCTGGCTGACACTGGTGTTTATCTGTCCTAAGTCACTGATGTCGAGTTGCACATAGCTGACATCGGTCCCTGTCTGGACACCGACGTCAGTCTCTGTGTTTTGCTTATGAGAATTGACTTTTTCCCACGAGCTCCTTTTGGATCAAACCCTTGTCCAAATCACCCTTACTCTGCTCAAAATTTTTCTGCCCCTTGTGCTAAACTCTATCCGTCACCTTCTCTTTGAAAACCAAGGCTTTCCTATTCTTATCACTAACATCAAATCTCTCAAGAAATGTTACCTTCTTCTTATGCATATAGAAACCTCAATTTATGCTCTTCAAATCTGAAAGCATACCCTTTGACTCAAGAACATGCATCTCCTTCTTATTTATATGACCAAGCCTATTAAGCCACATCTTTGAATCTACAGCTGAAGTAGATAACCCAGAAAGAGAATCAGTAATACAAGTAGATAGATAAAGCGTACCTACTTTCTTACCTCTTGCTACAACAAGTGCACCCTTGGTAACCTTCCAAGAGTCCACTGTGAGAGTTACTGTGCAACCCTCATCACCCAAACTTCTTACAAAAATCAAATTTTGCTCTAGAACTGGGACATGCATGACCTCCTTCAACACCCATGTGTTACTTGTCTACAATTTTAGCTTCACTTTCCCTTTTCCAACCATCTGACAAGGCTTACCATCCGCTAAACAAATTTCTCCAAAGTCTCCCTAGACATACTCATGAAAAAATTCCCTATTTGGGGATGCATGAAAAGAGGCACTAGAATCTAAAACCCAAGATTCTACTTCATTCAAAGAACATACCAGAGCATCCTATGCAATAAAATCTACAACATCTACTTCTTCTTCATGTCCTTCATGCTAATCTTCACCCGACCTGCAATCTCTCTTTAAGTGCCCTTGCTTTCCACACTTCCAGCAAGTTATTTTTCCATACCTGGACTTGGATCTCCTGCCTATCTTTGACCTTGATCTCCCATGCTTGATCTTCTCTCTTTTCCTTCCCCTACTTTCCACACTCAAAGCATTTCCTGATGACTCACCTGTGCTTTTCTTGCGTATCTCTTCATTCAAGATTACACTCATAATATCATCCACTTTTAAGATTTTTGAAGCAGATGCAGTATTAGAAACTGCCATTACCAAACTCTCCCAACTTTTAGGTAATGAACATAAGATTAAGAGAGCCTTAATTTTATCATCAAAAATAATATTGACTAAATTTAACTGGTTTACCAAACCATGGAAATCACTAAGATGACTATGTACATATCCACCTTCCAACATTTTCAAATTAAATAATTGCTTCATAAGAAATACCTTATTCAAAGTCGAGGGTTTTTCATATAAATTTGCCAAAGATTCCATCAACTCTACCGTTGTCTTTTCATGTGATAAGTTGGAAATCATAGACGATGCAAGACTCAACCTTATAGATCGCAGAGCCTTCCGATCAAGAACCTCCCATTCTTCATCCTTCATATCTCGGGGCTTGCAATCAACCCCACCCAACGGTAAGCATAAATCTTTCTGATACAGATAATCTTCAATCTACATCCTCTATAATTGATAGTTCTTGCCATTAAACTTATCCATTTGTAGCTTACTGTCTTCTGCCATTACTCTACTCCCACTCAAATAGAAACTCCTGTGACTAACCTATAATCAACACACACTAACCAGATCTAATCCAATCTATTATATCCCAACCTAAAAGCTCTGATACCAGTTGTCAAAGAATCTAAGAACAACACACCTTGTTCTAATCCCTCTTGTTAGGATCTTACTCCTCAGAAAGAGCATAATATGATTACCAAATAAAAGCAATTAAACATGCAGAAATATATCAGAAGTACAAGTAACTAGAATTCACACATAGCATAGAATATGAGAGACAATATACAATCTTGTATTAATCCTTGTACAGAAAAGAATACAATAAAGAGACGCCACACTCTTCCACCTTACAGAGGCTTGCCACACCTCAAGTGTATAGTAATTCTTCTTCAAAACACTCTCCTACCAAAAACGGTCCCAACACACAACTCACACATAGAATTGGTGTTCACCTCTCCAACCAGTCAGTAATAACCCTACCAGTACACCAAGCACTCTAAAGTACTTCAAGTAGATCTCCCATGAACTTACAACCTGGAATTCAACAGACCATACTTACACATGTAGATCTCCTATGAGCTTGCAACAACTTGCAACTCAATGATCTTACAATGGAAGGATCTTTCTTGCCTTCCTTTCTAGTTCATAATTATAATACATGCCAATAGGTCTATAAATAGATCCCAGACTTAAACAATAACTTAGACTCTTAGTTTACTATAATTATCCACGCAGCTCAAGACTCAAAGTAGCCTTTACATGTAAACACTCAGTTCAACTAACTAACTGTTCGTGTAACGAACAGTTCTGGAACACACAGGTGACCGACATCAGTCCCTGTCTAACTGGTGCTGACCGATGTCGGCCGACTCCCTGCCAATGTCGGTTGCCTTCTGCATTCATCATGACCGATGTCGGTCATACTGTCGATGTTGGTACTTCTGAAACTTCAGCATCCTCCTCTTCATCTGCATAGTTGAAGCTTTTAGCTCCACAACCTAACAATAAATATTTATAGTAGGTGACAGGATTAAAAATAAATAAAAGAAAGTGAAATCACTTTTTGATAAGAAAGCCAAACAGAAGGATTTTTAGATTGGTGATTTTATACTTTTGTGGGATAAAAGGCATGAACCTAAAGGAAGTCATGGGAATTTTGATTCCTTGTGGAAAGTTTCATTTAAAATTCATCACTTATGTGGTAATAAAATGTATTATTCAGGCTACATGGATGTAACTCATCTCTTGATTCCTTAAAATGGGTAATATCTGAAGCTTTTTAAGTAATAGAGACCAGTTCTCTTGGGATCTAGTTTAGTTTTAAGATTTTGGTTGAGTTTGTTTTTTTGTTCTTTGATTTCCCATCCTTTGTTTTTCATTTTTACTTTTGTTTATGTTATTTTATTCCTTTTTTTCTCATTATTGTGAGGTGTTATATTTAGATTGACTTCTTAACCTAACTTAATGGCGATGTAATCCAAGCCTACATAAACCTAAAAATTCTAAAGTTCATCCTCACATTCAACAAATGCAGGTCCCTAGTCAAAGCCAATTTTTATCCCCTAAATTATACAAGTCTATGAAATTTGGGGTACCCCATTCAAATTTTCCAAAAAATTAAGTGGAAATCAAAAAAATCCAAACTAAGAGTGTTTAAAAAAGGACTTGGTCATTTAATTTTTTATCAGAGTTAAGGTTATAAGGTTTTAATTCAAAAAATTAGATCTTAATGACTACAATGTAGCCATCAAAATTTGATGATAGTAATGCATCCATCAAATCCTGATGACTACATTATAGCCATCAAATCATGATGATTGCAATGCATCCATCGACCCCCAATGATTACAATTCATTCATCATAAAACAAAAAAATCCAAAAGAAGAGTGTTTAATAAAAGACTCAATCATTTATTGTTTTATTAAAGTTGGGGTTCAAAGACTACAATACAGTCATCAGACCATGATGACTATAATATATCCATTGACCCTTAATGATTGCAATATAGCCATTGGCCCCTAACAACTGCAATGCAATCATCAGTGCTCTGTGACTACAATGAAGCTATATTTTCCACCTCAACCCTGATTAATGAGGGTCAAATCATGTGCATGTGGGGGTCTTTTCTACCCTCACTATTTAATAAAGTCTTTCCTCTCACATTGAATCATTCAGATAATAGATTTGAGTTCTATGTTTGTATTTCTTCACTCTTGAGAGTCTTTATCAATCCTAGCATTTGGATATTATTTTTATCGATATTTATTCTAGTTTCTTCATGGTGAGACATCTAGGGTTTGGATTTGGTTTTTATGGGTTTTTCTTTTAGGTGATGCATTTTTTAGTTAGTTAATTCACACCTACTTGCTATTGTCATTGATATCTCTTACCTCGTTAGATTTTTACCAACACTAGGGAGCCTTGTAACTTTTCTCCTCCAAGCATCAAAGTTATTTACCTTTTTTAAATCAAAAATTTAAGACTCCATCATAATCCTAAAAATTGATGTCAAAGTTATTCACCCTCTCTACATCAAAAATTTTAGATTGCACCATAATCCTAAAACCCCAATGTCAGGTTTGTTCACCCTCTCTCCATCAAAGTTTTAAAACTTCATTATAGTCTTAAAACCATAACATCGATGTTGATCCTGATTCTTACATCAAAGTTTCCTAAATTTTTTGGAAACTCAAATCCTCAATGCCAAAGCTTTCTGACTACACTATAGTCCCTTACTTATACCTTCCCTCCCTTTGACTCTCTTTATCCATTTTATCATTCCAATTCACACCCTACTTTCATGTTCCTCTCTCTCCCATAATAGTTAAAGCCATTAGATTTTTGAAACTTTAAAGAAGAAAAGAAAGGAAAAATCTAACGAGATGAAGTACCAATTTCAAGAGGTCACCCCTTTCCAAGATTGATTGTCACCAACACAAATTTGGGTCACATTGACATAGAGGATGTTTGGAGAAGAATAAATTCTTCTTTCAATAATGATTGATGCAAAGTATTTCTGAGAACAACCTTTCGCAAGTTGCTATGTTTCCAATCTTTTTGCAAGACCTAGAGCTTGTCATGAATTTAGAAAGTAATTATGATCGAGATACAAGGGAAGTTCATACTCTAAGATAATGGGTTATCTTGATACTTGGATCCAAATACATTGAGGAGATGTTGAAGATTCCATACCATGAGGTTTTTTTGGAAATCACTCCAAAAATAGCCCAATAATTTCATGAAGAAAATAAAGATGATTGTCTCATATATTTAAATAAACATTGGATTACTAAACTTAAACCCTCAATATCTAGGGTTCCTAGGGTGATTTCCAGATAATAATACAAGCTTTAAATTAATGACATTATCACTCTTCTAGATAGGGTGGTAGGCAATCCCATGACAAATGATTATAATGAATGTATATTTTATTATATCCATATTATTCACACCAATAAATAGTATATCAATTGGGCTAAATTGATCAGTGATTCAATCCAAAAATAGTTGTGTGAGGTGATCACTACCCACAAGTTCTATATGATGTCATACTTCATTTATGCAATTTTATAGTGGAAATTATATAGTGTCTTGGTTGTAGTAGGGCTATTATTTATCTCTCATATACATGAATATTATCCTCAATTAATGATGAGAGAGTGGTAAACATTTTTGTCGAGTCAAAGATGATTTTCTTCATTTAATTATTCAGATGTTCAAGTCAAATCATTATAATCAACATTTCTCAATTGTTTTTACCATAGATATTTCAAGGTGGGGTGTTTGGTTTAAACAGTTTCCTACCTTCTCCTACATCAAGGTATGTGGTTGTGATTTTGGCCCTTATATGCTTACAAAGTTTGTGGATGATATTTGGGCACTCATTAAACATCATTAGGTACACCTATACCACATTTCATAAAGCTAGATTTGTAGAATCATTTATGGCACATGTCATGCTCTGATCACTTCACAATTGTCCCACATTTGATATAAGAGGAGTGATAAAGAGTGATTTGATCACTTCATTTAAACACATTCCCTATTATGAATACTTATGTTTGGATTATGTTGATGAGAGGGAGATAAAAAATCCTTGATCACACCCACTTCATACTAGATCAAGTGATCAAGTAAAACATTATGAATATCAAATATGATGGCAAAGTGGTGGATGAAAATTATTTCTCTCAATGCATCAACACTGCACCTCTCCCTAGAGTTGATTAGAGACAAGTAGAGGTAACATCATTGGAGACTTGAACTCAAGCAGTCTTTAGGAAAACTTTGGTATGGCTCATAAGTAAAGATGTATATGTGCAAGATGCCATACTTCTTTTAATGATGAAATTCATAGATATACCTACTCATAAGCCAATAAAACAAGAGAAAATAGAAGATGCAATAACACCTTCTAACACTACAACTGATACTATTATAATAGAAGATACTAAGGAGCCTTCACCTCAACCCAAAAGGAGGCCTTTGAATTTTAAACTCAAGAATTTCATTGGTGGTAAAGGTACTCCTTGGATATCAACTATGTTAAGTGAGACATCTAAAAAGGTGGTCCATTTCTAAGGGTTGATCAAGAACACCATGTTTTAGTCTATGACCATGGATCCTCCATTATTAGATCCCAAAGGACCCCCCTTAGTAGTAGTGATTCCTCTCCCTTATATTAAACTTCAAGAGGCTCCTCCTCAGGCCATCTCTAAAAAGGCCATTGAATCTATTCATAAAGAAGGAAAATCTCTTCCATAAATAACAAAAAATTATTCTAAAGTGGTGGAATGCTTGCTTACTATTCAAGAAGAAGGGTCAAACACTCAAAAGCTTTTGGAGGTTTAAGTCATCCCTCTGCCACAGATAGAAGAAATAATAGACCCAATGATAGATCAAGATCTTGTGGTTCAAAGGAAGGCACAAATAGGATCATCATCATTGCAAGATAAATTTGATATCAAAAAATCTCGTTGGCAAAGAAAAATAGTTAAAAAGAGGAAGAATATGGTTCCAGCATTGGGAATAGACTTTAGTACTCTTATTTCCCCACATCCTTAAGCTGAAAAGAAACCCAAAAATGTTTCTCATATTGTTATTTATGAATAAGGGGAAAAATATGTTGAATTTATTATTCCTCTAAAAAATTCAAAGGACACAGTTACATCTGTAGATTACTAGGTTTCACATATCCACCTAGGTAAGGCTACTCATGAGCATTTGAAAGAAGAGATGAAAATAGACATTAGTTCTTTGATAAAAATATTTAATCATGATAAATCAACAAAATACTAACTGAAAAATAAAGTGGACCAGTTGATGTAAGTAATATAGAGACTGGTCAACCTAAGTCTACCACAACTTCAAGACTATTCTCTATACACCCAAACTCTCCAAATAGCGAAGAGAATATGAAACATGGGAAGAACCACTAAAAAATGGTCCAAAAAAATTTTGGAAGAAAGAAATAAAATGATAGCTTTAGCTAGTGGAGGCTACTATATAATGGAAGATTAAAAATAATGCACCTGTAAGGAGGTTGACTATAAAGAAGAGTTGGGTAAATTTAAAAAATTGGATACCATCGTTACAAACCCTATCTAGAGAAAATGAGGATAATTTTATTGATGAATGAGTATTGATAGAAGAATACTTAGGGGGAAAAATTGAGTTTTTGGAGTTAACAAGATACATGATCAAAATTATAGAAGAATTTTTACTTAAGTTTAAGGAATCAAGAATCTTGGTAGCTGGCCCTACTTATGATTTTTATGATGTAATTAAAAAAATCCTTTGCTCATTATTTATAAATTAAGGTAAGTTAATTCCCATGGAAAATATACTAGGAACACTCAAACACTACTTGATTTATAAACTAACCCTACTTCATCATTCAGTTACAAATCAATTCAAATATTTGTGCACAACCAAAACTCATTTGATAGTTTGGACAAATATTTGAAGAATTCCAAAAGAATTAATCAATATATGATAAATTTCCAAGTTGATGTTGATATTGTTTATCAACATTATGATTGTCAGGACCATGACAAGTTGGAGAACATATTGCAAAAAATTTAGGAATATGAAGAGAAATGACACAAGCCATATAGTCAAAAATCCTCATAGTGGATGATGAGGAAGGAGATGAAGATAAATAACTAGAGATGACAACCTAATATTTAGCTTGGAAGTGTTTTTTATTATGACCTTCTCAAGTTGATGGCTACATTTTCATGAAAAGGTTTTTATATTTTTATATGCAATTTGAACAAGTCAACACACAACTTAAAATGTGTAACTAAATTCTATTTTTAGAGTTTGTTTCCTAGGTATTTTTAATAGGATTTACTATAAATATGATGTTTTCATGCCTTTCAAAGGGTTGTCAATGTTTGTAATTTTTACAAGAAGATAACTTTTGGAAAAAAAATGGAGGAAAAAAACTTTATCTTTTTTAAGAAATCAATAAAGCTAAGTTGTTAGAGGACTTTGAGATAAGAAATATAGTGAATCAAATATAATTGAAAACTATAACCATTTATGTCAATATCATCTTGAAATAATTTAATATAATCAACTACCAAGTGATTACAAATTCTAAAATAAACTTCAAAAAATCTCATTCTTTTGCAAGTTCAATAATCTCTCAAAATTCAAATGCAAACATCATGATCAAATCTTATGACTGATTCTATAAAAAAATTCCATAAAAATCCATATAGCTAATTGTTAGAAAATAAAAAAATAAAAACTTAACATTTTGTATATATCTTACCAAAATGGATACAAACCTAGAATTATCAAAATTGTATTATGACTACAAAAATGTTATGCAAATACCACATAATATCCTTCAAAAAACTCAACAAACTCTCAATTTTAACTACAGGAAATCAAAAATGCATATCATATATGTATTCATCAAATAATTGCACAAAAATATTCATAAAGAGGTTTAATTAAGAGACATCATCATATTTCTTGAAAATTTTGTCCAGATTTTGTTATATTAATACAACCTAGAACACCAAAATGCATCAAAATATGAACTTGAAATTCAAAATCATTACTTTATTCCAAGTTGACTATAACTTAAAACAATTTAAATTGGATGAAAATAACATTATAAAACCCTCAAGTCCTTTATTTCTATCAAATGTATACAAACTCAAACTACCTGATGCACTAATTGTATCACCTAAAAATTAGACATAATGGATTAAAAGTACATAAGAACTATTAACCAAATCCAAAATCTAAATGATCATCAAATGGAAAGAATTAGAGAGATGAAGTAATCAATCATGGATTTAAAAAAATCTTAAAATCATATTTCTCCCTCTTGATCTCTTTTCCAAGACTTTGTAATGTCACTTGAAGATCAAATTGACAAATTGAAAACCTGAAATGCGATATAGAATTGTTAAATATGACAAGCTCAAGACTAGATTAATGGAGGAGAGTGATGGAGGCAGCATAGGCTTGCATTCATTCCTTGTCTAAATTCCTGGGATGCCCCTTGCAATTATAGAGGTGTTAGAAGGAAATGGAGGGGAAATTTTCCCTCCCAAATTTCAAATTTGAGAATGGTTCTTAGAATGGATAAAGTTATAGAGATTGGAAATCTCTAGACTTTATTTTTAGATGCATGTGATTAGAAAGTGGGGTGAATTATAAATTAGAATATTGAGAAATATGAATATGTGGAGAGTGGGGTGAATTAGAAATTAGGATATTAAGAAATATGAATATGTGGAGAGTGGGGTATTCATGTAGTTAGGATAAATTAATTAATTGACTTAAGGGCATAAATAAGTGGTGTTACAATGGGACATAAGAATTAAGTGTTAATTAGATTTGATGAATAAGATATTAGATGATATTAGGCATAATTAAACAAGCTAATTTAGTGAGTGGAATTAAATGCATACATTTTACTCCTATTTGAAAGGGCATTGTGACTAGAAGGAGTAATGGTCTTTCAAAGAATAAAGATGGTCATGGATGAGTGTTAGTAAATTAGTAGACACTGGATGCCCCCTCAAGGAGACATGTAGACAAGAATGATATGGATGGTCACTCAAAAGGAAGAAATAAGGGTGGGGTGTACAAATTGACAAGGGAATGATAGATATGAGATTGATGATGAAGAAGATGAAATCAACATGAGTAATGAGCTACAAATTAACAATGCCTCTAGTAAAGACATATGCATAGGAAGTGAAGATGATTATTTCACAATTATCAACACATATCAAGGGGGAATCAACCATAAAATAAGAGTGATAATACAAGAAGCTTAAAGCTTTAGATGTATCCCAAGCAATGATACAAACAAGGGAGAGCTATAATCCTGAATGCGATGAATGGGCCGCAAATTTTTTGACGTATCCCAAGCAAAGATGCATGCAAGGGAGAACTATAAACCAAAAAAATTGATGAATTATGCCACAATATTTTGACATATCCTAGGTAAGGACACATGCTAAGGAGAGCTACAAATCATAATGATAAATTCTATGAGCTTTGGATGTATCCCAAGCAAGGATGCATGTTGGGAATGTATTAAGCCAAAATAAGATAATGATTTGATAATTTTAATGATGGGTGTAGCCATAGCATGTGTCTACTGAGAGTAATAAGGAGTGGATAAAAGAAAAATAATGTTATCAAGTGACCAAGGGATGAAAATAAAATATTAGTTAGTGCAGTTGTGCTATCCTTGGGCACCATGGGTGACCAAGTGCTACCTACATAATCACAGGAGACCTTAGTTTGATGTAGTTATCCCTAAACATGAATAATGATGGGAGGAAGTAGAGACATGAGGATGAAATAAATGGGTTGAATATGAATAATAGTGGTGGATAAGTTGTAATGTGGATGAGTTGTGACATGATTGATATTGATGATGCCCTTAGCAAAGACATATGCATATAGAGTAGAAATTATGGTTTTATGGTTGTCGACACATCCCAAGAGGGAGTCAAATGTAATTAAAAAGTGACAAAGAGATCTATGATATTTTGACATATCCTAAGCAAGGACACATGATCAAGAAAACTACAGGTCTCAAAATCATAAGAAAATGATGATAAGACAAAATGCAATAAGTTTTTGATGTATGTTAGGCAAAGACACATGCTAGGGAGAGTTGAAAACCAAGATGATAAAGGCTATGATAGTTTGGCATATCCTAAGTAAGGATGCATGTTGGGAGAACATTGAGCCAAAATAAGACAATGAATTGATAAGATTAAAGATGAGTATAGCTTAGAGCTAAAGTTGAGAAATATGATAGAGATGTGAGAGAATAAATGATATGATTGAGTAACTAAAACAGGAAGGGGAAGAATTGGAATACAATGTACCAAATCAATGATCCATAATGTGATTAATAGTGATGTTGCCACTAGTAAGGACACTTAAAAGGGAGATAGATATGATAATAAAGTTATATACTTGGTCATGCCCCAATCGAAGGAAAGAATAGTAAAATTTAAATGATGAATTAACCTATCAGTGATAATGTATGACTAATGGAAAAAAAGATGGATTTTATGATTTATTAGGCCTAATTGACAAGTGAAGGTGATTGAAAGGAGAATATTGAGGAGATGATTTTGGGTATGGCTATTTATCAATAGATTTATTTATTAATGATCGATATTATAGCTCAAGGATTTGACTAATGTAAGACTTGAGGATGATGAGGAGCAAGAGAGATAGTGATGATGAATTATGGGGAAAGAGGATAGAGTGGCTTAGCTAACCTCAAACACACCATGTGACTGAGCACTACCTACATAAGTTGAAAAAACCTCAATCCAATGTAGTTCAAACTAGATTAATGGATGATGATGATGGATTAGAATATTGGGATGATGATGACTGTTAGACATTTTAGTTTTTAAAAAGATGTTAGGTGTGATGATGATTGGATTGAGAGTTGAGTTGAGATGTTGATGATTAGAGATATGATATATGATTGACTAGAGGATATAGACATGATGATAAAGGAATTGGAGGAATTTTTGGATATTATAAGATTAGACTTGGATGATCAAATTAAAGATAGAGGACTAGGATAAATGATTGGATATTGGATGTTAGATGTTATGACATGTGATTGGGTTAGATGATTGGACCTAGATGATCAAATTAATGATGGGATAAATATAATTAGCTAATTAATTAGGTGATATAGGATAGGATAAATTATGAGTATAGTCCATTATCAAGCCATCATTGCTTTAATAAGGCTCATCACAATCTAAGCAATCCCATGTAAATATAGCATTAGGTAGTATGCCCCATGATATAATTGTGACCATGAGTATGTTGTGTCAAAGTGCATGATTATAAAAGGGGAAAATAACAAACTCTACATCGTTGAGGGCACCTAAAATCATCATTGTCATTTTTGGTGTCATCAGAGCATCCTCATTCATTACACCCCTAAAAAAGATATTATATCAAACAAAGTGAAAAATTAACTTCAAAATAAGATAAACATTTATGATCAAACAAAACACGTGGAGACAAATAAATAAGAAACAACATATGAAATAGAAAACACCTCACACAAAATACATATTCACAAAACCATATATATACATTAAACAAATAGTGTTTTGCTTATTGTTTAAGTGAAGGTGTGTGGGAGGAATGAAGGAGATAGATAGAAGTCCCTGGATCATGAGTGGATGGAATATGATGGGATGTGCTTGAGCATGTTTTTGATGTAATTTTAAGAGCTAACTGACTCATACATTGACCTCTATTTGAAGGTAGATAGGTGTAATAATATATTAGAACTAGCTCAATTTAGATTAAATTTTTCCCAAGTTTGAATGAAGATACACAGGATAAGAGTGGATGAATATGATACATGGGAGAAGACAACGGGGAATATTTTTGTATTTTTCAAAGTTTCATAATTTATAAGTTTTTGGGAGAGTTTTTTATTTAAATATGGGTAACTAACAAAGGGAATACCAAGCCTAAAAACCATGTTGAGGAATGATGAAATGGATGAAATGTACTGGATAGTTCTCAAAGGAGGATAAGAGATGATGGGGGATGGACTATGAGTCTCCAAGGGCTGCAGTGTAAGGGAACCATTATCTAGTCCCTTGCATGTTGTTAATAAGGATATGCCAATAATATGATTATAACATGTATGAAGACACATTCCACTCATGTGGCCAAGGTCAAGATAGGAAAAAGGTGGATTAAAATGGGATGGGAAGAATGAATAAGATGAATTGGGTGAATGAATAGATGAAGTAAGATGTTTGCCCCCAAGTGTCAAGATACTTGTGAATAAATTTTATTACCATGATGCTAAAAATCAATTTTCACCATGGTACTTTTCCAAGGTACCAAAAGACTAGTTTTCACCATTGGAAGAATGATTTTATTTATTTATTTATTGCCATCTCAATTTATTGGAGGTGGGTGAGATATAAGATGCAGATACTTTCTTAATCTTCAACCAGCACCTATTCTAGCAAATTAGGTTCTTAGTAATATGTCATTAACATTGTTGGATGTATTGATGTCCTTCTAACCTTTGTTAAATCTTGATTTAGACTTCTCTAGACATCTAGACCAAGTGTCTTCATTACCCATATAAAAGACAATGTTACCCAGTTATTTGAGGTCTAGTATGTATGGGATTATGATGTGATTTTAATGTTGGGGCATATGAGTTGAATGAATGACGTGGTTATGATGGAAAATGTGACTAGAAAGAGAGAAAAAATGGGGTTCAACAGTTACACACACCATTGGATATGGTAGAAGGGATATTTCTGATTGATATTATATGTCAATCAAGATTAAAGAATCCAAGACTATATAACTTCTTTATTCTTTGATCTAAATATTAGAAGGATGATCAGCCATGTTAATTTTGACTTGTTTTATTTGTGTGGTAATTGGTGCCATGACGACTTCTTGGTTTGCTAACTTGATTGGATTTTTATTGCCCCATGGTGCCCATAATTGGGATTCACTAGGTATATTTGAATTTAGACTTGGAGAATGATTATTATGACTTTGATGATCTTACGACACCTCAAGGATATTTTTACTAAGGGATGATGCTTTTGTACATGGCCAATTACTAAACTCTTCTTGAATTTGATTGATTACTTTTGGATCACAAGTGACTTGATTATTTGGCTTGATTAATTAATTATGGGCTTAGATCTTTATAGATTCAACACATGATATTTCATATTAAGGGGAATCCAATGATGTGTGTTCATGTTTTTCCCATTCAGCAAGTGGGATGGATGAATTATTGATATAAGGAAAATGATTGGGGATGATTGCTAAGGGAGGTGGATTGAGTGGATGATGGGCAACATGGTCCTTATAAAATTTACAAGGAAACCTAGTTTGAATGTAAACAAGAACCTCCTCAAGAGTCTCAATTAGTTCATTTAGGTTGTTTATATCAAAAATTGATTCATATACATATTCTTCCATGGAGTAATTATCTTGATCACTATCTTTGTGATAATTAGAATCATCTAATCTTGGGTTGTTAGATAAGGAGTCCCATTCTAATTTATATATTAAAGGTACACATGTCCTAGAGTTTGATGACCATGTAGATTCTGAATTCATTTCTAAATTGGATGATGATGTGGTAATGCTACTGATAGATGATTTTTAATTGTATCCATAAAGAGGGAATGTTAGATAATATCATTGTCTGCAAGTACCTTCTTCACCTTTGGTTTGTGAATGGGTGATTTAGGCTGAATAGATTTATAAAAATGGGGGATTTGATGTGAATAATATATAGGGACGGCTTGATGAGGGATGGTTGTGGTATGGCAAGGATTGGGATCATGAACTTGGTTGATGAGGGAAGAAACTTGATCATAATTAAGAAGTGCCTCTTGACATACCCCGTCTTGTTCACTCTTAGGTGTGGATGCATTGGATTCATTATCAATTTCAATTTCACCATTATCAATTAAGTTTTGGACATAATTTCTAAAAGGGCAACATCTAAATATGGAATTCCTAAAATCTATACGATATAGACAAAACTAGTATGCTTTATAACATGAGGGTTTAGGTTTGGACACATTTAGAGGTTTTGTTTGTGGATATTTTATCATGATTACGGCCTCTTGTTTTCAAAATAGGGCTTCCATGGATATTGGGAGTGGGGTATATTACTTGTCAGTGATGTTAGACTTAAGGGTGAAAGCATTTGATTGTGGTGACTTTGGGGATGAAAAGTGTGAGAAAGAACTTGATCATGCTTTTAGCATACCTCTTTTTGCTCATCTTTGGATATAGCCTCATTGGATTAACCCTATATTTAAAAGTAACCATTATTGATTAGATTTTGAACATGATCTCTGAAAGGGCAACATTGATAAATGAAATTTATAGAGAATCTATGGTATATACAATATTAATCCATATGATATCATGAAGGTTTGGGTTTGATCTAATCTAGAGGTTTTGTTTGTGGGTAGACAATCATGTCAACATTGCAAAGTTTCCAAAAGAGGTCCTCCATAATTATTGGGAGCAAGGTATATTGATTTTTAGTGATATTAGATTTAGTGTTGGAGACATTTGATTGTGGTGATTTTGGAGATGAACACATGTGAGACATAGTTTTCAAGCTTGATTTCTTTTTACTAGTAGGACAGGCAAGATCAAGAGTAGTGCCATGGCTAATAAATGGGAAAGTGAATTAGGATTGGTTGACATAAGTATTGGATGTGGGGGGGAGTTTGAGGAAGGAGATGTGGTGCTTTTGGTGTATAAAACATTAATTTTATGGACTCAAATTCATTGGGAAGATGGGCACCCATCTCGAGGAGTCACAAAAGGTATGCATCCTTGTTAAAAAAAGATATTTCTCAACTAAGATAGGGTCCAAATCCATGATGGTGGATGGATGGTAGATGAAATATAGACCAATATGAATGTTGATTGTGGTGTTGGGTAAAATATGATCCTTGGGCAAAAGGGAAGTCTGAATGATTGAGTTATTTTGATGGGTGATATACTAAAAGGGATTGTGATGTTGAATTGGGGTCAAATTTCAAACTAATAGTATGATAAGTGTTATCATTCTATTAATAATGCTAGGATTTAAACTTGAAAAAGGATGGGGTTTTGACTAGTTATTGATTTTAAATATAAATGTGATTACTTAGATGGGTGCTAGTTATAAATAGGCAAGATGACTAGATTTAATGATGATTGGGTGTTAGGTAAAAATCTAGTAGAGTAACAGAGAGTGAGTATATTATTGATTGGGTATGAAATAAAATAGGATGATAGGTGACTAAGGATTCAGACATGATGATAAGATAAAATTATGACCCCAGACTAATTCAAGACTTAAACCAAGTTGCTCAAAATGGAGTGGATATAGTATTATGTGACGAAGGATAAAAAGGGATATATGGAGGTATTAATGATGATTTGATATCAAGACAAGTCTATGGTGAGGAAATTATGATTAGGGTATGATGAGTATGATTTATACAAGTGTATAACCTAAAATCTAACTAGATTTATGGGTTTGAGTGTGTACGCTATGAGGTTTGTAAATAACACTACTCTTCCATAACACTCAAATAAATCAAGCAAATCATAAGCCTATGACTAATAAACTATCTTTAGGAGTGTAACTTGATGACTACATTATCTAATGACTTCATGAATGAGGCTATAGGTTGGTAACCCATTATAGAATCTCCCAAACCCTCTCAACCCCATTTTCACATAATGATCACTATGGGAGCTCATACTAACTCTGATAGCAAGGTTCCTATTATGGTTGAACATCTTATTCTAGGTTTATACAGGATCACTATGGGAGTCCCTAATATATGCTAGGTACGATGGGGCCCAAATATATGTATGATGTTGTCTAACCACTTTACATATTGGAGCTAAATTACCCCTCACTCCATAAGACCCTTTATGGGGAATTCCACTTTAGCACATAATGATAATTATCCTGATATTTACACTCCATTGGAACATGGAGTGTGGTCTAGTGCATGGTGATGAAATCCACATCACTAACCCTGATAAATTAGTGAAAAATGCATGGATGTAAATTTCATGGTCATAATTAACTCTAAAAAATGGGGAGAGTTTGTTAGTGTTTTTTATCCTTATAGAATCACCTCAAGGATGCAAGGAGAGTATACACCACTATAACCCTCAGGTGACACTCAGGCAAAGATTTATTAACTGACTAGTTTATGTGTGTTTGTTATTCTAATTCAAGCAAGAATTAAACAAATAATGAATAATTATATAAAAAAATGGTTTTTTATATTTTTCCAAGCCTTGGATTGATTGTCCTGCAAGCAGATGGTTTAGTAGTTTTCAAATTAGCAACTTCAATAATCGATCATGTAAAATATTGGTAGTAGTTTTAAATGTTTTTCCTTGGATAAATTAGACCTACAAGAAAAAAATATTAGTAATTTTGATTTTAAAACTTCAGGGGTGACCTAAAAAAGTATCACACACTCGTACATAGATCTTCAATAGAATGAAATGAAATTATTAATCGATGATAAAATCTACTATAATTTAGTTAGCATCATGTTTTTATTTGGCTTTGTACCACTTTTGAACATAAAAAACCACTCTTTTTATATCAAAACCACATTTTTAAAGATAAAACCACCACATTTTCTAGGAAAAATAGATAAAATGTACCTTTTGAAGAGAAAAACACCAATAATATCAATATTAAAATTATCATAACTTCTTTAATACTTAATGAAATCCAAACCCATAAAATGTTCTTGAAAGATGAGAGTGAAACATTCATAAATCAAAAATATTTTCATGAAATTCCTTATGAGTTAAGATTAATTTATCAAAACACAATGCATTTTTATTATATATATTTGTCAAAAAAATACCCAAAATGACAATATTAGAACTACCATAACTTCCTCAATACTCAATAAAATCCAACACTATAAAATGTTCTATAAAGTTAAGAGTGAAACAATTATAATATAGAAAAAAATTGATGAAATTCCTTATGAGTGAAGATTAGTTTATCAAAACACATTATGTTTTCATTAAAATATATATAAATTTGTCAAAAAATACCTAGAACAATAATATTAAAACTACCATAACTTCCTTAATACTCAATAATATCCAAAACCATAAAATTTTATAGAAATATGAGAGTGAAACACTTATAACCCAAAAAATATTTGATTAAATTACTTATGAATGAAGATTAGTTTATCAAAATATAACATGTTTTCATATAAAAAAAATGTAAATTTAGAAAAAAAATTGATCCCAAGTTCACCTTCAATCTAACATGCAAGCTTAATCCACACACTTCAAATAAACTAGGTCAACTCAAAAGGATTGCTCCCACTATGGTCACCAGAATGTATCACCCAAAATTTGAACAAAATAGATTAAAAGTACAAAAAAACTATTAACCAAATCCAAACTCTAAATGATCATCAAATGGAAAGAATTAGAGAGATGAAGCAATCAATCATGCAATTAAAATAATATTAACATCATCTTTCTTCCTCTTGATCTCCTTTCCAAGACTCTATAATGTCACTTGAAGACTGAATTGATAAATTGAAAACCTAAAATGGGATGTAGAATTGTGAAGTATGACAAGTTCAAGACTAGATCAAGGGAGGAGAGTGATGGAGGTGGCATAGGCTTGCATTCCTTCCTTGTCCAAATTATTGGGATGCCCCTTGAATTTATAGAGGCATTGGAATGAAATGGAGGTAAAATTTTCTCTCCCAAATTTCAAATTTGAGAAGGGTTCTTATAATGGAGAAAGTTCTAGAGATTAAAAATCTCTAGATGTTCTTTTGGGGTGCATGTGATTAGATAGTGGGGTGAATTATGTTGGTTGAATATTTTGTCGATCAGCGTATTGATAAACAAAATAGGTCTGATCAGCCAAAGTAGAAGATTAGTCATCCAAATGTGTAGGTTTACCACATTAGAAGGGGACTGATCTCTCCTCTCATCAAGGGGAGGTTCCCTATATATATATATATATATATATATATATATATATATATATATATATATATATATATATATATATATATATATATATATATATATATATATAAACTAGAAAATAATACTCAAGGGTAGGACAAACCATCCATCTCTCTTTCTTCAGAGATAATGTGTGCAAATCAAAGGAAAAACTCAAGGGAAATGATAGACAACACTCCTCTTCTTTCAAAAGTACTATTCAGCAAACCACAAGAATACTCCTGGTAGTAACAGCAAAATGTAGCAAAGGATGTAATAACCAGCAAATCGAGATGCAACATAAAGTCTCCACCTGAATTGCTCAAGAGTAAGATATGAAGGACAATGAGGGCACAAAGTCACCCCAAGGTCCTTTACACAGAAATGAAAAGAAAACACACTAAAGGCAATTATGGGGGCACAAAGTCTCTCCACAGTTGACTCTTTAGGATACCTTCTGGACTGGTGTCACTAATTCTACTTGTTGAATTAAAGGAACAGAAGATATATTAAGGAAAAAGACATAAGAATAGTTTCCTCAACAACAAAGATATTACAGCGCAAAGTCTGAAAAATCACTTGCTTTCTTATTCCAATCACAAAATATGATAAACAAACTGAGCTCAAAGTCTCAAAAATGCCTTTCAATTTGCGCAGAGTTTCGTTCTGATTGTCAAAAAGAGATATATTTACAATAAAAGAGAGTCCCTTATATAGCCACTTCAAGAAGGACTCAAGAACAGTAACACATCATGTTGCATAAGAATCTATTAAGAAGACAAGCTGGAATTTAGGGGAATCTACCCATTTGTTTTTCTCAATGCAGAAAAACAAGTTACGCTATTGAAAGTTTGCAACTTTCAATGTCCATCTGGTGATCTGATCCTTCTTCATTGTTCCTCCTTTTTTGGTTAGTTGAATCAGGTCCTAGATTCAATTTATTGTTCTATTCCTTCCTCACTTTTTATTGGTCTTGGCCTTAAAGCTTGTGAATGCATTCAGGTCTATAGATTCAAAGGATCAACGGTTATTTTATGAGCTTTGAAATTGACGTTCGCACGCCCGTCACTACATTTTCAATAGCTAGTTCACTGTCTTGAATTTGACATGTTCGGGCACGTCACCCCTTGGTCCTTCTTAGGCTTTTCTATTTGGCACTTTCTCAAAAAGAACTTGCCCTTTTGGGCCTTAAGAAATGATCTGCCTTGGGTTGTGAAGATCCCCCCTTAAAGGTATCTACCCTTTTGGGCAGTCTTCGAATGGCCTTCAGGCTTCTTGTTTTACATCTTCCCGAAGGAAAGGTGACCCTTCAGCTTTAGGGAAGTGTCCTTCTATTTGGTAGCTGAGAGTCCCCGACAAGGGCACCTACCCTTTGAGATCCTTCGGTGGCCTTTCACAGCTTTCCTGTAGACTATTTTTGCAGGCATTTTCCCTAGGCATTTTCCTCAGACAAATTCCCACAAACAAAAGTCTGCAGACAATTTCTCGTGAACAAAAAGTCTGCAAAAAATGTTTCGATCATTTTGACTTCAAAAAATCCTTCAGGTTTTCTACCCGTAGTCATTTTCCCAAATTCCTTCAGACTTTTTATCTAAAGGAATTCCTTCAGACAAAAAGTCTGAAGGAATTATGCCTTAGACTTTTTTGACTGACTTAAATAGAAATCCAAAAGAATTTACCTTTTGAGGCTTCTTTGAAAATGACCCTTCCAAAGGGTACTTTTGTCATCTGAGTGCCCTCCATAAGGTCACTTTATCCTTTGGGAGGCTCTTTGAACTTTTGCATTTGAACTGCTCTTTTGAACTGTCTGAGTGAACCAAGGCAATGAACCAACTGTTGAACTGTTTGATTGAACCATTTGATTGAACCAAGTATTTGAACCAAGTGAACAAACCAAATTATTGAACTGCTTGGTTGAACCAAACATTGAACCAAGCCAATGAACCAAGATTTGAACCAAAATGGTTCAAGCCGATGAACCAATCGAATGAATCGAAGCATTGAACCAAACATTGAACCAAGCTTTGGTTCAACGGTTCAAACGAAGCTTTTGAACCAAGCGCATGAACTAAGCATTGAACCACTTGATTGAACCTACCTTTGAACCATTTGTTTGAACCCACCTTTGAACCAAAAGATGTTGAACCAACCATTGAACCAAGCTTTGGTTCAATGGTTCAAATGAAGCCTTGAACCGACTAACGAACCATTTGATTAAACCAAAGGATGAACCAAAGCATTGAAACAAAGCGGATGAACTGAGCATTGAACCACTTGATTAAACCTACCTTTGAACCATTTATTTGAACTTTGAACTCATTGAACATTTGAACCAAAGTGGTTCAATGGTTCAACGGTTCAAGCCTTCTTTGCTTAGATGCTTGCCGATGGAGATTTTTTTATTAAACCAAGGCACTAAACCAATCCTGAAAATGACCAAGTGTTAGAAATTGATTCTTTTGGTTGAACCTGCCTGCAAAAGCCTTTAAACCTACAGAAATGAACCCACCTGCAGAGTCCCTAGAAACCAAGTCTATAGAAATCAACCTGTGAAGTACTTTGAACTTGGCCTACAGAGTCCGTAGTTTTCTCTTCCTATTGAATCCGTAGATGCAAGCTTACAGAGTCTGTAGATTTTTGAGAAGCTTGAAAAATGAGGAATTTGATTGCCCAAGACAAATTTTGAAAAGGGAAGAGACAATTTTGGTTTGTAGGACCAAAATAGTTTAAGTTGTCCCAAAAATGAGTGATATTTTTGGGGGAAAACAGTTGGCTCTAGTTGGGGAACTTCTATCAATTGCAAAAAGAATTGAAGGGAGTAGAATCCAGAATCTCCAGTGTCTTCATGTGTAGCATTGGGCTACGAAGTCATGCTACCCAGAAAAGGAAGGCTCAAAAATGGATACAAATAAAATAAAATAGAATTAAAAATTATACAAATATACATATATACAGATGCAATGATCTGATACTTCAAGAGTTGAAGTGTTTCAAATGCTGCCCATTGTGAGGCAGGGAAAAGAGTGTGCCATCTTGATATTTTATTAGAAATCTATTTTCACCAATGTGCTGATGAATTATAATTGGGCCTCTCCAAAGGGAATCAAACTTTCCATGCATCCCCTTTGGTTCTCTCTTTTTGTCCCATAGTGGGACTTGATCCCCAATCTGAAAATCATGATTTTTGGCCTTTTGGTCAAAGAGTTTCTTTACCAGACTTTGATGAGCAACAATTCTATCCACCACCATGGTTCTCTATTCCTCCAGCTTAATCAAGCACATGATTATCTTATCAAGAGAGCTTTTATATGTCTGATCTTTAATTGTCTTTGCCAATTTCAAGGCTGGCAATTCTAAGGTGATTGGTATCTCAGCATTGATACCATAAAGAAGTTGAAAGGAGACATACCAATTACCCTCTTTGGTGTGATTTTGTCTACCCATAGAGCATCAACTAATAATTTTTGCCATGTCCTTTGATTGTCATCTGCTAGCTTCTTGATGATAGTTACTAGGTTCTTATTGTTGGATTCAGCTTGTCCATTCCCTTGTAGAACATAATCAGAAGAGTGAGAGAGTATAATTGTCAGGGAGAAACCTACAACAATCAATATGCTCTAATACCAACTGTTAGGTGACCCCTTATCCAATGGAAGCACAATTGATTACTTTCTTATAAGCAATTAAACACAGAATTATACCAGAATGATAAAGTAACTAAAAACTTGAGACAGCAAAGAATTTGAGAGACAATACACACTCTTGTATTAGATATTACTAGAAGAAAATACAATAAGGAAGATGCCACTTCTTCCTCCACCTCAAAGGCTTGCCACACCTCAAGCCCTTCTTCCCTCTCTCTCTTTCTCAACACAAAACCAACTCTACAACCTGAGTTGCTATCCCTCCTTGAATGCTTCAGCTGATCTCCTTAACCTTACACCTGTAGATCTCCTTGACCTTGCTTGCTTCAATGCTTTTACTTGCCTTCTTGATGATTACAATACATGCCTCATGGGTCTTTAAATAGAATCCCGTGGTTACAAAAATAGAAATCTAACTACAATAATTAGACACGTAACTCGTGACTATAATTAGTCATTTGACATGCAAACACTCACTTCACTTAACTGACTGGTCGTCAACAGCAGTTCTGGAATACACATGCGACTGACGTCAATCCCTATCTGTCTGGTGATATTGATGTCGGCCGACTCCCTGCCATTGCCGGTTTCCTTCTCCACTGTCTGTGACCGATGTTGGTTATACTGTCAATGCTGGTTCCTCTGGTTCTTCAACATCCTCTTTTTGTGTCTGCAAATAGTTGAAGCTTTTAGCTCCACACCCTAACAATCTCCTACTTGGAGATAAATAGCTGCTACTGTACCTGTACCTGTACACCATCTATTTTGTTCCTTTGGCCCTGTATCCCTCTTCAAAGTCACTCTTGAAGACCAACCACCATGCAAACCTGTGATGCAATACCTGTATCTTATGCCACAAGAATTGTGCTGCTCCCAAATTCTCCATGACATACTTCTGAACCAACTCTACCCTTAGCTCAAAAAACTCCCTGTATATGAAACCCTGCAACAAGTAACACAATACAGTAACAGGATAATGTAGCTAATATTATCCAACCTGGTAAAGATAAAACACAATGGTCAAACCTCCATTGCTCTGCAGCGTAATCAAGACCATATACCATAGCCTTCTGTCTCATGTGTCCATCCACTCTCTTCTCTAAAATGGAAATCCATCCCTCTATCCAGTGCTTTCTTCCAGCTGACAACTCTACCAACAAATACCTGTTTGGTTCTTCTCCAAGGACTCACACTCCTCATCTATGTCAAGCTCCCACTGTTTCTAGATTCTACCTACATTACTTCTTCCATCTTCCTAGTTCTTGACTGTCAGTAAGTAATATAAAGAAGGTGAACAATGAATATGAGGTTCACTTACCATTTCTGACCTCCACATGGGTGTTTGAGACTTATTGATCCACCCAACATCTATTCCAGTGACCGATCTTGGCCATCTCCTAGTCTGCTCCTGATCGATGTCAGTTCCCTGCACTGACCTTAACTGCCAACATCATTTCCCTGGCCGACGCCGGCGTCCCTCCTATCGACGTCGGTCCTTAGGACCAACGTCGGACTTCTCCTGCCCGACCTACCAACCCTGCTGGTCTGCACATGATCGATGTCAGTATCTGGCTGATCGACTTCGGTCCCATGTGATCGACATCAGCATCTGTGTGTTCTTGTAAGTGATGAAATTTTCACCCACAAACTCTTCTTGGATCAAACCTTTGTCCATGCTACCCTGCTCAGATTTATTCAGCCCCTGTGACTGATCTCTATCCTTCATCTCCTCCATAAACACCAAGGCTTCTTTGTTCTTGTCAAAAGCATCAGATTTCCTTTTCCTGCAATGAACTCTATCAATGCTTTCTGAATCTGAACACATACCTTTTGAATCAAGAACTTTCATTTCCTTCTTATTCACGTGACCAAGCCTATTAGACCACATCTTTGAATCTACACCAGAAGTAGAATCAGTAATACAAGTAGGTAGATAAAGAGTACCTACTTTCTTACCTCTTGCTAGAACAAGTGCTCCCTTGGTAACTTTCCAAGAGTCCGCTGTGAGGGTTATTGTGCATCCCTCATCTCCCAACCTTCCTACAAAAATCAAACTCTACTTCAAAATTAGAACATGCATGACCTCCTTCAACACCCATGTGTTGTCAATCTATAATCTCAGCTGCACTTTCCCTTTGCCAACTATCTGACAAGGCGTACCATCCCCTAAATAGAGCACTCCAAAGTCTCCCTGTTCATACTCATGAAACAAATCTCTGTTTGGGGATGCATGAAAAGATGAACCAGAATCTAAAATCCATGATCCTACCTGACTATCCAAAGAAAGTATGAGAGCATCCTGTACCACAATATTTGCATCCTTTGCTTCTTCAGTACCTGCATGTTGATTCTCTTTATCTCTCAACCAACACTCCTTTGTATGTCCTTTCTTTCCAAAAAACCAGTAGGTAATACCTTTGGACTCGGATCTCCTTCTCGACCTTGATTTCCCTTGCTCAACCTTCTCCCTTTGCCTTCCCTTGCTTTTTGCACTTAGAGCATTCCCTGATGATTCACCTGTGCTTCTCCTGCATATTTCTTCATTCAAGATCACACTCACAACATCATCAACTTTTAAGATTTTAGAAGCAAATGCAAAATTACTTACTGCCATAACCAAACCATCCCAACTTTTAGGCAAAGAACATAAAATCAAGAGAGCCTTTACCTCATCATCAAAAACAATATTGACTGAAGCTAATTGGTTTACCAAACCATGGAAATCACTGAGATGAGTATGTACCGATCCACCTTCCTGCATTTGCAAAGTAAATAGCTGCTTCATAAGATATACCTTATTAGAAGCCGAGGGCTTTTCGTATAAATTCGCCAAGGACTTTATCAACTTTTTCATTGTCTTACACTGTGATAAGCTAGAAATCACAGACAGTGCAAGGCTCAACCTTATGGAACCGAGAGCCTTCTGATCAAGAACACTCCATTCTTCATCCTACATATCTGTGGGCTTGCATGCAACCCCACCCAACGGTAAGTACAAATCCTTCTGATACAGATAGTCCTCAATCTGCATCCTCCAATATTGATAATTCTTGCCGTTAAACTTCTCCATTCGTAGCTTACTTTTTTCTGCCATTGCTGAACTCCCACTCAATCAGAAAACCCTGTGAATGACCTGTAATCAAAAATAATAACCTGCTCCCTGCAAACTGTAGCTCTGATACCAACTGTCAGGGAGAAACCTACAACAATCAATATGCTCTGATACCAACTGTTAGGTGACCCCTTATCCAATGGAAGCACAATTGATTACTTTCTTATAAGAAATTAAACACGGAATTATACCAAAATGATAAAGTAACTAGAAACTTGAGATAGCAAAGAATTTGAGAGACAATACACAATCTTGTATTAGATATTATTAGAAGAAAATACAATAAGGAAGATGCCACTTCTTCCTCCACCTCAAAGGCTTGCCACACCTCAAGCCCTTCTTCCCTCTCTCTCTTTCTCAACACAAAACCAACTCTACAACCTGAGTTGCTATCCCTCCTTGAATGCTTCAGCTGATCTCCTTGACCTTACACCTGTAGATCTCCTTGACCTTGCTTGCTTTAATGCTTCTACTTGCCTTCTTGATGATTACAATACATGCCTCATGGGTCTTTAAATAGAATCCCATGGTTACAAAAATAGAAATCTAACTACAATAATTAGACACGCAGCTCGTGACTATAATTAGTCATTTGACATGCAAACACTCGCTTCACTTAACTGACTGTTCGTCAACAGCAGTTCTGGAATACACAGGCGACCGACATCGGCCGACTCCCTGCCGTTGCCATTTTCCTTCTCCACTGTCTGTGATCGACGTCGATTATACTGCCGACGCCGGTTCCTCTGGTTCTTCAGCATCCTCTTCTTGTGTCTGCAAACAGTTAAAGCTTTTAGCTCCACACCCTAACAATAATTCCATAATGGAAACAAAATTGTGTAATCTCCTGAGAAGTGAAACAAGCTACATTATCAGTAACAATTTTGATCAAAACTCCAAACCTAGAAATGATATTCTCTTTGAAGAAGTTGCATACAACTTCTGAAGTAGCATGCTTGGTTGGAATTGCTTCTACCCACTTGGTGAAATAGTCAGTTGTTGTAAGGACATAATCATGTCCAATACTTAAAGATGAGTTTATTGTCCCAATAAAATCAATCCTCCATTGCTGGAAAGGTTCTTCTATGATCACTGGCTTGAGAGGCATAGCAGCTAACTTGGGTCTTTCAACAAATTGCTAATAGAGTTCACATTTTCTCACCCACTTATGTGCATCTTGGAAAAGAGTTGGCCAGTAATACCTGGCTCACAAAATCTTATGAGCAGTCATAGGAGTATAAAAATGTCCTCCACAAGCCAGATTATGGAAAGATTTCAAAAGCTGGCTTTGTTGCTCTTTGTCTACACAGCAAAAGAATACTCCATCTATGCTTCTCTTGTACAAGTCATTGTCTCAAAGGAAAAAATTGGTAGCTTTCAACTTGATAGTCCTCCTTTCTTTGTAAGACAAATGAGCAAGACATTCACCATAAGTAAGGAAATGAGCAATACTTGAATACCACTCATTGGTAGTAGAGACAAAAAGGACTATTGGAGTATCTTCCACTTCAGTTTCTTCACGTTGTGTGTCTTTTGGCTTATTGTCAGTAATTAATTGGCATAGGCCTTTACCCTTGACAGCTTTGTCAGCTTGATGTCTAGATCAAACTCTTAGATCTTTTCAATCCAATTACCTCTTTTTATTTCAAAGTCATGTTGAGTTAATATAGACTTGATTGTAGTGTTAGGAACTAAGGCAGTAGTGTGTGAATTCGAAATATAGAAGCGGAAATGTTTGACTGCTTTCACCAATGCATAAGCATGCCTCTCTACATTTGAATACTTTATCTCATGGGTTTTGAGAGGGTAACTCATGAAAGAGATAGGTGATTTAATACCTTCCTTGTCCTGTTGAACAAGAATTGTTGGAAGTGTGTTCAGATGCATAGCTATATATGATGAAATCTTTGTTGTAATCTAGACAAACCAAAGTAGGGGCATGAGCAATGGCAGTCTTGATATCCTAAAATGCTGACTTGCCTTCTTTAGTCTAGTTTAAGATGGTCTTCCCTTTCATCATGTTCACAATGTGTCTAGTCTTCTCAGCAAATTTGGCGATGAATCTCCATAATAAATTCACCTTTCTAAAGAAAGAATGAACAACGTTCTTACTTGTAAGCAAATTAAGCTCTTGAATAGACTTGACTCTGTCTGAATCAATCTTTATGCCTTCTTTTGACATAATGTGTCCAAGGAGTTTTCCCTCTATTACTCCAAAAATTGACTTTTTAGGATTTAATAAAATACTATTCTGGCAGCAGTGCTCTAGCACTTGTTGTAAATGGTGTACATGATCAAATCAATGCTTTGAAAAGACAATCAAGTCATCAAGGTATACCACTATGAATTTATCAATCTCATCTTTGAAAGCCAGATCTATTACTCTCTGAAAGGTAGCACCAGTATTTATTAAACCAAAAGGCATTCTTCTATATGTAAATGTACCCCAAGGTGTGGTGAATGCAGTCTTGTGTTGGTCTGCTTCACCAACTTCAACTTGATTATATCTTGAGAAGCCATCCAACATTGATAACATCTCTGAACTTGTCACTATTTGAAGCACTTGATCCATAATTGGCAAAGGATAATTATCTTTCAAAGATGCTTGATTCAGATTACTAAAATCTACACAAATGCAAATTTTGACATTCTTCTTCCTTACAAGTATTATGTTTGCAATCCATGTGGAATGATGGAATGGGAAGATGATTTTAGCATTTAACATTTTTTGTATCTTAGACGGAATAGTACCTGATATTTTTAGATTATACTGTCTAGATTTTTGCTTGTAGGGCATTGAGTCAGCCTTGAGAGGAATGTCATGGCAGATTTCATCAGGTCTAAGAGACTTCAGGTCTTCATAAGAATATGCTAAGACATCCATGTATTGCTAGAGCAAAGTGGTGAACTTGAATCTTTCTTCAGGGGTGCAACACTTACCAATGTTGATCATCTTGGGATTTTTTTTAGTGGTCAAATTTATTTGATCGAATCCCTGAGAAAAATTTGAATCTATTTGTTGTTGTTTGATGAATCTATCATGCTTGTCAAATAGCTTTTCAAGAGAAACCAGGCCTTTGGGAATTTTGTTTCCTTTCAGCTGTAAGAATTCTTCATTTATATCTAAACTAGATTCAGAGATAGATTCATCCTTATGAGATTTTCTACCTTCAAAACATAGTTGTTCAAAATTGTCTTTTCATTTCAGGAAAGCAATGATTTGATGGTCATCATTGAATACTTGCCAATAATCAGCATTGTCAGGAACACTTGGTCTATAGACTAGCTCAATAGTATACCTGTCTTCTTTGAAATTTGAATGAGGAACTAAGAGAGTTCTTAAAATAACAAGTGCATCAGCTCTATCATTAGACTCTTTGGGTATAGCAAAAATGTTGAAAGCATCAAAGCTTTCAATTTAGTCCCAAACCAGGTTGCGGTAGTGGCGTAATCTTTCATTCTTGGTTTGGTAAATATTTCTTACTTGAGAAACCACTAATTTGGCATCCCCTTTGGCATGAAAAAACTTGATGCCTTTTTCTTGAGCAGCCTTCATTTCAAGTAGCAGAGATTCGTATTCAGTTGTATTATTAGTGTTGCTAAATTTTAATTTGTAAGATGAAGGAAACATATCTCTTTGAGGAGATATCAACACAATATTAGCTCCTAAACTGATAGAGGAATAGCTACCATCAAATTCCAAAGTCCATATCTCATCTGATACTAATTTTTCTTAAGACTTTCCTTCGTCAGAGATGGAGGGTTCTTCTTCATCTGTATTGCAGCCTACTAGTTCTTCTATTGTTTTAGTTAAACTAATTTTTGAGTTGACACTTTAAAGAATTATATCAGGTGTTTCATGTGCTTCATTTGTAGATAGAAATTAGTTACCCATACCTTCAGATTCAAAAAGAATTTGAGCTTCAGGGGATGATGTTTGGTTGACCACATATTTTGCCTCCTTTTAGGGAGCAACCTCTTCATTACACCTTGTACAGGAATCATTACCTCAAATAGATCCATGCTTAGTTCTCCTCCAACATCTTTTCAAAAATTTCATCCAAGAAAAATGCCATAGGATGTTGGGACGTCAGCCACCAAGATAGTCATCTTGATTCTATTATCTAAAAAAGCTGCAAATGCAAATTGGGCATCTTTGATTTGCCCCAGCAATGGTACTTGCTTATTCTCCATGGAAAAACATCTCTCAAATGTCTTGGTCAATGTGAAACCAAGAGACTCAGCTACTTTAGTAGGCATGACATTTTTAGATGTGCCTGAGTTTATAATATAGTTACTCAGCTTGTGGCCATTAATTAGTAGGGAAACATAGAAAGGTTCTATTTTTCCAAGAGCAAATGGGGGAGTAAAGACCAAATTATTTGGAATAAGCATGTTCTTTAGAGAATCAGGAGTTACCTTTTTAGTTTTTTGTCCTATAGGGATGGTTTGGTTCTTGACGCATTGGATCAGCTTATCCAATTGATCAGAATTAGACTACAAATATTTGAACTCAGACATTTGTATTTTTGTCTTTTTGACATGATCGATTATGTCAAATGGCTGAATTGAGCTAGGTACAAAGAAAGGTACTTCAACCTTCTAAGTTTTAGGAGGGATGGGAGGTGGGTTTATTTGCAAATTTGAAGTAGAAGGAGAAGGTGAAATTGATGTATTTGCCTTTTGGGTGATTACCTGATCCTTTGACTGAAAAGGCAAAATGGTTCCACGCTTAGCAATCATGACTGTTGGTTGTGGTTACTCTTATGTCTTCCCTTTATCAAATTGTTGGACTGATTGGTTCTTAGACCTGGTAAACACTACATATGATCCATCAAAAGCTTCTCCTTTGCTTCTGGGTTCATCCTGGTAGTTCAAGAAACCAATGTGGGAGTTGCCAGTTGATTCTTCTTGATTGTCTTCAAGGAGATCAGTGTCATTTTCTTGATTTAATTCAGGCTGGAAAGAGAAATTTGATTTTGCTTCAAGATATCCCACTACTGAATTAATTGGAGGAGCTTTTAGGGCAAGTTTCCCTTATGGGGGAAGAAGGCAATTTTGTTGCCCTTGATTCCTGGCAGCATTGCCCTGATATGACTGATTTGGGAATGTCCTTCTGTATGAAGGAACAGAAGACATTCCTTGAGCCATTTTCTTTTTGAGATCAAGCAACTCATTTGCTAATTTTTGTACCATTGGATTTGTGATGTTTGTAGATGAATATTCAAAAGATGATGAAGCTTTATTTCTATTTGGATCTCTTCTTATCTTCCCTGCTAAGATGAGATCATCTTCTACCTCAGCGGCCAAATGTTGAGCTGCAGCAAGATCTATTTGACCAGCACGTCTCAAGAGAAAACTTACTTCAGGTAATTCAAAATTAATGAAAAATCATTTGAGATTCTCAGCTGTAGGTTGAGCTATTATAGGAATTATGTTTCTCAGTTTGTAAAATTTGGCTATGAAGTCCCTCATTGGTTCATGAGGCTCTTTCTTCATCTGCATAAGTTGAGCCAAAAGTGCATGTGCATCTTTTGCAAGTTTTAATTTGGCTTCAAACTTATCTTTGAGAGTATTCCAATCAGTCACTAACCAAGCTTGCAGATGATAAAACCAATCTGTAGCAGCACCTTGTAGTGTCTCCACAAAAATCTTGACTACTACATCTTTAAATTCTACTCTGATTATTCCACAAGCTATGTTAAAGGCTACAATGTGTTCATCAGGATGAACTTTTCCATCACCATAGAATTTAGAGAAATTCTTCCTTGAATTGCATGGAAGCTCATGTAGAGGTGGAGTAAGATTGAGAGGACCAAAAGCATTACCCTAGGGGCCTTGAACTGCCATTATAGGATTATGAAAAGGAGGGATAACAAATCTTAGAGGGGTAATTATAGGCAAAGCTTTATCAATAGCAGAAGTAGATACTTCATCTGGCAATGGAGATCTGACTTTAGTAGGAGGAAAGCTCTTGGTTTGTTAGAGATAAGATGGTGAAGGAAATAGATCAAAATCACATTATTATACTAACTCAAATATAGGGTCAATGATACCTTTAGCCCTTTGGCTTTGTGTATACCTTGAATCTGCCAGATTATGAAATAAAAATGGGAAAAGAATTGACCTTACTTCAATTTGCAGCTTGAGGTTTTAAACTATGCATTCTTTCCTAGTTAGTGTGGAGGTGAATGGATAATAGATATTATATTCCCCAGTAGAGTCACCAAAAACTATTGGTTGAATATTTTGTCGATCAGTGTACTGATAAATAAAATAGGTCTAATCAGCCAAAGTAGGAATATTAGTCATCCAAATGTGTAGGTTTACCACATCAGAAGGGGACTGATCTCTCCTCTCATCAAGGGGAGGTTCCCTATAGATAGGCTATATATATATAAACAAAAAATAATACTCAAGGGTAGGACAAACCATCCATCTCTCTTTCTTCAAAGATGATGTGTGCAAATCAAAGGAAAAACTCAAGGGAAATGACAGATAGCACTCCTCTTCTTTCAGAAGTACTATTCAGTAAACCATAAGAATACTCCTAGTAGTAATAGAAAAATGTAGTAAAGGATGTAATAACCAGCAAATCGAGATGCAGCACAAAGTCTCCACCTGAATTGCTCAAGAGTAAGATATGAAGGACAATGAGGGCACAAAGTTGCCTTAAGGTCCTTTACATAGAAATGAAAATAAAACACACTAAAGGCAATTATGGGGGCACAAAGTCTCTCCAAAGCTGCCTCTTCAGGACACCTTCTTGACTGATGTCACTAATTTTGCTTATTGAATTAAAGGAACAGATTATATATTAAGGAAAAAGACATAAAAATAGTTTCCTTAACAACAAAGATATTACAGCACAAAGTCTAAAAAATCACTTGCTTTCTTATTCCAATAACAAAATATGATAAACAAACTAAGCTCAAAGTCTCAGAAATGCCTTTCAATTTGGGTAGAGTTTCGTTCTGATTGTCAAAAAGAGATATATTTACAATTAAAGAGAGTCCCTTATATACCCACTTTAAGAAGGACTCAGGAACATTAACACATCATGTTGCATTGGAATTTGTTAAGAAGATAGGCTGGAATTTAGGGGCATCTACCCATTTATTTTTCTCAATGTAGAAAAACAAGTCACGCTATTGAAAGTTTGCAACTTTCAATGTCCATCTGGCGATCTGATCCTTCTTCATCATTCCTCCTTTTCTAGTTAATTGAATTAGGTCCTGGATTCAATTTGTTGTTCTGTTCCTTCTTCACTTTCTACTGGTCTTGGCCTTAAAGCCTGTGAATGCATTTAGGTCTGTAGATTCAAAGGATTAATGGTTATTTTATGAGCTTTGAAATTGACATTCACACACCTGTCACTACATTTTCAACGGCTAGTTCGTTGTCTTGAATTTGATGTCTTTAGGCACGTCACCCTTTGGTCCTTCTTAGGCTTTTTTGTTTGGCACTTTCCCAAAAAGATCCTACCCTTTTAGGCCTTAAGAAATGATCCACCTTGGGTCGAGAAGAGCCCCCTGAAAAGGTATCTGCCCTTTCAGGTGGTCTTTGAATGGCCTTCAGGCTTCTTGTTTTACATCTTCTCAAAGGGAAGGTGACCCTTCGACTTCAGGGAAGTGTCCTTTTATTTGGCAGCCAAGATTCCCTCACAAGGGCACCTGCCCTTTGAGGTCCTTTAGTAGCCTTTCACGGCTTTCCTGTGGATTGTTTCTGTGTGCATTTTCCCCAGGCATTTTCCCTGAACAAATTCTCATGGACAAAAGTCCACAGATAATTTCCCGCAAACAAAAAGTCCATGGAAATTTCCTGTGGACAAAAAGTCCATGGAAAATATTTCAATCACTTTGCCTTCAAAAAATCCTTCAGGTTTTTTGCCCGCAGTCATTTTCCCAAATTCCTTCAGACTTTTTGTCTGAAGGAATTCCTTCAGACAAAAAGTCTGAAGGAATTATGCCTTAGACTTTTTTGACTAACTTAAACAAAAATCTGAAAGAATTTACTTTTTAAGGCTTCTTTGAAAATAACCCTTTCAAAGGGTACTTTTGTCATCTAAGTGCCCTCCATAAGGGCACTTTGTCCTTCAGGAGGCTCCTTGAACTTTTGCATTTGAACTGCTCCTTTGAATCGTCTGAGTGAACCAATGTGATGAACCAACTGTTGAACCATTTGATTGAACCATTTGATTGAACCAAGTCTTTGAACCAAGTGAATGAACCAAAGTGTTGAACCACTTGGTTGAACCAAACGTTGAACCAAGCTGATGAACCAAGCTTTGAACCAAAATGGTTCAAGCCAATGGTTCAAGCCGATGAACCAATCAAATGAATCGAAGCATTGAACCAAACATTGAACCAAGCTTTGGTTCAACGGTTCAAACGAAGCCTTTGAACCAAGCACATGAACTAAGCATTGAACCACTTGATTGAACCTACCTTTGAACCATTTGTTTGAACCCACCTTTGAATGAAAAGATGTTGAACCAACCATTGAACCAAGCTTTGGTTCAATGGTTCAAATGAAGCCTTGAACCGACTGATGAACCATTTGATTGAACCAAAGGATGAACCAAAGCATTGAAACAAAGCGAATGAACTAAGCATTGAACCACTTGATTGAACCTGCCTTTGAACCATTTATTTGAACTTTAAACTCGTTGAACGTTTGAACCAAAGTGGTTCAATGGTTCAACGGTTCAAGCCTTCTTTGCTTAGATGCTTGCCGATGGAGATTTTTTTATTGAACCAAGGCACTGAACCAATCCTAAAAATGACCAAGTGTTAGAAATTGATTCTTTTGGTTGAACCCACCTACAAAGTCCCTAGAAACCAAGTCTGTAGAAATCAACCTGTGAAGTCCTTTAAACTTGGCCTACAGAGTCCATAGATTTTCTCTTCCTATTGAATCCGTAGATTCAAGCTTGCAGAGTCCGTAGATTTCTGAGAAGCTTGAAAAATGAGGAATTTGATTGCCCAGGACAAATTTTGAAAAGGGAAGAGACAATTTTGGTCTTTAGGACCAAAATAATTCAAGTTGTCCCAAAAATGAGTGATATTTTTAGGGGACAACAAATTAGAAACTTGAATATTAGGAAATATGAATATGTGGAGAGTGGGGTGAATTAAAAATTAGGATATTAAAAAATATAAATATGTGGAGAGTGTGGTGAATTAGAAATTAGGATATTAGGAAATGTGAATATGTGGAGAGTGGGGTATTCATGTAGTGATGATAAATTAATTAATTGACTTAAGTGCATGAAGAGGTGATGTTAATATGGGACATAAAGATTAAATGTTAATTAGATCAGACGAATAGGATATTAGAAAAAAAAAAAAGGCATAATTAAATAAGTTAATTTAGTGAGGAGAATTATATGCATACATTAAATCACCTAAAAGAATCAAAAATATGTTCATTTTTTATAAAAACAAACTTTTTCAACTTCTATTCCACACCGATCAACTGAAGTGAAACTTTTTTGTATCATAACTCAAAACCACTATGAAATTATGCAATCATGATATGTTTGTATGAATCTCATGCAGTATCATTTTAACCAAACTCAAGATTGAAAAATGTAACTTTGTCAATCTGTAAACATCAAACTCTATATACTCCATGCACAAAATATTTCAAGTTTTGAAAGGAAGATCTATGCATGCATGTATAAATTGCATAACTTATGTGACATGTAAGACTGGAAATAGAACAAAGAATTATGACTTATATGATATGCATAAACTAAAATGGAGAAAGCACCTTGTGATTCACAAGATATGTTTATAAAGGTTACTTCTCTAGACCGAAATATCAAAATAACTCAAAACCCATGGTTACATGAAGACTGTAAATTCTTACATTTTGTAATAAACTTTTAGGAGAACAAAATGTGAAACATGCATGTAAGAAAATATAAACAATGAGCTTATTTCTCCACAAACATACCACAAAAAACATTCACGTAGAAAACTATCTATAGATTTATCATAATAATTAATGCATATATGAAAGTGTTTGTGAAGCAATTCTTCCTCAAAACTTCATGCACCTTCGAAGTGTCTTAATAACTTTAAATTTATATAGGAAAAACATTTATATTAGATTAATGAATTCCAAAACATAGATTTTAATGACTAAAAATGCATTCAAGGAGAATAATAATCAACAAAAATATAGTTTGTATACCTGGCACTACTATGTGCACAAGTGAAAAGATTGTAGATGAATGAAATCCCTTTGTTCTACTTCAAAAACAAACTTTCAAAGTTTCCATTGTAATCTAAGCTTGGCAAAAATTAATTTCAAATGCCAAAAAATGAAGTGTTTTATGGTGAGATGGTTACCAAGACAACCAATATGAAAATTAATGTGATGTGTCCACCAAAATAGTGAATGGTATTCTCTACTAAAAATCAACGTGCCAAATCAAATAATAAAACCATTACTAAGTGCTTAAAACTCTACCAAATCACCTTACTAATTTTCCCACCATTAAGAACTCAAAATAAGGCAAGGATGACTTATTAAAATCCAAGATTATAATGTAAACCCATAGATCCCACCACCTTTTTTCATTAAATTCAAACAACGTGAAATAAAAATATTGATGGTTTAAAACTTAGGTAAGTTATGTGCTTTAAGATATTAGAATATATCAATATCAAATAAACCAAGGTAACCTTGATTAAATAAACAATAACCACCATCACATTACCAATATAAAACTACAACCCTCACCAATTTGTAAAGTGACCAAGGGAGAAAAGTTATGATATCAAATTAAACACCAATGGTGGATCAAATTCCTTATAACAAGTCATATGATTTCCAAACATTGAATCATGATATTAGATTTTTATGTCATATAATGTCACAACAAATAATGATAATGCTTCAAATAGAGATTTACAATAACAGAACTTCCATGACAAAAAAAATCACCATTACAATTTTTCAATACAAAAAATGTCTTTGCAAAAAATTGTTCAATCTTATGCTACATATAATTCTTCAATAATATTATGAATATTCAAACCAATCAACACAACATAATTTCAAATTTAACCCTACGCAAAGAAAATAATTTCTAAATGAATGCAAATGAATTAGTCCCCACTAGTAATGTTAAATGTCATGATTTAAGCCATTGTATGCTAGAGTACGATTATTTCAAGACTTATAAAAAAAGAGAGATAGTGAAATGGCTATAACATAGTGACCTTGTTGGCTAGTTTTACTTTGTGAAGTTGGATTTGTAAATCATAATATCAAATTTAAAAAGACTTAGGAGTGTGATCCATGTAAATTATTTCCCAAGCAACTATGAGAAAACCCCTTTTAAATTTTTTGGATCAAGGGATGAATTGTTTGGCTAGCATGGTACAAAGAATAGAAAGTTAAAACCAAAAAAATTAGGTTGAATAAAAAATAAATGCATTAGCTTGGAATACCAATTCTGAAATAAAAGTAACATTCATAACACACAAATATTCAGTATTTTTTATTTATAAAAGATAAATCTAAATTTGACCAAATATTTAAAGCTTTGATAACAAGCTACTTACAGTGATATGGCAGAACACTCTATCATTCCTTCAATAATGATGAAATCCTGTAGATTTTTACAAAAATATAAAGTCTAACAAATAAATAAATAAATAAAAAGAAAATAAAATAAAAAAGAAATGAAATGAAATTTAATTGAATAAAAACTTCAAATGATGATCATTAACTGAATAACACAATCATTTGCTATCAAGATCCTATAAATGAATAGCATTATTACCAAGAACAACAACTATTTTATATGGTTCAAATAAAAGTGAATTGAATTTGTGGTGCCTTTCAGGATCTTCATGGATTTTATCCTAGTATAACACTAAATCACCAAATTTAAATTTCTTTTTCAAAAAAATTATCAAAACAAATTTAAGTTTCTCTTTAACCTTGTCTAATTTTCACAGAATATTGGATTTAGTTTCATCAAGGGTTAAGAGATCATTTATTTTTTATTAAACAATGTTAGTATATTTTGTCAAATAGAAAAGAATAATTCTAACAGAAGTAATTTAAATCTCTATGGATAAATTAGCTTCAAATCCATAAGCCAACATAAATGGAGAATAACATGTTGTAGCTTTCACTCTAGTGTGATCAACCCATAATGTTTCAAATATTTTGACATGTCAATCATACTTATTAGTACAAACTAAATTTTTCATAATTGAGATCAGATTTTTATTAGTGGATTCAACTTGTCAATTCCCTTAAAGATAATACTTTGAGGAATGACTAGAAATAATTGAATAACATCCTAAAAACTCTAAATAATTATTGGAAATAAACTAAGGACTATTATCAAATATTAATTCATAAAGAACACCAAATCTTGAGAAAATTTGATTCTAAAAAAAATATTTCTAATAGAAATTTTCAAAGCTATGGCTTTAGATCATTTAATAAAATAATCAGTAGTAATTAAGATGTACCTATAGATAGTTAAGTAAGGGAGCTAAATGTATAAAATGAAATTAATACCCCATTTAGTAAAATATTTTTAGGAATAACAAGGTTCAAAATCATAACAAGTAATCTATCCCTACCATTAAAATTTTTACATGGAATACATGATCAAACTAACTTGTATGAATTTTGAAATAGTGTAAGCCAATAATAGTCTGCACGAAAAAATTTGTATGCAGTAGTTTTCATTATGTAATGTCTACCATAGTTTCCTTTGTGACATCCCATAGGAACCTTTTGAGATTGATCTTGAGTTAAATAGTGTAATAAAACAGCATTCCTATTCCTATAATAAAATGATCTCTAATAAAATGAAATGATCTCTAATAAAAAAATCTCTAATAAAATGATCTCTAAAGCCTATAATATAAGTTCTCTTCTTTGTCTTTTATCTAAATTATCATGACAAACTTGATTTTATACGTGATAAATGAAATCATGGTATCAATCATCTTATAAAAATAAACAATCTCAATCATGCATTTTAAGGCCAACATTAAACTATTTTGAAAAATCAACAACTTTTATTATTTTGAGATGAGATTTAATTGAAGAGTATTATCGATTGAAAGAACTAAAAAACTTATATTAGAGGTCATATTTTCTACCAATTTTTTAGTCAAATCATTTCCATTTATAGTTTTGGAGGTTGCAAATTCAAGTCCAAATTCTTGAATTTTAAAAATCCACTTTGCTAACCTTATATGAATAGTTGGTTATTTTTAAAAAAGAAAGAATAGGCACATTTGAATGAATAATAACTTTATTTCACATTAAAATATATCTAAATTTAGTTAGAGATGAAATTAATGAAAGAACCATTTTTTTTAATCAAATAATACTTATTTTCAACATCTTTCAAGACTTAATTGTATCCAATAGGTCTTTCTTCATGATTAACATCATGTTGAGTAATAATAGCACCTATAAGTTTTTTAGTGGCATTGAGATAAAGAATAAATGGCTTGCTGGAATCTAGTTTAGTAAGTAAAGGAGCACTTTCAATGGAATATTTTAGATTAATGAATGTTGAATTTGAACCTACATCCCAAAGGTAAATCTGATTTTTCTTCAAAAAAAGATGCAAGGAATTAGATTTTTTAGTAAAAAATGAAAAAATTTTATGTACAAAATTAATTTTACCAAAATATGACATAAGACTAGACTAATCTTTAGGATGAGGTAAATCATTGATATCCTTTATGTGTCCAGAGTCAATTGATATGTCATTTTTAGAGATGATATAGCCTAATAATTTCTCTTTGATGACTCCAAAAATTGACTTCTTGGAATTAAGAGAGATACCATATTTTTTTTATCTAATGAAAATCTCATGTAGATGATCAATACAATTCTTTATATTTTTATAATGCATGGTAAGATCATCAAAATAGGCTTGAATAATAATGTCAATCAATTCATCAAAGGCTACATGCATATCCTTTTGAAAAGTGGCACTTGCATTCATTAAACTAAAAGACATTCTATTAAAATCAAACATTCATTTTCACATAGTAAACATGGTTGTATATATCCTATGGATATATAAAAATATGATTATAACCAGAAAATATATCGAGAAGACACATCGTTTTAGACCCTACAACCTGCTGTAAAATCTTATGTATATTAGGTAAAGAAAAGTTATCTTTAACACTTTATCTATTTAAATATAAAAAGTATACATGTATACGGATATCACCATTCTTTTTTCTAACAAGAACTAAGTTAGCAACCCTCTTAGTATCATACAAGAAAAATTACACTACCATCCAACATTTTATCAAGCTCCTTATTGATGGTGTCTTCCAACAAGGGGTTTACTCATCTAACTTTTTACCCAACAAGTTTTATATCAAGCTTAATATGTATGTCATGGTTAATAATTTTGGTATTAAAACATTTTAGGTCTTTCTATAACCCAGCAAAAAATCTATAAATTCCTTAAATAATTTACCAAATTGAAAATTTTCCTTAGCAGTACACTATATTCCTATATAAATAAATTTAGGATTCACTTCAGTGCCAAGATTAATAGGAATAGTCTCACCTATGATTCTCCTAAATGGATCTTTAATACGCAAAATTTTAGGTTGATCATATGGTGTGAACATAGATTCCAAATTGACTAAGCCAACAAGAAAATTATTAATTCCTAACTATAAGTAATCACCACAATTTAACACATAATCATCATGATCAAAATAATCATCTTTTAGGAATGAATCAATATTTTATCATAATAAAAACAAACCATTTATCGTGAAGATTGAGCACTTTAAATCTAAAAATCTTATAAAAAGAATAATCTATGATTGGCTCATTATCACTTAAAGTGGGATTAGAAGCAAAAATAACAAGCTTATTATCATGAGAATTAAATTCTTTAATTATATATGTGATATTAAATACCTCAAAGCTCTTAAGAAGTGACCAAACTTTCTAAGTATATCTATGGAGATGAGTCTAATTTATTTTATATATTTCTCTAACTTGTCTAATAATTAATTCATAATCTCCAAAGACCTATAAATGCTTAATATTTAACTATGTAGTCTTTTCAAGACCTAAACACAAAGCCTCAAATTTAGTTATTTTAATAGTGTTGTTGAATGACAATTTATAAGCACACCAAAAAAATTACCAATAGAATAAATCAAAACAATTCTAACACCACTACCATACTATGAATGAGCTTCATAAAAGTATAAATACCATATAGTTTCTTTAGAAGTAGTCCTTATTTATTGTTGGTCATGTTCATTTAATGTTAGAAAATCATAAGTTCTAATTTTAGTTTCAACATAAGCAACATTAGTTGGTATGGAATTTATAGGATTACTATTACATTTCTCCTTATACATAATTACAATCTCATTGCCAATAGGAATCCAAGTTGTATCCTTACTTTTTTCTATTGAAATAACATTAACAAAGTCTATACATCTAATGATACAAACCACTAAAAACTACCAAACATGCCATAGGGTACAGTATGAGAATCAATCATATGGACATTATTACAATATAAAAAAGGTCACAAAAGAGTGGCACCAATAAAAATGCAAAAAAAAAAGAATAACAAAAGTAAAAACAAAACCATCCCACCAAGGACAACCACTAGTTAACTAACTAAAACTTTGATCATCATCAATTTCTTGACCCTCATCCCTAGGAATAGTCACAGGTCCTAAGTTGTTCTCCAAATAAATAGGTCCCTTCTAAGTGTGCTTCACAAGAATGGGAAAATGTTTAAATTTCCCCAATATCTCCTTCATGTTTGAGCCTTTGACATAATGTACCAATTCTTTAATGGCTTTAAAGTTTTTAGACTCAATTAATTTTTTAGCTTCAAAGAAATTTCACTTACAAATTCATCAATGCTTTTGAGAAAATCCAATTTTGAATCCTCCCCAGCACCCAACTGATCAATATCACTTAAAAAATTAGTAGGACCCAACTAGTAACTACACCAATAAGAGACTCCTCACAATCTACAATAGACCCACCTGACCCAACCTCCTCCATAGTAAACCCACCATACCCAGGCTCCTCTCCATTTCCATACTCTCAAAGTGCATGGAATACATCTCTATTGGCTTCAATCCAAGCCATTATTCCATTTTTATCTAAGTCTAAATAACTGACCCAAACTGGTATAGGATCATCCACCTATTTAAAGTAAGCATATTTCATAAGCTCCAAATCATGTTCTGACACTTGAACTTTAGTAATTTTATTATGATAAATTGTCCATTCAAGAGGATGAGATAATTTTGGGTAGCCATCACTGTCGATCAAATAGTTAGAGGTATTTTCAACATGCCAAACTTTAAAAAATTCCATCTTGCTTTGAGGTATCTTTATCTATAAAAAAAAATTCCAAGAAATAAAACTAATGGTAACATCAAGATTAAAGTTACCAAGCACCCTAGTTTTAAATTTAAAAACTTCAAAATTAATTTGCTTCCAAATGAACCAAAGGATCTCAATAGAAAAGACAAGCCAAAATTTATGAAAAAACTTGTGAACTTTCTTCTTGCAACAAACATACCCAAAAACAATATTAAGGCACAAATTTTTACAACCAAATAGATAATTCTAGCCTTTAAGATAGTTGTTCCAAATCTTGGTGATAAAATGACATGTAAAAAAAAGGTGTTCAATACTCTCTAGCTCAGCACATAACAAATAATGGGGATGGCCAAAACTAAACTTCAAAATAACTGACCCAACAGTAATTTTGTCATACAAAAGAAACCACATAAAACACAACCTTTTGGGTTCAAGGCAGGAAGCCCAAATAATTTGAAATCTAAATAACCAACTATAAAAAGAGTCATAAACATGCCACAAATGATTAAGTCTAAAGTAAAGGCTTTTAGAGAAAGCAAATTTATCATATAGCATGTTGGTGGTGTAATAAAATAGAAGTAAGCCTTTAATCCATTTAACATTGTCCCATAAATCATAATTCTCATCAATCATAGTCACACCTTTGGTCAATTGAAGAGCCTTAGTTATTAGAGTAAAAGTAGTTTTTTGAGTTAAAGGCACTTGAAATCTATTTATAATTTCAGTCCAAGAAGCCCACCTATTAAAGGAGAAAACATCCCTAAAGTTATTTTAACCCTTGGAGAACCAAATTAATGTTGATCACCCTCTAGTTAAGGTAAGAGGCCTTATGTTAACAATAAGTTTCCACCATAAATACTTATACCCCTAACACTTTGATCCCATACCATTGAACATAGGAGGCATAATGACAAGTGTTTTACTAGTTTCCAAGCCTTCCAGATAGATTGGAAAATAGGTGAGCTTGTAACTTAAACCTAGAAAGAGCTCACTAATAGATCAAAGATATGAAACCCTTTCCAATTAAATTTACCTTTATGGGTCACCTCAAAATATTACTTCTAATTAGGAACTTCCAAGGATCATCACATTGCAACACCCTAATGATCCATTTGATGGTAAGGGTAATACCTTAGAGCTTAACATCTATTAGCACTAGCCCCAAAAAAAAATTTGGAATAGTTGTCACTCAATATTACACCCTAGATAGGTTTTTCAAGCCTTATATAGATTAATTGAAACATTGGACTGCCTCTAGGCCTATGGGTTGCATATAGCAAAGGTAAACCTCCAGGTTTACGGGCTAGCTCCCTACTTTAGTCTTTGATAGCTTATCACCTACACTACTTTCTTACTTGTATGAATAGGGAGATAATGAAAATAAAAGTAACTTATGCTAATGAGGTGATATACCAAATATAAGTACATGCAACACACTTGCGTTTTCACTTAGAAAGAAGACTCCTAAAACTAACTTTCACTCATTATTCTTATAACATAAGTATTTCCCATAGAGGTAAATTTCTATGTATATCCAAAGGTGGGTGAAAATAAGGTTTGATACTACACACTACTATTCTTTCTCATACTTCAAGACACACCTAAAAAACACATACACTTTATGAGACATGTTAGAAGAAATATCACTCATACACAACATACAAGAGCAAAATAGAAGCAAGGAGAACATATTCATCACTTAACATCCAAGTACATTACTTGACACACTTAGGAAAAATATTGTAGAGATAAAATCAACTTCATAAAACTTTATTCAGGGTAAATCAAGATGTCAAACTATCAGGGATTTTCCATGCCAATTGTGGATCTATTACAAAGCCAAAAAGGCTTGCATATATAGAGCATTAGAGAGAAGAGAGAAGAAGAGAAGTGGAAGGGTCACAAGGCCAAGTATCAAACTTTATAAAATAGTTAAAATGTAAGATAATTAAATGGTAAATAGGTCATGAAGTTCCTCTTGGGAAAATATCCATCATAAGCATGACATATCCTTCAAGTTGGCATAGAGACTCTTCATGTTCTTTTTTTGAAAATGTCTTGATGATGAAGGGTCACTTGATTGATTTAAACTAGCTTAAAAGTCCTTGACACATATGTCTTGATATTGGAGGTTGGAAACAAGGTAGTGATATTCATCTATGCCTCTCTAACTGATCAACTCACATTTATCACTTATCATTCACTATTTGCAATAATTCATATTATTTTTAGGCTTGTTTCATACACTTGTCACTATAATGACTTACAGTTATCCAAGGAGATGAATTTCTTAGGTGTTATAAAAATTAATTAGACCCCTTTTTTCCTATGGTCTATCATATAGATCTTTATAAAACTCAAAATAAACTTCTCACTTCTAATCTTTGACAGTCACTATGCCTTCTCACTATATATTTAGACTGCTTATAATGAATGGTCTAACAAAGAGTTTTTCATGCACAAACAAGGTTATAATTTAGTTTATAAGTTATAAAAATTCCATACACACCTATTTAATTTATTCTCACATATTCATTCTCTTATGTACTTGCAACACACTTCAAATCTTGTAAAAGATAGAGAATTAAGCTTGTCCATACAAGTGATGGTACAATAAAAGTCGATGGTGAGGAGCCTCAGAGATTTCCAAGTATGTTTATAATTTATTCTCCATCAGGTTCAAATGAGGGTGTTAGGAGGGTTTTGAGTCATCTAGTATCTTAGCAATGATTCATAAAATCAAGACATTAAACCTCCAAACAAATTATACTAAAACAATTTAAGGACCCCCCTAAACTATACCTAGATAATTTAGGCACCATGAATACCCTTCATACAAATATGATCAAAATAAGATGGATCTTGAGCTTCTTCTAGGCATTTTGGGCACCCCTGAAGTAAGTTTAGGCCAAAATGAACATTATTATGTTGTTCTATACAAACTGATGTTTCTAATCCATTCTTAACTCTCCCATTAAGTTTATAAAATTTATTAATAAGAATCAATTGGTCATGAAAGTGGATCTAAGCACCTTAAGGGTTTAGGCCTAGTTGACCTAGACTATGGGCTTATGAATATGACCACCTTTAGGTGTTCTCATTGATTGTAAGTGATTATAAAACTTCATTTATTTTCATTCAAAAAATTTACATATTCCAACAACCATTCAAATATCTACCCTTCATCCTTTCTTCATTTACACACTATATCTGCAGGTTGGTCTTGATTGTGGAGTGCCCTATGTTTGAGACAAAACAAAGGGCACTTCCCTTATTTTTTTGGCCTAAATGGGACCATAGAGGGATATCTTAGGTCATGAATACCTTATTTACAAGGTTTCACATCCATATCCTAATTTTAGGATCTCTAAACACTTCAAAATCTCCATGCTAGCTTAAGATTGTGACTGTGTGTAGGGTTGACTGAGTATGAGATTAGAACTAGTTTGTTCAACCTTATCTATTTCTACTTATCTTTGATGATAACATATAGTGTGATAAAACCACTATGAGGGTAGTTTAAATGTGATCATTCATGTTATACCATTTCCTATCAAACAAAATTACACCTCTCCATTAGCTATAACTAATCTACAATCACACTGTAGGTGTCTAATTAAGGAACACAAAGGAATCATGTAGGTGTTCATTAGTGCCTTAGTACTATGTTTCTCTCCCCTAGTTTCATGTTGAATTTATTATGGCCATTCCATCAATGGGTGTTCTCTTTTTTGATTTAAGACTATGTTTTCATTCCTTACCATCAATACACCATAGGTCACTACAAGTTATGTTGCTTTTAGGTTCACTTTAGTCATCTTAACATTGTGTTTACTAAGTGTTTATAGTGGGAGTTTGATTGAATCAAAAGTCACTCAACACTCATTCTATTTTGATCAAACAAATTCCTCTCATGTTGAGGAGTGACATATCCATCTAGGATGTAAAAATTAAGTGATTAGACTTGTACAAACTTCATAGATACTTAACAAAAGATGATTCATTAAATGAGCAAAACCTCATTTAGAGAAGTTAAGGTAATCAGTCCCATTTGTAACTTTCTAACTATGTGGATCAAGGATATAAAATTGACTGTGTGCAATGGATTCACCATTATCATTATGGTCTTCTATATGCTCTCATACCTTATTTAAGGTCTCAATTGAGTTCAAACACATTCATTTCAATACTAATCTATCTCATTTGTATTGACTTTCAGACCATGTTGGAGACTGCTTGTAGGTCTATATGATATAGGATTGTGTGTTAAGATACAACCTCATTATCACCCTGATAACATTTCACTAGGTTCATGATCTTTATTGGAGATCTAAATTAGGTTCAAAACTTTCAAACATCATTCTGATTCTTCTCATGTCATGATCCTTCTTTTAGGTTTGAACATGGAACCTATAGATGCCTACTTCAAGGCTACTTAACTATATCAAGTGTTAGGCCTTGCATATCATTAGTGACACTCTTGAAAGAAAAAATTATATGAATAATATGATAAAACATGATTTATGAGGTTTCAACAAACATATTATCTTTGTACTTAAGACATTTACAAGAGGGTGAAACTCTATAACTTAGCAACAATGTTCTGTAGACTTCAATGGTGTCTTCTGCTAGCATAATGAGATAGTCTTGCTTATTCATTAATATCCATATGTGAAAACTAGACTTAAAACCATATTATAAGGATGTCCATACTCTTAAAAATAACTTACACCATTTATTTTACTTAGATCAATGTAAACAAAGAAGAAAATTGAAGCCATTGGGGATGTGCAGGCAGTTTGGAGTCATTAACATTCTTCGTGATGGTTCATGAAGCACAGATCACCAATCCTAAAACTATTTATATTAAATGGAATTAAAAATGGATTACTAATGGACACCAATTGCACTCAACTCAACTCTCCTCCTCATGTCTGTACTTAAGGAAAATTGGTTGACTTTTTTGACCTACCAAAGAGAGAGATGAGAGAGAGGGATCAGTTTTTACCACTTTTAGAGCTGCCAAAGCTTCCTGAGCATGGATATGACTTTTTTGGATCTTAAGGGATGCTTTTTAAATCCTCATACATTCCATATAGTTTGTATTTATCTGTACAACTACCTTTAACTACTTATTTTGTAGTATTCTTTTTTCCACATTGAACTTGTATTATGTCAGTTTCAGAACTACTTTATAACATTCCCTAACATGTAATACATTTTATATCCTCTTGACACACTTTTCTTCTTGTGAAAACTATACAATTTCATTAAAATACCTAAAATATGGCCTAAGATGACATAAAGACAATCTAACAAGTATGACCAAGGCAAAGAAATTATTTGACCATCATTAATGACCATGGAACTAATTCAAACCTAGGAAACCTTATGGAAAGATTGGATATATAGGAGGGTTTTACCAAATTTGAACTAGGGTCAAATTAGTCAACATTCTGGTGATTTTTTAGGGGTAGCATGTGTTGGAGAAATAACGGAAGCACACAATTGATTACCAAATACAAGCAACTTAATATGCAGAATTAACTAAAATCAACAAGTAACTAGAATTCAGAAATAACACATGATATGAGAGACAATACACAACTTGTATTAATACTCATCCAGAAAAGAATACAATAAACAAGATGCCACTTCTTCTTCACCACCTCTCAGAGGCTTCCCACACCTCAAGTGAACAGTACTTCTTTCCTCAAAGCTCTCTCTTACGGTCCCAACACACAACTCAAACACAGAGTTGGTGTTCACCTCCTACCAGTCAGTATCCACTATTGCCAGTACACCAGTGCTCCACACACACCACAAGTGCTCCATGCACTCCACAAGTACTCAACGTACTTCAACTATATCTCCCCTGAACTGTAACACCCTGCCACCCAATCTGATCTTATTTATGGAAGGAACTGTCTTGCCTTCCTCTTTGCTCTCTTTGAGTACACACTGTACTCCAAGAGATCCCACCTGATTTTGCTTCATGTTGTGTTGCTATCCTATCTGATCTTGCACACCTACAAATCAATTTGGTTTTGCACACCTGTGAACCTTGACCTTGCACACACATACACCTACAGATCAATGATCTTACTTACCATGTAGATCTCCTAAAGTAGCCATGCACACCTGATGACCAAGATCCTACACACCTGAAGAATCCTGCTGACTCTCCAAAACTAGCACCCACCTTAGTATTGCTGTGGAACTAGGAGGAACACCCTTGCTCACCTCACACACAAAAGAAGCAAACTTTGTGTTAAGGTGTGGATCTTAAAAGCTTAACATATAAGCACATTACCAAAGTTACAGGTTTACACAGTCACCAGCGTCGGTCAGGAGCGACTGACATCAGTCCGGTGCAGTTGAAGAGACACCGGCGTCGGTAGAGGATTGATTGACGTTGATCACAGGCAAGCAGGCAGGAACTAGGATCAATTACCTGTGCGTCCAGAATGTTATTTTTGAGGACAGAAGCGAGTGTTTGCATGATGAGTTTAAGTCTTAGTCTTAAGTTCACATTTCTATTATTAGTAAGATTGTTTTTAGAGCCCTTGTTCAAGAGGCTTAACTGTTAGTTGTAAGTGCATGCTCAAATCTCCTAATTTTATATGTAGAATTAGATCTTCTTAGCTTAGTGTGATTATTTTAGTAGTTCATTGTATGTGAATGTTGAAAAATAGTACAAAGTTGTATCAATCCAGGTTGTTGGATTTGATTGTACTTGAGAGAGAGAGCTCTTAAGGGATAGAGATCTAGAGAGAGATCTTGTGCATCTGAGAGAGGTGTGGAAGAAAGAAGTTTCTTCAATTGTATTCCTTTTGTAAAGAGTTTAATACAAGTTTTCAGGGTGGTTTCTTGTATCTCTTGTTCTTTGCTATTATCTGATTCTAGTTACTTATCTATCTGATTTAATTCCGCAGTTTATTGCTTTCATAAGTGTAATCTATTGTTGGTTGTTCCCCAACAAGTGGTATTAGAGCCTTGGTTGTAGGTTTAGAGTTTGATATCCAATAATTGGTATCAAAACTCAGGTTCACTAACAGGTGGTTCATATTTGTGTAGTGTGTATTGATTACAGGTTGCTCACAGGAGTTTCTACAGGGATTTCTGTTTGAGTGGGAGAAGCAATGGCAGATGAAAGTAAACTGAGAATGGAGAAGTTCAATGGCAAAAACTATCAACATTGGAGAATGCATATAGAGGACTATCTGTATCAGAAGGATCTATACTTACCATTAGGTGGGATTGCAAAGAAGCCCACAGACATGAAGGATGAAGAATGGGAAGTTCTTGATAGAAAGGCTCTGGGGTCTATAAGACTGAGTCTAGCATCCACTGTGATATCTAATTTATCATAGGCAAAAACAATGGTAGAGTTGATGACTACTCTAGCAAATTTGTACGAAAAACCCTCAGCTTCCAATAAGGTATATCTTATGAGGTAGCTATTTAATTTGCATATGCAGGAAGGTGGATCTATATCTAATCACCTAAATGATTTCCATGGTATTGTAAATCAATTAAGTTTAGTCAAAATTGTATTTGATGATGAAATAAAAGCTCTTTTAATATTATGTTCTTTGCCTAAAAGCTAGCATAGCTTAGTAATGGCAGTTAGCAATACTGCGTCTGCATCAAATATTTTAAAAGTAGAGGATGTTGTTAGTGTTATCTTGAATGAAGAAATTTGCAGGAAAAGCACAGAAGAGACATCTGGGAACGCTTTAAGTTTTGAGAGCAGGGGAAGGCAAAAAGAGAAGAGCAAGAAAGGGAGATCAAGATCTAAGTCTAAGGGGAAAGGCAGATCCAAATCCAGAAATGGCAGAAGGCCACAATGCTGGAATTGTGGAAAGATGGGGCACATAAGCAGAGATTGCTGGTCAAAGCCTAAGGAGGACAATCAGCACGAAGGAAAAGAAGAAGCAAAGGTTGCAGGTATTGCACAAGATGCTTTAATATTCTCTTTGCATAATAATATAGAATCTTGGGTGTTAGATTCTGGTGCATCTTTTCATGCTACCCCTAATAGGAAATATTTCTGTGACTATATCCATGGAGATTTTGGAATAGTATATCTAGGGGATGATGAACCCTGTAAAATTATTGGCAAAGGTAAAGTGCAGCTGAAAATGCAGAATAGCAACACATTGGTGTTGAGAGAAGTTATGCATGCTCCTAGCTTGAAGAGAAATTTGATTTCTGCAGGAAAGTTAGGGGATGAGGGTTGTACAGTAACTCTAACAGCAGAATCTTGGAAGGTGACCAAGGGTGCACTTGTTATGGCCAGAGGTAAGAGAGTAGGTACTCTTTATTTATGTAATTGTGTTACTAACAATTCTCTATCTATATTATCTACTTCAGATGTGGATGCAAAATTGTGGCACTCAAGGCTTGGCCACATGAGCGAGAAGGGGATGTCAATTCTTAAGTCTAAAGGTAAGCTTTCATATTTGAAAAGCATGGATCTAGAATTTTGTGAGCACTGTGTATTTGGAAAATAGAAAAGGGTTAGTTTTCTCAAGACTGGGTCTACAAAGAAAAAGCATAAGTTGCAGCTTGTTCACACAGACATGTGGGGACCGGCTCAGGTAGCTTCTATTGGAGGATCACAGTACTATGTTTCATTCATAGATGATGCTACAAGAAAGGTATGGATCTATTGTATTAAGAAATCTGATGTATTTGAGACCTTTAAGATTTGGAAAGCTATGGTTGAGAATGAAATAGACAAAAGATTAAAGTGCCTGAGATCTAAAAATGGTGGAGAGTTCTACAGTTATAAGTTCAACTGGTATTGTTACATGCATGGGATTCGTAGGCAAAGGATGGTTCCAAGGACACCTCAGCAGAATGGAATTGCTAAAAGGATGAACAGAACAATCATGGAGCATGCAAGATGTATGAGATTGCATGCTGATTTGACCTTAGAGTTTTGGGCAGAAGCTGTTGACACTGTAGTGTACCTGATTAACAGAGGACCCTCTACAGCTCTGGATGGTAGAATTCCAGAAGAAGCTTGGACAGGTAAAAAGATAGATCTCTCTTTTCTCAAATTTTTTGGTTGTGAAGCCTTTGTGCACGTAGATAAGGAAAATAGAAAGAAGCTCGATGCTAAGTCTATGAGGTGCACATTTATTAGCTATGGCTCAGATGATTTTGGTTTCAGATTTTGGAATCTAGGAACTAACAAGATAATTAGGAGTCGTGACATTGTTTTCAATGAAAAAGTGATGTATAGTGATCAGCTGAAGAAGCTGAATCAATTTAGGCAGAGCAATAGTGAATTGGATGAGGTGACGGTCCAAAATGAGCTCACGGGAAAAATGAATAATCACTTGCAGGAAAATATAGAGACCGACGTCGGCAGGATAAGAACCGACGTCGATAGAACAGAAACTGATGTCGGTCACATAGAGACTGATGTCGGTAGGACAGGCACCGGCGTCGGTCAAGCAGAACTAGCGTCAGCCAGTAACAGGTCTGGAGGTGATCGAGATCGGTCACTGTCAGAGAATTTGGGTGGACAGCGTGTTGTGAATGAGCCTCAGACACCCATCAGGAGGTCTGAAAGGGTAAGTAAGCCTCCAATTAGATATTCTCCTTCATTATTTTATTTATTACTAACTGATGGTGGAGAACCAGAGAGTTTTGAAGAAGCAATACAGGTGGAGTCCAAGAGTCAGTGGGAGCGTGGCATGGTTGAGGAGATGGAGTCCTTAAGAGAGAACCAAACATGGGATTTGGTTGAATTGCTAGCTGGTAAGAGAACACTGAAGAATAGATGGACCTACAAGTTGAAAGAAGGTGAGAATGGACAGATGAGATATAAGGCCAGATTGGTAGTGAAAGGATTTGCACAAAGCCAGGTATTGATTTTGGTGAGATTTTTTCTCCTATTGTTAAAATGACTTTTATACGGATTGTACTGTCTTTGGTTGCTGTTGAGGATTTGCATCTTGAGTAGCTAGATGTTAAGACAGCATTTCTTCATGGAAATTTGGATGAGGAAATCTATATGGAACAACTGGAAGGATTTGAGGTCAAAGGTAAGGAGAAGTTAGTGTGCAGATTGAAGAAAAGCTTGTATGGCCTCAAGCAAGCTCCTAGATAGTGGTATTTGAAATTGGACAGGTTTATGACTGAGCATGGCTATAGTAGGTGTCAATCTGACCATTGTGTGTATTTTAAGAGATTGGATAATGGTAGATATATTATTCTATTGTTGTATGTAGATGATATGCTGGTTACAGGATCACACATGCAGGATATCTCTAAGCTTAAGGTGAAATTAGCTCAAACGTTTGCTATGAAGGATTTGGGAGCAGCAAAGAAAATCCTTGGCATGAGCATTAAGAGAGACAAGAAAAATCACAGGTTGATATTGTCTCAAGAGGATTATGTGGACAAGGTGTTGAAATGGTTCAATATGTAGGATGCTAAACCGGTAAGCACACCTTTGGCTGGACATTTTAAGTTGAGTAAAGAACAATGTCCTAATTCACATGATGAGGTAGAGTACATGAGTAAGGTTCTATATTCTTCCGCAGTAGGGAGTTTGATGTATGCAATGGTGTGTACTAGACCAGATATTGCCCAAGCAGTGGGAGTTATAAGTAAGTATATGGCCAATCTAGGTAAGGAACATTGGAAAGCAATTAGTGGATCCTTAGATATTTGAGAGGAACCAGCAGTAGGCACTTGTGCTATGGAGGTTCAGATATTTCTCTACATGGTTATGTAGATTCAGATATGGCAGGTGATTTGGATGGCAAGAGGAGCACTACAAGTTATGTTTTCACTATAGGTGGAACGGCGGTTAGCTGGATATCTAAGTTGCAGAAGGTTGTTGCCTTGTCAACTACAGAAGCAGAGTATATTGCAGCCACAAAAGCTAGCAAAGAGATGATATGGATGACACGGTTCATGGAAGAGCTTGGAAGGGAGCATGGGAGTTGCAGATTGTATAGTGACAGTCAGAGTGCAATCCATTTGGCTAAGAACTCAGCCTTTCATTCAAGAACAAAGCACATATAGCTAAGGTACCACTTCATATGGCAGGTATTGGAAGATGGTGATTTGAAGCTGGAGAAGATTCATATAGATAGGAATCTTGATGATATGTTAACCAAGCCAGTTACAAAGAAGAAGTTGAATCTTCATTCAACTTCTGTTGGTCTTCATGATTGAGTTGAAGATGGAGGAGCTAGAAGATGTTGCTGTACAGGTACTGGTGTAGTTGTTTATCTCCAAGTGGGAGATTGTTAAGGTATGGAGCCTAAAAGCTTCACATATGAGCACATTACCAAAGTTGCAGGTTTACACAGTCACCGACGTCAGTCAGGAGTGACCGACGTCGGTCCGATGAAATTGAAGAGACGTCGGCATCAGCAGAGGATCGGCCGACGTCGGTCACAGGCAAGCAGGTAGGAACCGGCATCGATTACCTGTGCATCCAGAATGCTATTTTCGAGGATAGAAGCGAGTGTTTGCATGATGAGTTTAAGTCTTAGTCTTAAGTTCACATTTCTATTATTAGTAAGATTGTTTTTAGAGCCCTTGTTCAAGAGGCTTAACTGTTGGTTGTAAGTGCATGCTCAAGTCTCCTAATTCTATATGTAGAATTAGATCTTCTTAGCTTAGTGTGATTATTGTAGTAGTTCATTGTATGTGAATGTTGAAGAACAGTATAGAGTTGTATCAATCTAGGTTGTTGGATTTGATTGTACTCGAGAGAGAGAGAGCTCTTAAGGGATAGATTTCTAGAGAGAGATCTTGTGCATCTGAGAGAGGTGTGGAAGAAAGAAGTTTCTTTAATTGTATTCCTTTTGTAAAGAGTTTAATACAAGTTTTCAGGGTGGTTTCTTGTATCTCTTGTTCTTTGCTATTATCTGATTCTAGTTACTTATCTATCTGATTTAATTATGTGGTTTATTGCTTTCATAAGTGTAATCTATTGTCGGTTGTTCCCCAACACTTTGCTCAACTCAAACTAGAATAACTTTCAATACAACCAATGAGTCTCTTAAATAGATCTCATGCAAACAATAATTAGACATCCAATTACAATAATTAGATCCGCAGCTTTGAGTCTAAATTTGGCTCTTGACATGTAAACACTTGGTTCATTAGCTAACTGCCCGTAACATTCATAGCTTGAACCACACAGGTGACCGACATCGGTCCCTATCTGCCTGGGAGGTGTCGACACCGGCTGACTTCTGACCGACATCGATTGCCTTCTGTCTGTGCCCTACCGATGTCAGTTGGCTTGACTGACGCTGGTATCTATAACACATAGCAACCTTCCTAAAACCTCCTCCTCTGTTTGCATCAGTGAAGCTTTTAGCTCCACAACCTAACAATCTCCCACTTAGAATTAAATAGTTGCACTGTACCTGTACTCCATCTAATCTATTTCTTGGCTTGTATCCCTCTTTAAGATCAATCTTGAAGACAACCCACCACACAACCTGTGGTGCACCTCCTGTCATCCAAGTACCCTACCACATCTTAACCTACAAACCCATGTAGTGAAGTCCTGACCTTGCATGTATACCTGCTGCTAGTCCCTCTCAAATACCTCAGAACCCACTTCCCCGAATTGGCTCCTAACTCTCTGATACCACCCACTGCTTGGGAAAACTCAGGTCTATACTAGACCTCATGTGATTTTAGACACTGAACTATCTAGCCCTTAGTGTGCTCTGGTCTTGCATCCTGAACCTCGCCAACACCTGATTCACATTAGCTCCCACTGGAGACAAAATCAACCTGTGATCTCCATGTCTCCCATGTCAAAGAATTCCGTTGCTCCAAATTCCTCATGACATGCCACTGAACTAACCTTACCCTTAGCTCAGTAAAACCCTGTATGTACAAACCTGCTAGCTAGCATACCATCCACATACAGCAACAGAATGATGTCGCAACTCATCATCCACCTGGTAAGACAAACCATAGTAGTTACCCTGACATTGACTGAAGCCATGCTTTGTCTTCCACCTATCAAACCTGTACCACTGTCCTGCAGCGCCTCAAGACCATATGACTTGGCCTTCTGTCTCACGTGTCCGTTCTCTCTATTCTTCAACTAAGGAATCCATTCGTGTCTATTCTTTTCATACCTACTGGCAACCCTACCAAATCTCCTATTTGGTTTTGCATCATATTCCTGCCACGCTCCCACTATTTCCTTGATCCTTCCTGCTTTGTAGTTGGTAACTAGTATAAAGAAGAGGAACAACAAATTTGAGGCTTACTTACCACTTTAGTCCTCCATATAGGCATTTGAGACTCCTTGACAGCTTGTTGTCCACCCAAAATCTGTTACATTGACCGAACTCGGTCACTACACAGTTTGCATCCGATCGACGTCGGTTCCCATGCACCTGTCCTGACTACCAACTCTATCGACGTCGGTGCTTCTTGTTGCCAATGTCAGTCCTCCTAATTGACGTCGGTCTTACCTACTGCTGACATTAGTCCTCCTGACTGACACTGGTACCTATGTTCACCTGTGAGTGATGACTTTTTACCCGTGAGCTCCTTTGAATCAAAACCCATGTCCAAACTACCCTGCACAAAAGTATCCAACCCCATCCACTCGTCTCTATCCGCCATCTCCTCCATAAACACCAAGGCTTTCTAGTTCTTAAGCCTGTCAAATATATCAATCTTCCTCTTAAGAACATGCATCTCCTTCTTGCTCATGTGACCAAGCCTAAAAAGCCACATCTCTGCAACAAAAGAAGAATCAGTAATATAAGCAAGTAGATAAAGAGTACCTACTTTCTTACCACTAGCTAATTCAAGTGCATCCACTGTGAGAGTTCTTGTGCATCTCTCATCACCCAACCTTCTTGAAGAAATTAGCCACATCTCCAAGCCTGGGACCTGCATGACCTCCTTCAACACCCATGTGTTGGCTACCTGCGATTTTAGCTTCACTTCCCCTTTGCCAATTCTTTGGCAAGGCTCACTAGCTCCTCTACCTGGGGCTGCATGGAAAGAGGTAACAAAATCTATAAAACAAGATTCTACTTTATCCAAGAAACCTCCCAGAGCATCATGTGCAACAACACCTGCAACATCTGCTTCTTCAGTTTCTTCTTGTTGATCTTCCACAAACCAATAATTTTCTTTTACCTGCTCTTTCTTTCTATAGGACCGTAAGTGACCATCTGTGATTTTCAACTCCTCCATTCTTAGCTTACTTTGATCTGCCATTGCTTTACTCCCACTCAATCAAAAACCCATGAGAGTGACTTATAACCAAACACAAAACTGCTCCCTACAACCTTAGCTCTGATACCACTTGTTGGAGAAGTAACGGAAGCACACAATTGATTACCAAATACAAGCAACTTAATATGCAGAATTAACCAGAATCAACAAGTAATTAGAATTCAAAAATAACACATGATATGAGAGACAATACACAACTTGTATTAATACTCATCCAAAAAAGAATACAATAAAGAAGATGCCACTTCTTCTTCACCACCTCTCAGAGGCTTCCCACACCTCAAGTGAACAGTACTTCTTTTCTCAAAGCTCTCTCTTATGGTCCCAACACACAACTCAAACACAGATTTGGTGTTCACCTCCTACCAGTCAGTATCCACTACTGCCAGTACACCAGTGCTCCACGCACACCACAAGTGCTCCACGCACTCCACAAGTACTCAACATACTTTAAGTAGATCTCCCCTGAACTACAACACCCTGCAACCCAATCTGATCTTACTTATGGAAGGAACTCCCTTGCCTTCCTCTTTGCTCTCTTTGAGTACACACTATACTCCAAGTAGATCCCACCTAATTTTGCTCCCTGTTGTGTTGTTGTCCTACCTGATCTTGCACACCTGCAAATCAATCTGGTTTTGCATGTCAGGGAAGTCCAAGAACAAACACACCTCTGTTCTGATTCCTCTTGTTGGATCTTGCTCCTCAAAAAGAGCACAGTATGATTACCAAATATAAGCAATTATAAATGCGGAAATAACCAGAAACACAAGTAGCTAAAATTCACCAATAGCATAGAATATGAGAGACAATACACTATCCTGTATTAACACTTTACAGAAAAGAATACAACAAAGAGCCACCACACTCTTTCACCTTACAGAGGTTTGCCACACCTCAAGTGTACAGTAATTCTTCTCACACAACACTCTCCTACACAAAAAACGGTCCCAACAACCAACTCACAAACAGAATTGGTGTTCACCTCTCCAACTAGTCAGTAATAACCCTGCCAGTTCACCAAGCACTCAAAAGTACTTCAAGTTGATCTCCCATGAACCTGTAACCTGCAATTCAATAGACCATACTCACATGTAGATCCCCTATGAGCTTGCAACAACCTGCAACTCAATGATCTTACAATGGAAGCAACTTACTTGCCTTCCTTTCTATCTCATGCCTTAATTACAATACATGCCAATGGATCTATAAATAGATCCCTAACTCAAACACTAACCTAGACTCTTAATTTAGACAATTATCCTCACAACCAAAGACTCTAACTGGCCTTTACATGCAAACACTTCATTCACTTAACTAATTGTCTGTGTAACGAGCAGTTCTGGAACACACAGGCGACCGATGTCGGTCCCTGCTAATCGGGTTCTGTCGACGTCGGCCGACTCCCTGCCATCGCCGGTGGCCTTCTGCACTGGGTCATGACCGATGTCAGTCCTGCTGCCGACACCGGTGCTCCTGGATCTCAGCAACCTTCCTGTTCCACCTATTTGCAAAGAGTTGAAGCTTTTAGCTCCACAACTCAACAATCTCCCACTTGGAGATAAATAGCTGCAACTTGTACCTGTACCTGTACTTAGTCTAGTTTGTTCCCTTGGCTTTGTATCCCTCCTCAAGATCACTCTTGAAGACCAACCACCACAACCCTGTAGTGTAAAACCTGTCATCCAAATCACCTGCCACATCCACATCTACAACCATGTAGAAATTAACCTAAACCTGCATAGCATGTGCATCTGCTGCTAGTCCCTGTAAGAATCCACTGAACTGTCCTCCAATAGTTCTCTCCCAGATTGGCTTTAACTTGTGACAACTCCCACTGCTTGGGAAAACTCAGGTTTAGTACATACCATGCACTCAACCTCATTATGTGAATCAAGACACCTATTCATAAAACTGTCCAACCATCGGCATGCTAACCGATTTCACGCAATCATCCTGAAACAAAGTCAACATATGACCTACCATGTCTCTAGAACACACTCATGCCAAAGAATCTTGTTGCTCCCAAATTCTCCATGACAAACACCTGAACTAGCTTTACCTTTAGTTCAACAATGCCTGTATATGTAACCCTGCAACAAGCACATCATATAGAAATAGGATAGTGTAGCTAATACTATCCAACCTGGTAAAGAGAAACACAATGATCAAACCTCCATTGCCCTGCAGCTAATACAAGATCATATACACTGATCTTCCATCTCACGTATCCATTTCTGCTCTTCTTTATCCTGAACATCCATTCGTCTCTCAGTGCTTACTTCTAGCTGGCCACTCTACCCAAAACACCTATTTGGTTCTCCTCCAAGGAATCACATCCTCATCCATGCCTAGCTCCCACTGTTTCCTGGATCTACCTGTTCTGCTTCTTCAACAACTTCCTAGTCCTATGCCATAAGTGAGCAACAAGTAGTGTAAAGAAGGGAAATGATGAATTTAAGAACTTACTTACACCTTCAGCCCTCCATATGGGCGTTTGAGACTCCATGACAGCTTGCTGTCCACCCAAAATTCATCTCAATAACCGATGTCGGTCACATCTCAGTTTGCAGACGACCGAAGTCAGTTTCCTGCGACTGCCACCTTGTCGACGTCGGTTTCCTCTGGCCGATGCCAGTCAATATCTGCCCTGAGTCACCGACGTCAGTCTGCACATAGCCGACGTCGGTCCCTGTCTGGATGCCAACGCCGATTTTCTTGCCGACGTCGGTCTCTGTGTTTTTCTTGTGAGACCTGACTTTTTCTCGCGAGCTCTTTTTGGATCAAATCCTTGTCCAAATCACCCTTGCTATGCTCAGAATTCTTCTGCATCTTGTGCTGAACTCTGTCCGTCACCTTCTCCTTAAAAACCAAGGCTTTCCTATTCTTGTCACTAACATCGGGTTCCTCAAGAAACGTTACCTTCTTCTTCTGCATACAGAAACCACAATCCATACCTTCCACATCCGAAAGCATATCCTTTGACTCAAGAACAAGCATCTACTTCTTGTCTATGTGACCAAGCCTATCAAGCCACATCTCTAAATCTACAGCTAAAGTAGAAAACCCAGAAAGA